>ONZH01007591.1:0-141907 GCA_900303285.1 Rhinella marina
ATTCTATTTATCTTCATCAGTCATTTAGGACAACATTGGATCATTCAGAGATCCTCAATGAACTTCTGGAGTGAGTTTTCTGAACTGAAAGTAAATGGGCTGAATAATTTTGCACGCCACACTTTTCAGTTTTATTATTACAAAAAAAGTTTAAATGATCCAATAAATTTCGTTCCACTTCACAATTGTGACCCACTTGTTGTTGATTCTTCACCAAAAATGTAAAATGTTATATCTTTTTGTTTGAAGTCTGAAATGTGGCAAAAGGTTGAAAAGTTCCAGGGGGCCGAATACTTTCGCAAGGCACTGTATCTTATAAAGGAGGGCCTCATTCACATTGTGGTATAATTGTGGGACTCTGACACTCATAAAGCCTATGCACTAAGTGAAAGGGCTGCCAAAAATTACAAGGAACAGGCAATCCAATACACCCTTTATTACACATAAATGAGGGCATCATACACACCCTTGAAAAATGATGATTGATGGCCTGCTGCTGACACTCAAAAACAATAGGGGTGACTCTCTGCTGCCGAGCTGACTGTCCAAAAAATTTAAGCAACACATGCTGCTGCCACCGCACCGCTAAGAGTCGCTGACGACTGTTTCTTTTTTCGCTATCAGCCGCGGGAGGCCGGTGCCCCCCCAGCGGCGTGTGCCACTTCGGCCGTTCCACTCTCGCTCTCCGCGGTAATTCCAGGTCCAATTGTGTTTATCTCAGTTGCTGTACTTTAAAAGCTCAAAGTTTGATCTTAGGATCGAGATGGCTGTCTGCAGGGAGGTGAGCTACCACCTGTTGGAGCCCCTGCCTCTCGGCGCCTCCCCGATGCTGTTCGTTCTGTGTCCTGGGAGGCCGGAATCGATTACTTAAAAAATTTGAGTGTTCAAACCAAGCCGGGTCGACTCAATACTTGAGCTCTGAATAATGGAATCAGACTCCATGCTGCTGCCACCGCACTTTATCAAACTGTCCCAAATGTAAGTTTGACACTCTGCTGCCGAGCTGACCGTAAAAAAAATTTAAGGGACACATGCTGATACCACCGCACTTTATCAAACTGTCCCAAATTTAAGGGTGACACGCTGATGCCAAGCTGACCGTCGAAAAAATGATATTCTTGATGTGACATTCTGCTGAAGAGCAGACCGTTAAAAATATTTAAATGTGACACGCTAATGCCGAGCTGACCGTCCCAAAAAATAATATTCTTGATGTGACATTCTGCTGAAGAGCAGACCGTTAAAAATATTTAAATGTGACACGCTAATGCCAAGCTGACCGTCCAAAAAAATTATATTTGTCATGTTACATTCCGCAGAAGAGTAGACCGTTAAAAATATTTAAATGTGACACGCTAATGCCGAGCTGACCGTCCAAAAAAATGATATTCTTGATGTGACATTCCGCTGAAGAGCAGACCGTTAAAAATATTTAAAAGTGACACGCTAATGCCGAGCTGACCGTCCAAAAAAATGATATTCTTGATGTGACATTCCGCTGAAGAGCAGACCATTTAAAATATTTAAATGTGACACGCTAATGTCGAGCAGACCGTCCAAAAAAATTATATTTGTCATGTGACATTCCGCAGAAGAGTAGACCGTGAAAAATATTTAAATGTGACACGCTAATGCCGAGCTGACCGTCCAAAAAAATGATATTCTTGATGTGACATTCCGCTGAAGAGCAGACCATTTAAAATATTTAAATGTGACACGCTAATGTCGAGCAGACCGTCCAAAAAAGATATTCTTGATGTGACATTCCGCTGAAGAGCAGACCGTTAAAAATATTTAAATGTGACACGCTAACGCCTAGCTGACCATCCAGAAACATTATATTCTTGATGTGACATTCCGCTGAAGAGCAGACCGTTAAAAATATTTAAAAGTGACACGCTAATGCCGAGCTGACCATCCAAAAAAATGATATTCTTGATGTGACATTCCGCTGAAGAGCAGACCATTTAAAATATTTAAATGTGACACGCTAATGTCGAGCAGACCGTCCAAAAAAATTATATTTGTCATGTGACATTCCGCTGAAGAGCAGACCGTTAAAAATATTTAAATGTGACACGCTAATGCCGAGCTGACCGTCCAAAAAAATGATATTCTTGATGTGACATTCCGCTGAAGAGCAGACCATTTAAAATATTTAAATGTGACACGCTAATGTCGAGCAGACCGTCCAAAAAAGATATTCTTGATGTGACATTCCGCTGAAGAGCAGACCGTTAAAAATATTTAAATGTGACACGCTAACGCCTAGCTGACCATCCAGAAACATTATATTCTTGATGTGACATTCCGCTGAAGAGCAGACCATTAAAAATTGTCAAGTGTGACACACTAATGCCGAGCTGACCGTCCAAAAAATTTAAGGGTGACACTCTGCTGCCGACCTTATAGAAAAAAAAAATAAAGGGAGACATGCCGCTTAGCTGATCGTCTGAAACATTAGAAGTGACATGTAGCAGAGCTGAGCATGTAAAACATTATGGTTGAGTGCCTGCTGGTGAGCTAACAGGCCAAAAAATTATGTTGCAGGCCCAGCAGGTGAGCTGAGCGGCTTACAAATTTGGGTGCAGGCCCAGCTGGTGAGCTAAGCGTGTAAAACATTATGGTTGAGTGCCTGCTGATGAGCTAACAGGCCCAAAAATTATGTTGCAGGCCCAGCTGGTGAGCTGAGCGGCTAACAATTTCGGGTGCAGGCCCAGCTGGTGGACTTCTAGGGCAGCCTAATAAGCAGTTTTATATGATGGAGGAAGAGGACGAGAAGAGGAAGGGGTACATGATAATACAGTGTATTCAATACACCCTAAAAGCCAGATTTAAGGTTCCTTCATGTTAAGCCGCATTCCTCTGGTGGAGTACAGAAGTCAGGGGCAATCCAGGCCTTGTTCATTTTGATAAGCGTCAACCTGTCAGCATTGTCAGTTGACAGGCGGATGCGCTTATCAGTAATTATGCCCCCAGCGGCACTAAATACCCGCTCAGACAAAACGCTGGCAGCAGAGCAGGCCAGCACCTCCAAGGTGTAGAGCACCAGTTCGTGCCACGTGTCCAGCTTAGACACCCAATAATTATATGGCACAGGAATCGCTGAGGACGTTGACACGGTCAGCTAGGTACTCCTTTGCCATCTTCCAAAACTTTTCACACTTGTCACACTAGGCCGCTCATCAGGGTGAGGCTGCTTGTGGGGTGTCATAAAACTGTCCCAGGCTTTGGAGAGTGTCACCTTGCCTTTGTTGGAACTGCTGTGTGTTCCCCTTGTCTCCCCTCCTCGGGTGGCCAAGGAACTACGTACTCTGCTGCCAGCGTTGTCAGATGGAAATTTGTGGAGCAATTTTTTGACAAGGGCCTTCTGGTATTGCATCATTTTACTTGTCCTCTCCACCACAGGAATGAGAGATGGGAAGTTCTCTTTGTAGCGGGGGTCGAGAAGGGTGAACAATCAGTAATCCATGTTGCCTAATATGCGTATAACGCGAGGGTCACGGGAAAGGCAGCCTAGCATGAAGTCAGCCATGTGTGCCAGAGTCCCAACAGACAAGGCTTCGCTCTCCCCACCAGGAGCATGACTCTCAATATCCTCCTCGTCCTCTTCCTCCTCTTCAGCCCATCGAACGCCGAAGAGATGGTGTAAACGTGGTATGGCGTGTAGCGGTGGCAACCGTCTCCCCCTCCTCCTCCTCCCCCAATTGGCGCTGAGAAGAGGGTGGTCTGGCTATCACCCTGTGTAGGGTCTTCCCCCATTTCCACCTCTTCCACACGCAGAGCATCGGCCTTTATTGTGAGCAGCAAGCTTTTTAGTAGACACAAGTGGGATGGTTACGCTGATAATGGCATTATCGCCGCTCACCATCTGTGTAGATTCATCAAAGTTGCGTAACACCTCACAGAGGTCAGACATCAATGCCCACTTGTCGCTTGTGAAGAGCAGAAGCTGACTAGAAAGGCGCCGACCGTGTTGCAGCTGGTATTCTACTACTGCTCTCTGCTGCTCACAAAGCCTGCTCAACATGTGTAAGGTGGAATTCCATCGCGTACTCAGGTCGCACAGCAGTCGGTGAGCCGGCAAACCACAAGCGCTGCTGCAGGGTTGCCAGGCCAGCTGAAGCTGTTGGTGACTTGCGGAAATGGGTACACAGGCGACGCACCTTCACCAGTAGCTGAGACAAATTGGGGTATGTTTTCAGAAACCACTGAACCACTAAGTTGAAGACATGGGCCAGGTATGGTATGTGTGGGAGGTTGGCCAGCTCCAAAGCCACTACCAAGTTGCGTCCGTTATCGGATAAAACCATGCCTGGCTGTAGGTTGACTGGCGAGAGCCACAGCTCAGCCTGTTCCCTTATGCCATGCCACAGCTCTGCGGCGGTGTGCTGTTTGTCACTCAGGCAAATAAGCTTCAGCACGGCCTGTTGCCGCTTACCGACTGCTGTGCTACACTGCTTCCAGCTACTGACAGAAGTCTGAGTGGTGCTGCAAGATGGCAATTCTGCATGGGAAGAAGTGGAGGAGGAGGTGGAGGAAGAGAAGGAGGGGTTGCCGCCGCTACTATAAGTGGCAGCGGAAATCCTGATGGACGTAGGGCCCGCAATCCTCAGCGTGGGTAGCACCTGGGCCATCCCAGGGGACGACTCGCTCCCAGCCTCCACAATGTTCACCCAGTGTGCCGTCAGGGAAATGTAGCGTCCCTGGCCACAAGCGCTTGTCCATGTGTCAGTTGTTAAGTGGACCTTGCCAGTAACTGCTTTGGTCAGGGCCCGGGTTATGTTTCTGGACACATGCTGGTGTAAGGCAGGGACGGCACACCGGGAAAAATAGTGGCAACTGGGGAATGCGTAACGAGGGACAGCCGCTGCCATCAGGCTGCGAAATGCCTTGGTGTCCACCAGCCTAAACGGCAAATTTCCAGGGCCTGCAACTTAGAAAGTTTAGAGCTATGGCCTGTGGGTGGGTTGTAGGGTATTTGTGCTTGCATTCAAATGCCTGCGGTAAGGACATTTGAACACTGCGCTGGGGCATTGAAGTGGACGTGCTGGCTGATGTTTCCTGCCAAGGTCCAGGTGCAGGGCAGGAGGCATCTGGGCCTGCGTCTTGGACAGCACGTAACAGAGGGGAAGAGGAGGCAGTGGTGTGACCTGCAGACAGAGATCGTGGACCCAGGCGTTCAGCCCACCTTTTAGGGTTTGCTGACATGTGTCGGATCATGCTGGTGGTGGGCAGGTTGCTGGTGTTTACGTCCCTGCTCATCTTGGTACAGCACAGGTTACAAATTACAATCCGTGTATCGTCAGCACTTTCCTCAAAAAAACAGCAGACTGCGGAACACCTAACCCTTGGCAAGGGAGCTGGCCTCAACGGGCTGCTCCCGGGAACAGTTGCGGGCCTGGTTGTCGTGGCCTGCCTTCTCCCTTTTTCCACCCCACTGCCTCTTCCAGCCTGTTGCGCTGCTGTGGATCCCTCCCCCTCTGTACTGCTGTCCTCGCTCGGCTTGCCACCTTCCCAGGTTAGGTCAGCTATTTCGTCGTCCACCACCTCCTCTTCCACATCCTCACTCTGCTCCTCCTCCTGACATGGTGAACTAACAAGAACATGACTTAACTGCGTCTCATCCTCATCCACAACCTCTTGAGACACTAATTGCCCTTGACTTATTGGCAACTGTGTCTCATCATCATCATCCACCTCGGGAAAAAATACTTGTCGTTCCCCACCGTCATCTTCTTCAGACTGTGTTTGCTCAATAGGTTGGGAATCAGGGCACAATATCTCCTCATGTCCCACTTCAAGCGGCCTTGGCGAGAGGCCCAAGCCAAGGGACGGTAATGAAAAAAGCTCCTCGGAATATCCCAATGTGGGATCTCTTCTTTGCCCAGACTCTGCATGGTGGGAGGAAGGAGGATCAGGATGAGGATGCGGTTGCCCAGACTCTTGGCTACGGAGACTGGACTTTGTGGAAGAGGGGGTGGTGCTGAACCGACTAGAAGCATTATCAGCTGAAATCCAACCGACTACCTGCTCGCACTGGTGTGACGACAAGAGTTGCGTCTTGCGCCGCCCTGCAAACTGTGACATGAAGCTAGGAGTTTTGGATGACTTTGTTTCTTGGGCTCTGCCAGCAGGCACAGTTTCACTGCGCCCAGAGCCATGGCCTCTGCGTTCACCATCAGCAGCACGCCCACTTCCCCGTCCCTTAGTGCTCGCCTTGCGCATATTGTATAGTATATATGCAACTTGGTCACACCTACAGTACTGCAGATTTTTATTAACTGTATGATCAGAAAAATTTAAACAAATGTCCAATATTCTGAATGCGCTAACGTTATACGCGCTGCGTTATAGAGCAGCAGCAAATGAGGAACTGCGGCCTAAATTAAAGGTGTTAAATACGGATGTCACCTACAGAGACTTTTGAACAGTTGTAATACGCTGTGCACCTACCGTTACTGACAGGGAACCCCTGGGGTTTTTTTGCCACCCAAAAAAATTTAAAAAAAAGACGTATTTCCCAATGGACGTTTGAACAATGATAGTAACCCTGCCTATAGAAATTCTATCAATACGCAAATGTTATACAGCAAGACGCAAAAGAAGTACTGCGGGCTTAACAGCAGTAATTATAGCAAAGTATGTCAGGTATATAGTATACAGAGAGTATCCTACAGCATGCAGCAGCACATGTGGCATTAATGGCAGGCCACCTAGTGCTATTTTCACCACCTTTACAGTCCTCAAATGTCAGTAAATAAAGGTTTGTGACAGATATAATAGCCCTTACAAGGGCTTTTAAGTCTTTTTCGAGCGATTTCTATCCCTGCCTAGCGTGCTTCTCTCCCCACAGTGTATGTCCCTCCTCGCTGCAGCAGCGCTTATGGCGTTAATGGCAGGCCACCTAGCGCTATTTTCAACACCTTCAAAGTACTGAACTATATAAAAAAAAAGGTTGTGCCAGATATAATAGCCCTTAAAAGGGCTTTTGGGTCTTTTCTGATCGTTTTCTATCCCTGCCTAGCGTGCTTCTCTCCCTACACTCTCTGTCCCTCCTTGCTGCAGCTCTCCCTGTCTAACACTGGCCGGGTCACATGTCAGCGGGTGCTTTATAGCCCCCGATGACGCGTTCCTGGCCAGCCAATCAGTGTAATGCCAGTAGCTATGATGGCTACTGGCATTACAGTGAATGCCAGCACCTTCCCGCACGCTAATTGGCTAATTAGCCTGCGGGCAGGGGACTCGAGCATGGCGCTCGAGCACACGCGGTATGCGGCCGAATACCGCGTGAACCCGAGCACCGCCATGTTCGGCCGAATAGTATATTCGGCCGAACATGTTGGCTCAACACTAGTAGCTATTGCACCGCCAGCAACTTGTCCAGGTGGTAGTCCATCTTGCACATGAGCTAATTGCTGGTCGCAAATAGTTTTCTCATGGCCACACATTCCATTATGGATATCTCACAATGGAATGGAGAAGAAGGAGAAGTCTAAATAGGACAAGAAGCAGCTAATGATGCTGTACTGCTTGGAATTGATTTGGCATGGCTGCCACAAAGAAGACTAGGAGAAGAAGGACAGACTTGTTCTAATTCATAATGCTGGCCAGTTTTATTTTCAGACAGAATCTGGTGATGCTGCCTCATGTGCTGCAATAGAGCCTTGGTACCTATTATAGGTACAGATTATTTTAATCCTGCAGATCTTGCACATGGCTGTGAATTTTTGTGCCGGCATTGTGGAGAAAAAACATCCTACAGGACATACAAAGCTAAAGGTAGCTGAGCTTGGCTGTGAGCCCACAGTAGGAGTGGCATTACTAGTTCCAGAGCTGATCACAATAGAAGCATATCTGGCCCTATCAGTTATTTTGGAGGTTTGGGAGATTTGCTGCCTTTGTTCTTTAACACTGAACGATATCTTGCACTAATATACAATGCTTTCAATGACATGGGGATACTAATGCCGTTATAACAGTAAAATACTTTTGCTATAACACTGAACGGTATCTTGCAGTAATATAAGTGTTCAATAACATGAGTATAATAATGGCGTTATTGCAGTATTGCTTTCGTTATAACACTGAACGGTATTTTTCAGTAATATATAAAGTGTTTGATAACACTGGTATAATAATGGTGTTATTAAAGTGTTGCTATGGCTATAACACTGAATGGTATGTTGCAGTAATATACAATACACTTTCGATAACGTGTATTATAATAGAGTTATTGCAAATAAATAAAATGCTTTTGCTATAACATTAAACATTATCTTGCAGTAATATACGTACTCAATAACATGAGTATAATTAATGGCGTTATTGCAGTATTGCTATTGGCAATAGTATTACCTATAATGCTGAACGTTATTGTGCAGTATTATCCAACGCATCCGATGACGAGCATATTAAAGGCTTATTCCCATCTTGGACAATGGGGGCATATCGCTAGGACCTATCGCACCTATATCGAGAACGGGACCCCGAAAGTGAAGGAGGGCGCAGCCCGCATGCGCGGCCGCCATTTATTAATTTGTATGGGGCCGCCGAAAATAGCCGAGCGCTGGCTCGGCTATTTCCGTCGGCTCTATACAAATGAATGGGAGCTGGGCCACGCATGCGCAGTGTGCTCCCATTCATTTCTATGGAGCCAGCGGATATGCCCCCATTGTCCAAGATGGGAATAACCCTATAATGCCGTTATTGTAGTATTGCTTTTGCTATAACACTGAACAGTATCTTGCAATAATATACAATGCGTTGAATAACATGGGTATAACATACTGAATACAAACGGTCAATAGAAATTGATTTAAAAAAAAAAATTGATTCCTCATATTATATGCTATTGAGGTGGTGACAATAAGCTTATGAACTGTAGAAACTTTTTTACAAAAAAAAAAACTGGCTGGTTATTCATACAGAGAAATAATTATTGAAGGAATCTGTAATGCAAAACTTGCTAGCAAGCTGTATGAAACAGTGACCAGTCCCCCACTAACTCTCTATGCTAAGCTTTCCTTGATAATACTCTAAAATCTACAAATTATATCTTCAATTCTCTCCCTATAATGCCTCTATAGTGTTCCTATAGTGTCCATAGTAACTGGCTTGTGTCTGCAATTGTTTTTGGCAGACACTGCCACAAGACATCCTTTTACAAGCCTAGCTAAGAACAGAATGGTTCCTTGCTCATTCTCAGCAGAAGGGCCTGGCTGAATACTGCATCCTGATTGGCAGATCAGGCTTTCTGTCAACCTCTGAGCCAATCAGGTCATGCCCTCCCCCCACTTGCTCCCAGTGCTATGTGATCCTCCATCTTCTTCCTTCCTGTTGTTTTCACTGCCAATTTTCACAGTAAAATGGTGCTGGGTGCCATTTTGCACAATTCATGCAAAATTCAACCAAAACTTCTGATTCGTTTGGCAGACAATTTTTTTGGAAATTTGTAAAGAAATTCCTTCCCGACTCCAAATATGCAATTAGAATAAATCCCTGAATCAACATCCCATCTCTAAGAAATACTGATTTCCCATAACCGGAAATATTTTTACATTCAATAAAGTCACCCAAACCCTTCTTGAACTTGTTCAATGAGTCGGCTACCACATAACACACAACTCTTATAAACAAAGACACTCCACACTATACAAATTAGTAACAATTTTATTAAATGTCATAATATAATTAAAAAGAAGTAAACTACACAATAACAATAAAGTGCATAAATAAGTACATAAATAATTAAATCATAGTGGAGCAAAGAATAATAGTAAATTGGTTCAATACATAGTGTAAACAGTATGCAGTATCCCAGAGCAGGGGGTATCTGAAAATGGTTTATTATTTCATGTATTGTATTGTATTGTTGAGTAATGTACTGTACCCAGCATAACTGTGTATGAATCAATCCCGGGTCAGTCTTTGCAAGAGGTTGGGTGGGGATCCAGGATTCACCCCTAGCTCAGCTTAGTTAGTGAGTTGAGAGTAAGAGTTCAGACAGGGAGGAAGCTGTTGCTTTGTGTTCCCTCTTCTCAGGCTTAAAAAGCTAGAGAGACTCACTTATCTCTGCTTAAAGGGGTTGTCCCACGAAAAATATAATACAGTTTTCCAACCAGCATCTGGATCTGAATACTTTTATAATTGCATGTAATTAAAAATTTAGCATAGCCACTGAGTTATTCAATAAAATGTATCTGTATAGTGCCACCTGCTGTTTGTTTATTTCTTATTTCTTTGTCCTGCTCACTGAGAAGGCCGCACATACTTAGTTTCATCCTTCAACTGCCTCCTGAGCTGTGATAGGGAGAGCGGAGACACACCCCTTCATCTGTCAGCTTGATATAAATCTAGTAGAGCAATGATTGGGGAGATCTCTGGATCCATGTGAGGTACAGGGCTGGTTCTAGCTTTGTTAGAAAGAGGTTGTCATGTTCTATATCTGTCTATATGTCTGATTTTCATTTTTCACATTAGTCATGGGATAACCCCTTTAATCTATAGAAGGAGAGAAGGAGAAAGATAAAGGAGCCGATTGGAAAAATCAGAAGTTGCTTCATACTTGGACACATCCTGGTCAGATGTGGCTTCAAAACCCTGTATTCCGCAGTGGAGACTACAGCCATTATTGCCAAGGTACTGTTGCCAGCCATAGATTCTACTGGAAGTAGAGTTTAACCAAGACTTTTACACTTTAAGGCCCCTTTCACACGACCGTATGAGTTTGGGACAATAGTCCCGCGGGCAGCCCAACGTGCACAGCATCATTGTAATCAATGATGCTGTGCGCTCCTGTGTGCACGATCGATGCCGCTCCAAGACATATGGCCCGCTCACGGACCATATGTCTCGGAGGGCATACGGTCGTGTGAAAGGGCCCTAACCAAGATAACCTGGACTTTAACCAAGATAGAGAGGAAAGAGGGCCATAACTCCCATCCTTGCCTAAATCCATACATTGCTATCTGGGAAAGAATTGTAATGCGTACAGTTGGAACTGTGTCTGCTATAATTGGATGTACTACAACTCCATTTTGCACTTGAGGAAAGAGAGACATTTATTCTTCTGTCTCTGGCTTGTTTTTAAGACTCCTTCACCATATGCTGGCTATTGTACTCTACACGCCCTGCTTTGCATCCATACAAATACTTAATATGATTGGCATCCCAACTTAACACCAGGCAAGAGCCCCAGAACCAGGGTGTGTCCTGAGGGAAGAAAGTGTGCGCCCTCTTTTCACTGAATGGCTCGAAGGAGCAATGGTGTGAGGAAAGCCACTGTGATTGACTGTTACAGCCAGAGCTACTACCATCTCGGTTCCTCCATGGCTTGTTGCAAGTATACAGACCGTAGTGGCAGTCAAACCTCTGACTTCTTCTAAGATGTTACACAAGTGAAGTAGATATTGGGAAGGAGTAAAAGGGAGTGGGTAATATCTGAATCTAGAAGTGATGAACCAGACCATATTCCAGAATATATCCAACATAAGACAGTCCTAAAAATATGTAATGTTACCTTCCACGGATCCACAGATCCAACAGAGAGAGATGGAATTTAGAGGGAACTCTGTATCATCTGAAAAATTGTTTGAAACTCCTTTCCTGTGTCCTACTGGAAATAGATAACTTATGTGCAACTTTTATGAAATATAAGCTTTCATGTCATCAGCTGACAGTAAACTGATGCTGCATATTACTTTATAATGAAAGTCAGTCCTTAGCCCCTCACCTCTGCTGCCCATACCCTCCACTTCTTTAGCAATACAACCCCCCATCCTTGCTACCAGGGCTGTGGAGTCGGAGTTTAATTTATTGACTTTCATAGCAATTAAGAAAAGTTTAGAAATCATAAATTATAAATTTATTTTATGTTCTATCAATCTCAAGATGCTTTTACATGTGCAAACTGAACAGGCAATTATCAGGAAAGAACCATTTTCTCGTCAGTTGCCTACTCGTCAATGGAGGTGAAAAGCTGCATGTAGCAATCTCCTTCACTGTATGGGGATGAGTGATGGCTGCTGGCAGTGCTCAGTCTCATACAGATTTCTACTGCCCAGAAATGATGATTTAATATGCTACATGAATGATGATCTTAACTGATGAATGAGCGTTTTGCTCATTAATAATTTGATCGGCAGCACAATTACATGGGCCTCTTATCAGGAAGGCACATTCATAGTAATGTTTGTTCCTGATAATTGGCCCAAATTATTGGGTGTAAATCCACCATAAGACTCCTATTTATCAAAAACCAAGAATAGTAGGGTGTTCTGAGAAATATTTCTCACTTCCCCTGTGTTCTCTCCTGTCACTTATACTAGGTTTTTGTATATTCATGTTGCTCTAAGGACTTTAGTTACAACTAGCTGAAGGACCCGGCTTCGCCCGGGTATATTTAATTTATTTCATTTACTGTTTGTATGTGTGTGTCGTTAAAAGATATCGAGAGTGACCTCTACTGTGCCCTCCCCTTTAACAGTGACCTCTACAGCAGCCTGCCCCTTTAACAGTGACCTCTACAGCAGCCTGCCCCTTTAACAGTGACCTCTACAGCAGCCCGCCCCTTTAACAGTGACCTCTACAGCGGCCTGCCCCTTTAACAGTGACCTCTACAGCAACCCGCCCCTTTAACAGTGACCTCTACAGCAACCCGCCCCTTTAACAGTGACCTCTACAGCAACCCGCCCCTTTAACAGTGACCTCTACAGCAGCCCGCCCCTTTAACAGTGACCTCTACAGCAGCCCGCCCCTTTAACAGTGACCTCTACAGCAGCCCACCCCTTTAACAGTGATCTCTACAGCAGCCCACCCCTTTAATAGTGACCTCTACAGCTGGCCACCCCTTTAACAGTGACCTATACAGCTGCCCGCCCCTTTAACAGTGACCTCTACAGCTGCCCGCCCCTTTAACTGTGACCTCCACAGCAGCTAGAGTGGCCACTGTCTTCACCCCAGAAAGCCAGACCTCACCGGCCATTCCCCCAAACGTGAAACAGCGCCCCCAATTCCCATGAAGACACACCACTAAACATGAGGCCACCCCCCCTGGCTCTGTGAAGACACAGAGGAGAAGCTGTCTGAGTGTGAGCTACTGAAAGGGTGGACATCCCTGTGTCTTTCCAGGCGTCGGACGGAGAACAGGTAGCCAGAAAACTGGACTGTCCAGCCTAAAGTCGGACATCTGGCCACCCTAACATCAGCCTGCCCCTAGGGTGGCCAGAGGTCTTGTTTTAGACTGGACAGTCTGGCTTTCAGACTTCCCTGTCCTCTGTCATGCGCAGGGCCTGGATGGACACAGGGATGTTCTTTTGAACAGCTCACTCTCAGCAGCAGCACTGTGCAGTCTGAGCAATGAGCTGCAGGGAGAAAGTCACCCTCCCCCCACCCCTGCAGCTGAAAAAAGGTGATTTTTACCTATATTTTTAATCCCGGTCAAATGCGGCATGGAAGGGGCGTGGCCTGACCGAGTCAGGGGCGTGATTTAGTGGGATCTGGGGGTGGGGCTTTTAAGTCCTTCTTTTGACGGTGGCCTGAATTACAGGTCGATGCCATAGTAATTTAGGAGGAAGCTGGGTAGCAGTGGAAGAATACATATTTTATTACTACTGAACAGTAAATATGTGAAAGTTACATTATATGAGGTAATGATTGATGATGAATTAGTCTAAAGCATAAGTTATATTTATGGTAACCGAAATACCCCTTTACCATTGTCATCCACAGTGCTCTGCCTCTTTAATGCAGACCTACAGCAGTGCACTGTCTAGGTTGTCATAGAACCTGGTGTGTGGAGACTGCCTGTGAGCTTCTATTGGCTGATAAGGGTCATGTGACCTAATAGCTAATGCATTTTTTTTAAATATCTCCGGACACCTGATGTACCTGTGTGCCAAATTTCGTCATTGTAGCTGCGACGGTGAAGATTCCTTTACCGGACATACACACACACACAACTTTATATATTAGATGACGGAAACTGTGCTGTACATGCTTAGTGGTGAAGACTAGAGGAGGAAGTTCACTAATGGGCATGCCAGAAGCTACCTCAGAACTGCTAGACAGTACAGGAAAACAGCATTAAGAGTGTAGTCCTGGAATATGTTACTTTTAACAGGTGCCCGCAGCCTTGTTTACTTCCTCTCCAGCATGGATATGGTCACCTGCTCTTCTGTAGCCAATGACTCTTGTGGACATGTCAGTGATGAATCCAGTCATTGGCTGCAGTGGAGCAAATGATCATGCCTGAGAGCCTGATTACTTTCGTGATCCCAGAATTCTAAAGTCCAGAATTCTAAAGATCAGACCCCCAAATGAATTCAGAGAACAGACCAAATTCCAAAATTAGTTCAGATACCTGACCAGACCAGATCCCAAAAATTAATCAGTGAAAAAAATATCCTGACCCCAGAGCAAATGCCTCTTTATACTCGATGTTCCTCATTTTATGTCCTGTCATGGAACACATCAGGATTCAGTGCAATGGACCGTACCTGGAGAAGAAGAGGACTGTAAGGAGATACTTGTAAGACAGTAGTTAGTAGTGCTAAAACAGCTTCCACTCTTCTGGGAAGGCATTCTACAAGATTTTGGAGTGTGCCTGTGGAAATTGTTACCCATTCATCCAGAAGAACATTTGTGAGGTCAGGCACTGATGTTGGAAGAGAAGGCCTGACTCGCAATCTCTGTTACAGTTTCCCAAAGGTGTTCATTGGGGTAGAGGTCAGGGCTCTGTGCAAGCAGTCAAGTTCTTCCATGTCAAATTCACTCAATCATGTCTTTATGGACCTTACTTTGTGCACTAGGGCACAGTCATGCTAGATCAGAAAAGGACTTTCCTCACACTGTTCCCACAAAGTTGGACTTGTCTTGGTATGATGAAATATTAAGATTTCCCTTCACTAGAACTGAGGGGCCAAGGCAAACCCAGAAAAAAGCAACCTCGTAGAATTATCCCTCCTCCACCAAACCTTATAGTTTGCATAATACAGTCAGGCATGTAACATTCTCCTGGGATTTGCCAAAATCAGGCCTGTGCATGATTCTGCCAGATAGAGAAGTACGATTCATCACTCCACAGAACACATTTCCACTGTTTCAGAGTACTTTTTCCCCTCCCTTGTGTCTCTGTGTCTGTTCCTTTCTCTGTTCTGTGTTCATTGGTGATGGTGGAACACAACTGATCACTACTCTCCATCAATAGGGAATTGGCTAGAAAATCAGGACAGAGGAGGCTACAGTAATATACTGTAGGTCATTTGGAAGCTAGGAAAAAACAGTGGCAGATGATGAGACACACACACACATAAAGAAAGATGAGGACATACATCCTCTTTTATAAAAAGAACCTTCTCAGATTTATAATTTTAATTTTGGTGGCTGAATATGGCTACCTATCTGGTAGATGGAGCAGAGAATTTGTTGGATTAAGTATAAAGCTGTTAATGATATAATAAAATTAGCAGGTGAAGAAAATAAATAATTAGCTAATAGTAGAACAGTGACTGAGAATGAAGCAATAGTCTGAGAATGAGGAATAGTCAGTATCTGATTGGTGGGTGGCCGACACCCGGGACCCCCGCCGATCAGCTGTTTGAGAAGGCACCGGCGCTCTTGTCATGTTCATCGGTCACGTGGCCTAGGAGCGGCTCAGCCCCATTCAAGTGAACGGGGCTCAGCACGATACCAAGCACAACCACTGTACAATGTACAACGCTCACAGGAGTGCCGGTGCCTTCTCAAACAGCTGATCGGCGGGGGTCCTGGGTGTCGGACCCCCACCAATCAGATACTGATTACCTATCATGAGTATAGGTCATGAGTAGTTAAATCCAGGAAAACCCCTTTAATACTGGATAATAGTTCCTAAGGCCACAAATGTAAGAAGTTTCATTAAAATGTGCCATAGTGCAATGGAGGTAAAGACCCCAGGCTTTCATACACTTATTAATATTGACAGTGCAGCATCAAGAAGGACAAGGTGCAAATCTAAGAAGTAGCAGGTGTCACTAAGATCTGAAAATGATCAAGTTTTCAAGAACCTAGCTCCAGTATGTGGCATTTGGGGGGCCATAAAAGCCAGATTGAAAACAAAAATTTTTTTTAGTCAAATGAAACCTCAAAAATCAGATAAAGTGGTGTAGGATGATTGTGTGATGCATCCTGTTCATCAATGTGCCAGTTATCTCCAAACTGAGAGGGACAGAATCCTAGAACTGAGAGCTTGATTTATCACTCCAGTGGATCACTAATTACCAAGACTGAGATGTCAGCATTGTTCAATGTTGCATGTCCCAGTGGTTGGGAGAACAATGATGAACTGGAATGACAGCAAGAAATGCACAGAAGCGAACCTCTGCACAGACGGATCATCTGATTAGAAGAATGATACATAGTGATCCATTCTATACTGCAAGTGAAACTGGACGTCATATCCCAAGTGGCAATATGTCTATATTAGGTGTACTTCTGGTGCAGATTGCAGTGCAAAGGTAATTTTCCCCGCTAAATGTAAGACAGCTAGGAAGCTATCTTACATTTAGGCGGTAGCCAGCGCCTCTTCATAACTTCGGCAGATCCACCACCAGTGCAGGGCTTTATTGAGACTGTCGTCTAAAACGCCAGTCATAATAAATGTGCCCCTATGTTACTATGTTACATTGATTTGGTCATGAAACCAATGGTATAGCCATTTCTCCAGTGTCCCAGGAGCCATTTTTAAACAGGACAACACCAGTTTGCATGTTGCTCGAGCTTCTGTGAGTAGCCTGAATGATCTAAATTCTATACATGCTACTATGGCCTGCAGCATCTTTGGACTTCTCTCCCATTGATCCAATCTGGGATGTCATTGATTGCCAACTGCAAAGGGAACTGCAAGCAGCAGATCTTTATGATTCGAGTGCCCTTCGAGTGCATTTAGCATGGCAGAACATTGATAGCATGCCAAGTCACGTAAGTGCATATATTTCTGCACGTGGCGTTCATACTCGTTACTGAATAAATCGAGATGTTTTGAATATTTTGTTTCCATTTTTTTATAATTTGCAGACATTAACATAGTAACATAGTTTGTAAGGCTGAAAAAAGACATCTGTCCATCCAGTTCAGCCTGTTATCCTGCTCTTTACGTGGTAATAACTTTGGAGTGCTTTTACTTATCCAAGCCATTCTGAGATTGTTTTCTCATTACACATTGTACTTCATGACAGTCATAAATTTGAGTCAATATATTCCACCTTTGTTTATGAAAAAATCCCAAATTTACCCAAAAATTTTAAAAATTTGCAATTTTCAAAATTTCAATTTCTCTGCTTTTAAAACAGAAAGTGATACCTCATAAAATATTTATTACATAACATTCCCCATGTCTACTTTATGTTGGCATCATTTTGTAAATGTCATTTAATTTTTTTAGGACGTTAGAAAGCTTAGAAGTTTGAAGCATTTTTTCAAATTTTCAACACAATTTCCAAAACCATTTTTTAAGCACCAATTCAGTTATAAAGTGATTTTGAGGGGCTTACATAATGGAAACCACCCATAAAAAGGCCCCTATTTTAGAAACTACACCCCTCAAATTATTCAAAACTAATGTTGCAAACTTTGTTAAACCTTGAGGTGTTCCACAAGAATTAAAGGAATATGGAGGTGAAATTTCCAAAAAATTTTTGGTACATTTTTTATGTTATTCATTTTTTTCTTGCAACACAGCAAGGGTTAACAGCAAAATAAACCTTAATATATATTACTCTGATTCTGCAGTTTACGGAAATACCCCATATGTGGCGGTAAACTGCTCTATGGGCGCGTGGCAGTGGTCAGAAGGAAAGGAACGCCATATGGATTTTGAAGGCAGATTTTGGTAGAATGGTTTTTAGCGCCATTTTGTATTTCAAGAGACCCTGATGTATCCCTACAGTGGAAATCCTCAAAAAGTGACCCCATTTTGGAAACACCCCATAAAGAATATATTAAGGGGGGTACTGAGCACTTTGACCCCCTAAACATTTTACGGAATTTAGGAACACTTGGCTGTGAAAATGAAAAGTTTTATTTCTTTCAATAAGATGTTGCTTTAGCCCAAATTTTTTCATTTTCACAAGGGGTAACAGGAGAAAAAGCACCCCATAATTTGTTACCTATTTTCTCCTGAATACGGCAACACCCCATATGTGGTGGTAAACTGCTGTCGGGGCACATGGCATGTTTCAGAATGGAAGGAGCGCCATATGGCTTTTGCAGCGCAGATTTTGATGGATTGGTTTAGGGGTGCAATTTTTTAAGTGATTGTCTTATGTGGGAGCTCATGTTTTACACAGTGAAAGCCTGTTTGAACAGAATAAAATCTTGTTTTTGTGTTGCCATTTTCTGAGAGCCATAATTGTCCGATTGTCTTAGGTAGGATCTCATTTTTTGCAAGATGAGATGACAGTTTTGTTGCTACCATTTTGGGCTAAATACACCCTTTTGATTGCTTGGTATTACAGTTTTTGTGAGGCAAGATGACCAGAAAATGGCTGTTTTGGCACTCTTTTTATTTATTTTTTACAGTGTTCACCTGATGGGGTGGATCGTGATATTTTTATAGAGCCGGTCAATATGGACACGGCAATACCTAATATGTTTACTTTTCTCTTTTTCCCTATTTTTTTTTTACATTTTTTAAACTTTATTTTGGGAAAAGGACATTTTTTTACTTGAAACTTTAATTTTTTTATTTAGTAAAACTTTATTTTTAACTTTTTTTAACTTTATTTTTTGTTTCACTCTGGGACTTCACCTTTTGGGGGTTTGATCCCCTCTGCAATGCATTACTATACACAGTGGTGTACATAGAGAAGTAAGGGCCCCATAGCAAGGATCAAACCAGGGCTCCCACACAGGACAGAAGGGTTTCTGCCCAAACCATTTTCAATGACCCTTGGGCCATTTTTCCAGTGCCTCATTTGCTGAAAGTTATTCCTTTAGAGGATACAGTACTGACCAAGTTTTCACCTCCAGCAGAAGAGGACATAATCTCTACTAAAACTGGTGCCCCTCTTGCCCTTGGCTCCATAGCAGTCGCATGGTCTGCTGCTATGGTAGTTACGCCCCTGACTATACATCTGTATTGTAATGCATTGTCTGTAAGTGTATTACTCAATGTAATTGACGGGGCTGGATCTCACAGGAAGCAGGCTGTAAGTATATTACATGTACCGTGCTGGTATCCTACGGGTGAAAGGGAACCTGGCACAATGAAAATGCACTGAAGACTGTGGAGAGTTATAGAGCAGGAGGAGCAGATCAGATTGATATATAGTTTTCTGGGAAAAGAATCTGGAAAACTTATAATGTATTCAATTAAATCTGCTCTTACTGTGCTTAGGAGTTATGTGGGTGGTCCTAATCAGTGACTAACAGCTAACTCTTCATGACTGAGTATACAAAGATAGCTGTAAGTCAGCAACGAGGACCATCCACATCCATATTGTAAGTTATACTGATTTGTTTCTCACAAAACTATGTATCAATATGCTCCGCTTCTACTAACATGTTGTCTGCACATAGGACTGCATGTTCATGGTGACAAGGTCATTGCAGCTTTAGGGCCCTTTCACACGACCGTATGCCCTCCTAGACATACGGTCCGTGAGCGGGCCATATGTCCCGGAGCGGCATTGATCGTGCGCACGGGAGCGCCCAGCATCATCGATTACAATGATGCTGTGCACGCTGGGCCGCCCGCATGGCTATTGTCAGAAAATTATATGAGTGCGGGACAATAGTCCCGCGGGCGGCCCGACGTGCACAGCATCATTGTATCTAGAGATGGGTCGTTGATCCAGGGAGTTATTCTGATTGCCTGACTGGAGTCGGGAAGGAATTTTTCCCCCTAAAGTGAGGAAAATTGGCTTCTACCTCACAGGGTTTTTTTTGCCTTCCCCTGGATCAACTTGTAGGAAAACAGGCTGAACTGGATGGACAGATGTCTTTTTTCGGCCTTACAAACTATGTTACTATGTTACTATGCTGTGCGCTCCCTTGTGCACGATCGATGCCGCTCCGGGACATATGACCCACTCACGGACCGTATGTCTCGGAGGGCATACGGTCGTGTGAAAGGGCCCTTAGTCTGTAGATGAATTTAGACTCAAATAGACTTTCCAGACTCTTTTGGCATAGAAATAACGTAAAACAAATGGCATGTAACTGAATGTCCATGAGGAAATATATCATTATGAATCACAAAAATGGAGACATTTATATTTTAAAGGTCTATTAATTCTGAAAAATGTTTGTCATGAATAACCTGTCTGCTGATGTTATTTTGGGTTTACCCTGGTTAAGAAAACATAGTCTTTGATTGGAGTTTTAGGGAACTAAAGCTACTTTCACACTAGCGGCAGTGGATTCATCCGCCGGAACAGCCTGCCGGATCCATGCTGCCGCTGGTGCACGTGTGGGGCCGGAACTACGCTCCGGTCCCATTCACTGTAATGAGAGCGGGCAGCGGATCCGGCTGCAGTACGGCAAACTTGCCGAGAGGCGGCCAGACCAAAACTACGACATGTTTGCCGTGCTGCGGCCGGATCCTCGGCCCGCCCCCATTACAGTGAATGGGGCCAGAGCGTAGTTCCAGCCCCACATGTGCACCAGCGGCAGCACGGATCCGGCAGGCTGTTCACCCGCCGGAACAGCCTGCCGGAATCCACTGCCGCTAGTGTGAAAGTACCCTAACTTATTGGGATCCGCCGGAACAGCCTGCCAGAGTCCACTGCCACTAGTGTGAAAGTACCCTAACTTATTGGGATCCTCAGTGCACTAATCACTGGTTATCAGTTCAACTCTTTGGTCTAGAACTGGAAGAGGGTCCTATCCCTGGGTTCAAGGACTTTCAGGATATATTCGACAAGCAGGCTTCTAAAGCTTTACCTCCTTGTCAGGAATATGATTGCACCATTGAACTAGTCCCTGGTGCTAAACTTTCCAAGGGCCAGATTTTCAACCTTTCTGGGCCTAAAAGGGAGGCCATGAAAAACTATATTCAGGATAGTCTAAAAAGGGCACATTCGACCATCTGTTGGGGCTCAGTGGTTCTCCAAAATTGACCTTAGAGGAGCCTACAATTTGACTAGAATCAGAGAGTAATGCCCCAGCTTTGTTTCAGAACTTAGTAAGCAATAGTTTATGTTCCTGGGTCAGTTCCTAGTGGCATATCTTGATGACATCTTGATTTGTTTCCTGGATTGGTCGTCTCATGTTTTACGGTACATGTGAGGAAAATACTTCAAAAACTGAGGGACCATAATTTGTTTCCAAAATTAATCAAATGTGAATTTGGTGTAAGGGAGGTCTCCTTCCTGGGTTATATCCTATTGCCCCAAAAATTTTATATTGATCCTGCTAAGATGCGAGCCTTTGTCGATTGGCCCAGGCCTACCTCTCTCAAGGCTCTTCAAAGTTTTTTGGCTTTGAGAATTATTATGGGAAATTCAGTTTTTCTTTCATTGCCAAAACTTTGACAGACATAACCAGGAAGGGGCAAATCTTCTCCATTGGTCTTCTGAGGCCTTATCCGCAATTCATACTTTGAAAGGATGTTTTGTTGAGGCACCTGTACTCATTCAGCCAGATGTAACCAAACCTTTTGTTGTTGAAATGGATGTCAAGAAGAATTACGATATCGACAACTGTGAACTATTGGCCATCTAGTGGGCCTTTGAGGAGTGGCACCACTTCTTAGAGGGGGCTCAACACCAGATTACAGTGTTTACGGATCACAAAAAGCTGATTTATTTAGCTTGAGCAAGCTTGATAGGCCTTGTTCTTTACTCGGTTTAACTTTGTGGCCACTTATCAGCCTGGGTATGGTAATATGAAGGCGGATGCCTTATCAAGTAGTTTTGGTATTGGGGGGTCCATTGATACTGAACCTGGTAACACTCTGTCCCCTGGTATTGTTAGGCTCCTAGTAATCTTCCCTCTGGTAAATTTTTGGTTCCTCCAAACCGTCATCCAAAACTTTTGCAGGAATCTCAGTGCTCTGTACTGGCTGGTCATCCGGGCATTGCAATTACTAAACATCTGGTTTCCCGAGCCTCCCAATGACTTACTTGGTCACGCAATGTGGTTGCCTTCATCTCGGCATGTCATGTATGTGCGAGGGCCAATGTACACAGGAGAGTTCCGGCAGGTTTACTTTGTCCCTTGCCCGTTCCACAGAGACCTCGGACCCGCATCTCTATGGACTTCATTAAGGATCTTCTGCCAGGACCCCTGAGGAAGCTGGGTATTCCCGGTGATACGCGTGGGGGAGCTTTTCTGACAAATGCTCACCCACTTGTCTGGGACCTTTTTAACTCGATTTCATTTGCAGGTATTGTCCTACATTTATTGATGCTGCATTACTATTAACATTTGGGTATTGATTTGATTCTATATTGTCCCGGACTTTATATGTTTGTTTCCTATTTGTGGACCTATTTGTGGTGAGCTGTCCGTGCCTGGTTTAATTTATAGTGGCGCACCTTCCATTGTATACAATTTTTAAGTGTTTGTGTGCTTTTCCTTCACAATAAAATTGCTTCATAGTTTTTATTTAATTGGAGGTGCATTTTTATTGTGGTTTTCTTGGTTTTCGTCTGTTCAGTATAGTAATATCATCACTACATACAGCAATAATGTTTGCATGTCCATCTCTCACCCACCTCTCTTGGGATACAATAAAATGACAATCCATGTTCACATTTGTAACCTCCATGAATTAAGAACATGGCCCAATGTATCTCCACCTAATAGGTGAACTATCAATAGAGACCATTTTAGCTCTATTTCATTTGCCGGTTTTGTCCTACATTTATTGATGCTGCATTACTGTTAACATTTGAGTACTGATTTGATTCTATATTGTCCCGGACTTTATATGTTTGTTCCCTTTTTGTGGACTCTGGTGAGCTGTTTGTCTGGTTTAATTTATACCGGCACACCTTTCATTGTATACAGTTTTTAAGTGTTCGTGTGTTTTTCCATCACAATAAAATTACATAGATTTTATTTAATTGGAGGTGCTTTTTTATTGTGGTTTACTTGGTTTTCGTCTGTCCAGTATAGTAATATTGTCACTACATACAGCAATAATGTTTGCATGTCTATCTCCCATCCAACCTACCACCCCCCTTGGGATACAATAAAATGACAATCCATGTTCATATTTGTAACCTCCGTGGAACACGGCCCAATGCATCTCCACATAATAGGTGAACTATCAATAGCCATTTAGAGAACTGCCAACCACCAGTATTGATGCAATCACATCATTGATTTAAATACAGATTGCCATCTCAATAACCAAAGACCACACCAGGTCTAGACAATATCTCTGAAGTCCTTGGGAAGCCAAGCCAGAGGTATCGATCCGGGGTGGCCAAAGTTTCTCAAATTTTGCTAGGGCTCCCCTCTTCCTATAGACCCCTTGTTCCAAATTAAGTAACCAGTAAATATTGGCTGTTTATTCAGTTCTGTTAGGACTGTACTCATCTAACCAATGCTGAGCAATTCATTTCCCTGCCATATATAGCATTCTAAACAGGCTCGGTGATTGGAAAGTCCTCCACATATCCAAACACACATACAAATGGGATCATATAAAGTATAACAGAATAAAGAAAATTATAAGTTGTACCACAGAGTGCCAAAAGCGAACCAGATTTGAGCACATCCATAGCATAATCAGCATACCCGCCCCCTCCCTCCCACACCGGGGACACCTAGAATCCAAGAGGAGTCCTATGTGAAATAGGAACTGAGGGTTTTTATAAACCCTGTGAATCAAACACAAATGTGATAACCTGTGGGCTTCACTGAGTGAGAGCTGTGGGGTGCTCTCTAATATCTCCTGCCATTGGTTCTCCTCTAGGGGCCCCACCTCTGCCTCCCACCACTCCCTACTTCGCACTGGATAGTTTTTCAGTACCTGTTCCAATATATACCGATAAAGTAGGGAAATAACCCCAGACGAGGAATGCCACCTTCGTGGTCAGCTTGGAAGGCATTGCACAGTTGCAGATACCTATAAAAATCACGTACACAAAGTAGACAAACCATAATCTATCTGAACTTGCTCAGAAGTAGGCAAACCATAATCTATCTGAAGCTGCTCATAGGTTTTCAGTACTGTACGATCAAGAATCTGATGGACACTAGTAAGACCCCTTCATCGCCAACCCCCCATACCCTGCAGAGAGCACAAATGCGGTAACTAGGTATGAGCGAATTCGATTCGCATAAAGTGGTACCTTGGAACCGAACCCGAGTTCGGGAAATGTTTTTTTTTTACAGTAAAAATGAATTTATGAAGTTATCTCGCAAGACTGTGCGAGGTAATAACTTCGGCTCATCGGAGCTCCCGCTCCGTACAGTATTAGAATGAAGTTTTATGCTAATCAACTTCGGATGTCTCCCTAGCGGTAACCCTTATTAAGGTATACTGTGTGACCCTTTTTAAACCTTGTAATTCCACCAAACTTTATGCAGGAAAAGTATAGGTGGGGGACAGCTGAGCCATCTCATCTTATTACATTTTACTTATTACAGTACATATTGTGCGACTTCAGGAAGCTACGTAGTAAATAACTTTGGGGATCCCCCACCTCCCCCTCCCAGCCCTGAATATGCTGAAGCTGTGCTGATAAGTACACCCAGGGTTTGGGAAGGGCTAGTCCCCCATCTGTCTTACGCTGTTGAAGGGTCTCCAGCCTCATAAGCACCGAGCCTCCCCGCCATATGAACTCTCTAAAGATCCTATTAATCAAGGGGAAATATCTGAGGAGTGCCCGCTGTCAGGGAAGTGCCAGAAGCAATGAGCACTTCCATCAATACAGATGTAAGCACTTATTGCTGACCTCTCAGCTCCCCGCGCTCCTCCCCTCCTTCAGGCCAGTCGCGCACAGAATGTTGAAGCAGGGAGACTTTTCCCATTCCACCATTCAGCCTGCAGGCACAGATTGTGCTGCCGTCATGTGTGGGAGGAGCCGGCAGCCCGGGAATCTGCATAAGCTCCTCCCACACAGTGCTGCAGAGCGATCTGTGTCTCCAGGGGAGAGAGGACTGTGAGTTTCAGGAACGGGACAAGGTGAGAAGCTACTGTGTTTTTTTAATACAGAGAGGGCATTACTACTACAAAGGGGGCACAGAGGGGAGGGCATTACTACTACCAAGGGGGCACAGTGGGCATTACTACTACAAAGGGGGAACAGTGGGCATTAAAACCATAAGGGGGCACAAAGGGCTTTTCTACTATAAAGGAAACACAGAGGGCATTGCTACTATAAAAGGGGCACAGAGGGCATTGCTACTATAAAGGGGGCACAGAAGGCTTTACTACTATAAAGGGGGCACAGAGGGCATTACTACTATAAAGGGGGCACAGAGGGCATTACTACCAAAAAGGGGGCACAGAGGGATTTACTACTATAAAGAGTCACAGAGGGCTTTACTACTATAAAAGGAACACAGAGGGCATTACTACTACAAAGGGAATTACTACTATAAAGGGTATTACTACTACAGAGGGCATTGCTACTATAAAGGGGGTACAGAGGGCTTTACTAATATAAAGGGGTCACAAGGGGCATTGCTATTATAAAAGGGGCACAAAGGGCATTACTACTATAAAGGGGCAGAGAGTGTATTACTACTATAAAAGCACACAGAGGGCATTACTACTATAAAGGGAGCACAGAGGGCAATACTAGTATAAAAGGAGGCACAGAGGGCTTTTCTACTATAAATAGGGGCACAGAGGGCATTACTACTATAAAGGGTCACAGAGGGCATTGCTACTATAAAGGGGACACAGAGGGCTTTACTACTGTTGAGCAGAACCTTGAAAACATTATGGTCGAGGACCTGCTGGTGAGCAGACCCTTGAAAACATTATGGTTGAGGGCCTGCTGGTGAGCAGACCCTTGAAAACATTATGGTTCATGGCCTGCTGGTGAGCAGACCCTTGAAAACATTATGGTTGAGGGCCTGCTGGTGAGCAGACCCTTGAAAACATTATGGTTGAGTGCCTGCTGGTGAGCAGACCCTTGAAAACATTATGGTTCATGGCCTACTGGTGAGCAGATCCTTGAAAACATTATGGTTCATGGCCTGCTGGTGAACGCAGCCGAATAAGCAGTTTCATATGGAGGAGGAAGAGGACGAGAATAGGAAGGGGTACATGAGAATACAGTGTATCCAATACACCCTAAAAGCCACATTTAAATTTCTTTCTTGTTCAGCCGCTTTCCTGTGGTGGGGTAGCGAAGTCAGGGGCAATCCAGGCCTTGTTCATCTTGATAAGCGTCAATCTGTACGCTAAATGGATGAACAATAGGACAACGGATGCCAGCTATATATTATACAGTAACGGTGGATTTCACAAACCGCGCTGCGAATTACGGCTTGATTAACGGATGAACAATAGGACAACGGATGCCAGCTATATATTATACAGTAATGGTGCATTTCACAAACCGTGCTGGGAATTATGGCTTGATTAACAGGATGAACAATAGGACAACGGATGTCAGCTATAAAATATACAGTAACGGTGGATTTCACAAACCGTGCTGGGAATTACGGCTTGATTAATAGATGAACAATAGGACAACGGATGCCAGCAATATAGGGTACTGGAACACAAAGCTGCGCAGGTGGTGGGAGGTTAAGCCACCTGCGCAAATTTTTTTGCACACACAAGAAAATAAAAAAATGTGGCCAGATATAACAGTAGCCCTTAAAAGGGCTTTTGGGTCTTTTCTGCAGCAATAACTATCCCTTCCTAGCCAATTCTGTCGCTACAGAAGTCACCAGCGCAAATTTTTTTTGTGACAATAAACAAAATAATAAACAGTGGCCAGTATCAAAGTAGCCCTTAAAAGGGCTTTTGGGTCTTTTTCAAAGAAATACTATCCCTGCCTAGCGATCTTCTCTGCCTACACTATCTGTCCCTGCTTGCAGCAGCTCTCCCTGTCTAACACTGCTTGTAACGTCTTGCTGCTGTCTGCCACTGTGTAAACGGGTAATATTTGCAGGCATAGGAGCAGTGGATCCTCAGAATGAATTTTACTGGTGGTCCCTAGGCACCCCAGTCCGACACTGTATGTATATTGTGGTGATGTGTATAGTAAAGTTCGCAATAGATGTGTGATGGGGGTGTGTATCTCACCCAGTTGTTCAGTTTAGCTGGGTGGGATAACTAAAATCCTGAAATGGTGCTGCTTCAGCAAGGCATAGCTTGCTGGAGATTTTGTTTAAAGTAAAATGGGCTGGATTTCTTGGACTTGGAGACAGGTTGGTAGTGGGAGTCTTCCAGTCCACACCCTTCCACTACAGATGTTGAGGTAAGCTGACAGATTGTAGGTGAGGCCTGCTAGTGTAATCACGGAGGGATAAAACATCCCTCTGTGTATGAGAGTTGGAGAGAGAGGGCCCCAGGGAACAGACCTGGAGAGGGCCCGTGTAGTCCCAGCCAGGAGGGCTGGGGGGCCACAAGGCTGAGGAAGCCTGGGAAAGATAAATGCTGAGGAAGCCTGAAAGGTTGGAGCCTGTGGAGGCTCTGTGTGGTCTCAGCCAGGAGGGCTGAGGGGCCACAAGGCTTGGTATAGCCTAAGATTTGGGGGGCCCAGCGACGCCTATGGATAGAGGGTTGCACAGTCAGAGTAAGGAGGACTACTGGACCATCTCCCCCCAAAGGTACTGGTGAGGTCACAGCCTGGAGGCTGCTGGACCGTACGGCTGAGGAAGCCGCATCTAAAGCTGTGTGTGAACGGCGTTTTTCTAGGTGAGCTAGAGAACAAATTATATGTTAGTTAGAGCTCAGACGGGCAGGTGTTTGTTTGGCTATGCTGCTGTGCTGGTGTCTATGTGAAAAATAAAGCACGAATGGACTTGAAAATACCATATTGTCGGAAGATTTGTGGTTTGCGCCCCCCTGAGAGAGAGCGATTCCTTACAATATATATATATATATATATATATATATATATATATATATATAGTATTTGTTCTGACACATACAATTCTGGTTGCATGTCAGATGCAGCAGAGAAACTCACATAACACTAACTACTCTATATTTATCTCTGGAGCAAGCACCTACTTGAGGAAATATAGAAGACACTTCTTCATGAACAAGTTTAATATTTCCTGCAATGAATATCTAGAGGGTGATAAATTTTGTATTGCTGCACCAGGATGGATGTGTCTGAAGCTCACATACTTTCCTTTCGGGACAAGGTACACTTGGATTTAATGTTGATATGAGATGTTTCCATTGCATGCTAACCTGGTACTCTTTAAGCTTGGAGGAGGAAGGCCATATGTATAGTTAGGGTGAAAATGAAGCCCGAAACTGTACTCAGAAACAGTAATAAGAAACAGTGTTAAGTATTTGGAAAACATTGCTGTGATATATTTTCGTAAAAATATTTGCTGTATACATTTCATTCTAGACAATTTGTAAATGTAGTGACCCTGTGATTATTGCAGCAAAGCTGTTATTATTTATTGCTGTCATTTATTCAAATTCATTTATTCCATGACACTGTGCATTTATTCCATGACACTGTGCATGAATCAAACAAGGAAGGGTTATATAACATTTCTAATTGATATAGCTAGAATAATAGTTGGGCTGAGAAATCTTCACAAATATAGAGGGTGTTGGTCAATGTTCCTTCTAAGCTTTTTTGTGAGTGGGGTGGTGTTAGACCAGGGCTATTAGAGTACAAAACCCTAATAATTACCTATAAAGCAGACAGATGGTGACCAGCCCCCTTGCATCACGGGTGACGTCAACCTTGATGTTAGGGTGGCTGGTCACCGTTACGGCCTGCTATTGGCTGTACCCCCCGTTGCCGGATGTTTTGTGGCCTTGCAGGGATCTGGAGTGACACAGATGCCGTAGCAGAGTAAATATGATCTATAGGAGGGACCTGGGAATTGTGGGGAGCATTTTTAGAATTGGATAACCTCTTTAAGGAAGCTGTAATTTTATCTTTCAGGGGTGATACCAGGGGATACCAGGATTTTATTTTTGTGTTCTTTTTCCATTGAAAAGCTTTTTTTTATTGGAAATAAGTTGGGGTGAGCGAATCGAGCTTCGGATCTAAGATCCGTAGTCGATTTGTTCCTAAACTTCATTTTAATGCTGTAAGGAGACCTGTCTAAAATGTATGTGCTGCAGGGAGGCAATATTTGTTAAATCCAAAGTTACGCAAGACTTTGGTAAATAATTTCGTGCTTCGATTCTACAATTTTAAAACATTTTAAAACAGGAATCTGAAGTCGGCTTCGGTATTGAGGTACCAGCCAGTACTGAAGCCGACGTCAGATTCCTGTTTTAGAGGATCATGTAACTGGATGACTGCACAGTTCTCTCTATGATCAAAGGTGTTTGGTTTTTTTAATCTAATGGTAAAAGAGAAACATTCAAAAATGCTGTTACTAATTTTACTCTTTGTGTAACTAAAGGTATAGACAAGCAAGGGCAGCAATACCACAATACATTAGTAAGTGCCTTATTCTAACTTTGTCAACATAATAAATTCCATTTGCTGAAGTGAGACAACCTCTTTAACCTGTATGATACCTCATCCCACAAAAAATGAACCCTTAGATAAGACCAATCCAAACCAAAACCAATCCATAAAAATCTGCGCTGGAATAGCCATATGGTGCTCCTTCCTTTCTGAATCCTGCCATGTGCCCCCACTGCAGTTTACCACCACATATGGGGTGTTGCCGTATTCAGGATAAAATGGGTAACAAATTATGGGGTGCTTTTTCTCCTGTTACCCCTTGTGAAAATTAAAAAATTTGAGGCTAAAGCAACATTTTATTGGAAGAAATGAAACTTTTCATTTTCACAGCCAAGTGTTTACAAATTCTGTATAAAGCTTATAGGGTCAAAGTACTCAGTACCTCCCTTAATATATTCTTTGAGGGGAGTAGTTTCCAAAATGGGGTCACTTTTTGAGAGTTTCCACTGTAGGGGTACGTCAGGGTCTCATCAAATACAAAATGGTGCCCAAAAACCATTCTTGCAAAATCTACCTCCAAAATCCATATGGCACTCCTTTCCTTCTTAGCACTGCCATGTGCCCCGACAGCAGTTTACTACCACATATGGGGTATTTTTGTAAACTGCAGAATCAGAGAAATGTATATTGAGGTTTATTTTGCCGTTAACCCTTGCTGTGTTGCAAGAAAAAATTGATTAACATAAAAAAATCTACAAAACTTAGTCTAATTTAGAAATTTCACCTCCATTTTCCTTTAATTCTTATGGAACACCTCAAGGGTTATTAAAGTTTGTAACATCAGTTTTTAATAATTTGAGGGGTGTAGTTTCTAAAATGGGGTAATTTATGGGTGGTTTCCATTACGTAAGCCCCTCAAAATCACTTTATAACTGAATTGGTACTTAAAAATATGGTTTGGGAAATTTTGTTGAAAAATTACTTCTAAACTTCTAAGCCTTCTAATGTCCTAAGAAAATTAAATGACATGTCACGCGAGGTCGGCGTCGTGCTCCCTCTGCACGACATCGCCGGACCTCTCCGCCCCCTTAGAGACGAGCAATAGGGAATTGAAGTGCTGGTCTTGTCAGCCAGCACTTCATGAGTTAATTCTCTGTTTGGGTTTAGCCATGTGGTGCTGATCACACCACATGGCTACTTTGCATATTGTTTGGACAGCTTGCTCCGCCTCAGGTCATGTGATGCTGGCCACATCACATGATCCTGGGTGGGCTATTTAAAGATGGCAACTGCCTCACTCAGATGCCTGTGATTAGTTTATACTTTTGATCAGTGCTTGTGCGACCTTGTGTTTTGGATTTGCTATTTGGACTCTGACTTTGGACTTGGACTTGGACCTCTCTTCTCTTGACCCCTGGTATTTACGCTATCTCCTGTGTTTGACCCGGCTTGCTGACTACTCTATCATTGTGTTTGTTCCGTCTGTGTTTTGTCTCTCCCTGTGTTCCCTTTCCCTCCCTCTGCACTTACCCAGTATAGGGAACGTCTTCGTGGTTGTCCGCGGCCGCCTAGGGCCGTTTGAGGCAAGTAGGTAGGGAAAGAAGGGGGGTTTCAAGTACAGGGCACACCTTCCCTTGTCTCCCCCGTGACAGAATCACAGGACGTATCATATGGAGCAATTGCGGGTGCTCACGGACCAGGTTCAGGGTATGGCGCAGATGATCCAGGACCTGGCCGAGAGGCTCCTACATCAGGAGCAGCTACGACCTGCACTAGTAGCGGCTCCCTCCACATCTAACCCCATTGTGGAACCTCATGTTAAATTGCCGGATCGGTTTTTGGGGAACCGGAAAACTTTCCGTTCCTTTAAGGAGAGCGTAAAATTGTATTTTCGCTTACGTCCTCACTCCTCGGGTGCCGAGCAGCAGCGGGTAGGAATAATTATTTCCTTGCTGCAAGGTGATCCGCAGGAATGGGCCTTTTCTTTACCGCCTGACTCCCCAAGCTTGCAGTCTGTGGAAGCATTTTTTCAGGCCTTAGGCCTATTATATGAGGAGCCTGACTTGACTTCTGTAGCTGAGACTCAGCTCAGAGACATTCGGCAGGGTAACCGTCCAGTAGAGGATTACTGTGCTGAGTTTAGAAAGTGGTGTGTTTCCTCTGGATGGAATGACCCTGCTTTGAGAAGCCAGTTTAGGGTGGGGCTGTCTGACCATCTTAAGGACTTACTTGTCAGTTACCCTACTCCTGACACCCTAGAGGCGGCCATGACACTAGCCATTAAACTGGATCGTCGAGTGAGGGAGAGACGGAGGGAACGTTCAGATATTCCTCAGGGTGTCGTCCTGCCTGAATCCCCTCTTCTGAGTCCACCTTCTACCAGGGTCCCGGAGGAGTCCATACAGTGGGGAGGAACTTTGAGAGATCAGAGACGCTTGAATGGAACCTGTTTCTACTGCGGTGAGACGAACCACTGGCTCCAGCAATGCCCGAAACTTCTGCCCTCTAGAGAGCTTTCTGCCGGAAGTAAGGTAACCCCAGCGGTGGTAAGGAGGAAAGTATTATTACCTATCTCCATTGCGTACAACCAACTCAGGGGGTCCGGTAAGGCTTTTGTTGATTCTGGTTCTGCCATTAATTTTATTGATTTTGATTTTATACAATCTGTGGGGATTCCGCTAGTTCCTTTAAGGAAGGTGATTGAAATTATCGCATTGGATTCCACTCCATTGAATAATGGGAGAGTGGAGTTTTGTACTCCTGAGGTTGTATTAACTGTAGGAATTACCCATACTGAGACTTGTTCCTTCCTTGTATTAAAGGATTTACCTGCCGACCTTGTTTTAGGTCTGCCTTGGTTACAGGACCACAACCCTGTGATCAACTGGTCGGTAGGTGAATTGGAAAAATGGGGAATGAATTGTGACAAATGTTGTAAATCAGTATTGCTGTTTGGAGGTACCACTGAGTCTCTTTCCTTGCCCAAGTATATCGGCGATTTTTCGGACGTTTTTTCCATGTCCGAGACTGAGTTCCTCCCTCCTCACCGGCAATATGATTGTGCCATCGACCTTATTGAGGGATCCAAATATCCCAAAGGTCGCATTTATAATCTCTCTACTCCTGAACGTCAGTCCATGAGGGATTATCTCAAGGAGAGTCTGGCCAAGGGTCACATCCGGCCTTCAGTTTCTCCCATGGGGGCAGGTTTTTTCTTTGTTGGTAAAAAGGATGGAGGATTGAGGCCCTGTATCGATTACAGGGAGCTCAATAAAATCACTGTTAAAAACAGATACCCGTTGCCCCTTATTCCTGACTTGCTGAATCAGGTCCAGGGGGCCTGTTGGTTCACCAAGCTGGATTTGAAGGGGGCATACAACCTAATCAGGATTCGTGAGGGGGACGAATGGAAAACTGCTTTTAATACCCCGGAAGGTCATTATGAGTACTTGGTAATGCCTTTTGGGTTAAGTAACGCTCCGGCAATTTTCCAAAACTTTGTCAATGACATTTTTAGACCATTTATTGGGAAATTTGTAATTGTCTATATTGATGACATCCTGATTTTTTCTGCAGACTGGGAAAGTCACGTATCTCACACCAGGCAAGTGCTGGAGGTGTTGCGTGAAAACAAGTTGTTCGTTAAAGGGGAGAAGTGTACCTTTGGTGTTCAGGAAGTGGCCTTTTTGGGATACATTCTCACCCCTTTTTCTTTCAAAATGGACCCAGTTAAAGTACAGGCCATTGTGGATTGGGTGCGACCTTCCTCTTTGAAGGCACTCCAGCGATTTCTGGGGTTTGCTAATTTTTATCGTAAATTTGTCAAAAATTTTTCTGTGGTAGCCAAACCCATTACGGATTTGACTCGCAAGGGGGCTGATCTGGTCAATTGGCCCCCTGCAGCTATTGAGGCCTTTGAAAGGTTAAAGCAGTGTTTTATGAATGCTCCTGTGTTGGTCCAGCCTGATCAAAGTAAGCCTTTTGTAGTTGAGGTGGATGCGTCTGAGGATGGTGTGGGGGCAGTACTGTCCCAGGGGTCTTCCACCTTAACTAATCTTATGCCATGCGCCTTCTTCTCCCGCAAGTTCTCTCCTGCCGAGAGGAATTATGACATTGGTAATAGGGAGTTACTTGCAATCAAGTGGGCATTTGAGGAATGGCGTCATTTTTTAGAAGGGGCAGTTCACCGCATTACGGTCCTCACGGATCATAAGAATTTAATGTTTTTAGAATCGGCTAAGCGATTGAATCCTAGACAGGCGAGGTGGGCTTTATTCTTTACTCGTTTTGATTTTTGTGTTACCTTCAGACCCGGGAGCAAGAACGTTAAGGCCGATGCCTTATCCCGAAGTTTCAAGGCGTATCAGCCTCCTGACGTCCCTCCTGAGCCCATCCTGCCAGCTGATATCATCGTGGCCGCTACCTCATCTGACCTCGCTTCTGAAATCTCGGCAGGACAACATCTTGCTCCCATTGGTACCCCCAATGACAAATTGTTTGTGCCGGCTCATTTGCGATTGCAACTGCTGGGTGAGTGCCATAATTCTGTTTTGTGTGGACATCCTGGCATCAATGCCACCAAGGAGTTGGTCTCTAGGCAGTATTGGTGGCCGTCAATCTCCAGAGATGTTCAGGCTTTTGTAACTGCGTGTAACACTTGTGCCAGGTCCAAGAATACCAAGACACGACCTATGGGTGAGTTACATCCTTTACCCATACCTAGTAGACCTTGGTCACATCTGTCCATGGACTTTATCACGGACTTGCCGTGCTCTGAGGGTAAAACCGTGATATTTGTGGTGGTTGACAGATTCAGCAAAATGTGTCATTTTATTCCTTTGTGTAAATTACCCTCTGCAAAGGTCTTGGCGTCCGTGTTCATGGATAATATTGTCAAACTGCATGGTGTTCCTGAGAATATCGTTTCTGATAGGGGAGTACAGTTTGTGTCTAGGTTCTGGAGGGCGTTCTGTAATAAGATTGGTATCTCTTTGTCCTTTTCATCAGCCTTTCATCCGGAGACCAATGGTCAGACTGAACGTCTTAACCAATCCGTTGAGCAATATCTCAGATGTTATGTTTCTGATAACCAACATGTGTGGGCCAGATTCCTGTCTCTGGCTGAATTTGCAATTAATAATCGTGTTAATTCATCCTCTGGGATGTCGCCGTTTTTCTGCAATATGGGTTTTCATCCACGCTTTGGCTCCTGTTCCCCATCTGCGTCGGTTGTCCCAGAGGTCAATGATTTTTCTCAAGAACTGTGCACAGTTTGGGCACAGGTTCAGTCGAACCTGGAAAAGGCCCAAGGAGTTCAAAAAGCTAAGGCTGATAGAAAACGTTCTAAGGGTGTGAATTTTAAGGTTGGGGATAAGGTATGGTTATCGACTAAAAATCTCAACATGAGGGTACCATCCTACAAGTTTGCACCTCGCTTCATTGGTCCTTACAGGATCACCAAGGTGATCAATCCGGTTTCTTTTAGGTTATGTTTACCCGACTCCCTTCGTGTTCATAATGTTTTTCATGTGTCTTTGCTCAAACGTTATGTTGCTCCCGTTGGTCCTGAGGAACAGTCTCCTCCTCCGGTTGAGGTAGCAGGAACAAATGAGCATGAGATTGCCAGAATTGTGGATGTGAGAAGGGTCCGGAATTCCTTCCAGTACCTCGTACATTGGAAGGGGTTCGGTCCTGAGGACAGGTCTTGGGTACCGTTGACCAGGATGCATGCAGACTCGCTCATCCAAAAGTTCCATCTGCAGCATCCCGATAAGCCTGCTCCCGCTGGTAAGGGTCCGGTGGCCCCTCGTGAAGGGGGGGGTACTGTCACGCGAGGTCGGCGTCGTGCTCCCTCTGCACGACATCGCCGGACCTCTCCGCCCCCTTAGAGACGAGCAATAGGGAATTGAAGTGCTGGTCTTGTCAGCCAGCACTTCATGAGTTAATTCTCTGTTTGGGTTTAGCCATGTGGTGCTGATCACACCACATGGCTACTTTGCATATTGTTTGGACAGCTTGCTCCGCCTCAGGTCATGTGATGCTGGCCACATCACATGATCCTGGGTGGGCTATTTAAAGATGGCAACTGCCTCACTCAGATGCCTGTGATTAGTTTATACTTTTGATCAGTGCTTGTGCGACCTTGTGTTTTGGATTTGCTATTTGGACTCTGACTTTGGACTTGGACTTGGACCTCTCTTCTCTTGACCCCTGGTATTTACGCTATCTCCTGTGTTTGACCCGGCTTGCTGACTACTCTATCATTGTGTTTGTTCCGTCTGTGTTTTGTCTCTCCCTGTGTTCCCTTTCCCTCCCTCTGCACTTACCCAGTATAGGGAACGTCTTCGTGGTTGTCCGCGGCCGCCTAGGGCCGTTTGAGGCAAGTAGGTAGGGAAAGAAGGGGGGTTTCAAGTACAGGGCACACCTTCCCTTGTCTCCCCCGTGACATGACATTTACAAAATGATGCCAACATAAAGTAGACATATGGAAAATATAAAGTAATAACTTTAAGTAATAATTTTGTGAACAGTGAATTTTTCTAAATTTTCTCTAATTTTTGGATTTTTTAATAAATAAAGGTAAAACATATTGATTCAAATTTATCACTAACATGAAGTACAATGTGTCATGAGAAAACAATCTTTTACCACAGATAAACCACATAAAGTTATTACCACATAAAGTGACACATGTCCGATTTGCAAACATCGGCCTGGGATTTAAGGTGAAAAGTGACTTGGTAATGAAGGGGTTAAATCTTGACATTAAATTGTTGTCATTACATTTGTTGTGTTTTCTGCAAACTGAGTAAATCCCATGTTTTTAAAAATATGTAGCTAGAGTTCTTTCAGAGTATAATGTGAGTTTCACTGTGGTTGACCACTTCCTCATGCAGTGACATATTATGATTTGCAAGAAGTCTTTCCATGCAATCTCTTTGGACATTTACCTGATTCTCTGTGATAGGGAATGGTCTGTGCATCCAGTGCAAACACCATTTATGGGGTGATTTAGTTACAAGCAAAAACAGCGTGAAAAAGAGGATATAAAAGAAAATTACTTTGGCCAAATTAATAAAAATTGTTTTCATTGTGACCTAGTAATATTGGAATGCCCGCTGCGTCTTATTTAAAGGTAACGTAACATTTGGATACATAATAAAGTGAAAGTCTGACAACTAGAATTGCATGATTTCATAATGAAACAACACACGACTTGCTCATTGAGTGGGACCAGTTTACTACAGCATGTGGTGTGTTGCATTAATGGTGCTAACCCATAATTCCATAAAACCACTAAACATAAAAGAGATTCTGAGACTGTTTTAACTTACAATTGAAAAGCTGTGGTTAGTGGGCACTTATGACTGGTATGCCATTGCAACTTTTTGAAAACAGAAAACAAACAGGTTTAGGATGAAAATTGTATACTGTGCTTGAGGTTCTAACTGTTTCTATGTTGTAGGTGAATGCACTTGACTAATCGGTTCTTTGGATTCCATGTGTACCATTAACTTCAGAGAAAGAGTATTGCTGCAAAAAGTGCTGTAACTATAGGGGTCACAGCAGTCACAACCATAGTCCAGAAGTTCCACCGGCCGCACTGCCACATTAAAGGGCACAGGGCTCAAGGACCTGATGCTGGCCAGTGTAAGGATGTTGTGTGCCACAGTGCATACAAGGTCCTGCTGCTAAGCAGCAGCAGGACAGTGTGATCCCAGTATTGTATACTCAGAGAAAATGTCTCCCCCTGAACCAGCAGTATTTCATGGAAAACCTTGCCACTCTACACCACAACTAAGACAAATGCAACACTTGAGGAGCAAAGGCAGCAAAGAGGAACTCATAGTGAGGCAATTCTGTCAAATCTAAGATCATGTCTGTCCCGCAAAATTTTTTATTCCATGTCCTGCTAGAAATGTACATAATGTAATCTGTAGTGAATGTCATTTTCTTACCAGTAGCTGAATTTTTGAGTTATATCATCCCAAAGTTTCTTATATTAGGAATTAGACCCACCAACTCACACAGCACCTTATGTGTGGACAGGAAGTCTAATTTTCTATGCATTCCTATGGGAGCCTCACTTTCAGTCTCATAGGAATGAATAGAGAAGTGACTGGCTTGCTGTCCTGGGTCAGTTGGAGGTCAGGGAGTTGGTCACATGACTCATTCTCCAGCTGGGGTACTCACTCAGGAAAATCTGAACTTTTCACCTTGTAGTCTACAGAGACATAGTTACGTGACTCTAGCCTGTCTGCTGACACAGGGGTGAAGAATCAACAACAAGTGGGTCACAATTGTGAAGTGGAACGAAATGTATTGGATCATTTAAACTTTTTTGTAATAATAAAACTGAAAAGTGGGGCGTGCAAAATTATTCGGCCCCCTTGCATTAATACTTTGTTGCGCCACCTTTTGCTGCGATTACAGCTGCAAGTCGCTTGGGGTATGTCTCTATCAGTTTTGCACATCTAGAGACTAAAATTCTTGCCCAGTCTTCCTTGCAAAACAGCTCAAGCTCTTTGAGGTTGGATGGAGAGCGTTTGTGAACAGCAGTTTTTAGCTCTTTTCACATATTCTCAATTGGATTCAGGTCTGGACTTTGACTTTCTTAGACCTGGATACGTTTATTTTTGAACCATTCCATTGTAGATTTTGCTTTATGTTTGGGATCATTGTCTTGTTGGAAGATAAATCTCCGTCCTAGTCTCAGGTCTTTTGCAGACTCCAACAGGTTTTCATCCAGAATGGTCCTGTATTTGGCTCCATCCATCTTCCCATCAATTTGAACCATCTTCCCTGTCCCTGCTGATGAAAAGCAGGCCCAAACCATGATGCTGCCACCACCATGTTTGACAGTGGGGATGGTGTGTTCAGGGTGATGAGCTGTCTTGCTTTTACTCCAAACATATCGTTTTGCATTGTTTCCAAAAAGTTGGATTTTGGTTTCATCTGACCAGAGCACCTTCTTCCACATGTTTGGTGTGTCTCCCAGGTGGCTTGTAGCAAACTGTAATCGAGACTTTTTATGGATATCTTTGAGAAATGGCTTTCTTCTTGCCACTCTTCCATAAAGGCCAGATTTGTGAAGTGTTGGACTGATTGTTGTCCTATGGACAGACTCTCCCACCTCAGCTGTAGATCTCTGCAGTTCATCCAGAGTGATCATGGGCCTCTTGGCTGCATCTCTGATGAGTCTTCTCCTTGTTTGAGATAAAAGTTTAGAGGGGCGGCTGGGTCTTGGTAGATTTGCAGTGGTCTGATACTCCTTCCATTTCAATATGATGCAGAACCCTGAGACTATCACAGAGCAGGTGCATTTATACGGAGACTTGATTACACACAGGTGGATTCTATTCATCTTCATCAGTCATTTAGGACAACATTGGATCATTCAGAGATCCTCAATGAACTTCTGGAGTGAGTTTTCTGAACTGAAAGTAAATGGGCCGATTAATTTTGCACACCCAACTTTTTAGTTTTATTATTACAAAAAAAGTTTAAATGATCCAATAAATTTCATTCCACTTCACAATTGTGACCCACTTGATTCTTCACCAAAAATTTAAAATGTCATATCTTTTTGTTTGAAGCCTGAAATGTCGCAAAAGGTTGAAAAGTTCCAGGGGGCCGAATACTTTCGCAATGCACTGTACATGCCCTTGCACAGTAATATGTTATATCTCTCTGACACCTAGCTTCCTAGGTATCATAAGATGGGTTTCATCACAAGATGTGTTACTATTGCTTCAGTAAATTTTTTTTTTTTTTTCAGTTGGGCTCACATGCACAAAATCATTGTACATGGAGCTCCTATATTCAGTGAACTGAATGGCAAAATACATCAGTGTCATAACTATATGGGTCACAGTTGTGCCCGAGTTCCATAGCCCAGGGAGCTCACAATCCCCTTTGCAACATCAGGTCCTTCAGAACCCAGCACACAAGGCCCTGACCCCAGTCAGTGTCAGGAATTTGTATGCACAGCATGTGATAATGTATGTACTCGTTCTGTCAATTAAGATCATTCTCATTGTGGCTGGCATGGTCAACAGTTGTGTAACATAGTAACATAGTTTATAAGGCCGAAAAAAGACATCTGTCCATCCAGTTCAGCCTGTTATCCTACAAGTTGATCCAGAGGAAGGCAAAAAACCCCTGTGAGGTAGAAGCCAATTTTCCCCACTTTAGTGAAAAAATTCCTTCCCGACTCCAATCAGGCAATCAGAATAAGGCTCCATTCACACGTCCGTGTGTCCGGTATCCGTGTTTTGCGGATCCGCAATTTTAGGATTCGCAAAACACAGACACCGGCCATGTGCGTTCCACAATTTGCGGACCACACATAATAGAAATGCCTTTTCTTGTCAGTGTATTCGGACAAGAATAAGACATGTTCTATTTTTTCCGGAAGCCGCGGAACGGAAGTGCGGATGCGGACGGCACACTGTGTGCCGTCCGCATCTTTTGCGGCCCCATTGAAAGTGAATGGGTCCTAACTCCCTAGATCAATGACCTATCTCTAGTAACTATGACCTGTAATATTGTTACCCTCCAGAAATACATCCAGGCCCCTCTTGAACTCTTTTAGTGAACTTACCATCACCACCTCCTCAGGCAGAGAGTTCCATAGTCTCACTGCTCTTCTATGTTTGTGTCCAAACCTTCTTTCCTCCAGACGCAGAGGATGTCCCCTCATTACAGTAACAGTCCTGGGGATAAATAGATCATGGGAGAGATCTCTGTACTGACCCTTGATATATTTATACATACTGTAGTTATTAGATCTCCCCCTGTGATGCAGGTAACACAGCAGACAATATATAGTGCAACAAGGGAGCATCAATCCCCTGTAGAGAGTTTAGTGTGTTGTGCTATGTAATAGAAGTTCTGCTTTAAATGTCACTGAGGTCCTGTGCCGTCAGAGCTGGGGCTTTTAATTATCACATTTTCTGGAGGATTGGTGGAGAAATGAGGTAGAGGTAACAGTGACAGGTGGAGCCGTAAGGTAAGAAGATAGCTTGTTCTGTAAAGCAGTATTGGTGCCTTGGCAGTCCTAGCTGCAGTGAGGTTAGATAAGTCAATGATAGCTAGAGCAGTGATAGTGTCCCAATTTTGCACAGGGTTGAGCAGTAATGTCAAGGTATGGGGGCCCTTTTAAAATTTTCATATGGAGCCTATAATTTTCTATTTACACCCATGGAGGGGGGACCAACACTTTGGCTCTTGGCTACAGGGATGGATCTTGTAAGCACTATTAATTAGCACTGTAAGAATGAGCTTTGCACCAGCTGAATAAACCTGCGCCAACTAACCAGTTTGACTTTTGACTAGTCCTGAGGGCGATATTCTTGTTTTCACCCTTTAACCACTTTACAGGGATTTGGCCTTCTCTGTAGGGGAGCCACCAGGCTGATACCTCTTGTAATTGTTCCGGTGTGGTTGGCTGCAGTCTCACAGGGTCAGAGACACCATTGAAAAACACCGTGGGATCAAGGAGTACAGGCAGTACAGGGTCAGACCAGAGAACAGGTATGGTTCAGATCAGGCAGCAGAGAGTCAGAATCCAGGAATCAGGCAATCAGGCAGAAGTCGGTACACAGGCAGGCAAATGGATTGTAGCTCTTTTTAGGGGTCTAGCAAGCTAGAGAAAACTAAGGGATTGCTTAGGCAAGGGGTGGAACAAACAGTCCAGCATACATTAGAGAGCTGATTAGCTCATAAGTCAAGCAGCTGAACACACAGCAAAAAGGAGAATTAAAGGGGTTTTAAGAGATTTTTATACTGATGACCTAACCTCTGCACAGGTCATAAATAAGTGATCGGTGGGGGTCCGACACCCAGGACCCCCCCGACGATCAGCTGTTCGAGAAGGCAGCAGCACTCCTGTGAGCGCTGTGGCCGTCTCTCTACTTTTCCTGGGTGGAGTGACAACACATTCATGTGTCTTGTGGCCTAGGAGCAGCTCAGCTGCATTCAAGTGAATTGGGCTGAGTGTGATACCAAGCACAGTCGCTATACAATGTACGGTGCTGTGCTTGGTAAACTTTGAGAAGGGAGCTGCACTCACAGGAGTACCAGTGCCTTCTCATAACAGCTGAGTGATGGAGGTCCCGGGTGTTGGACTCCCACCAATCAGATACTGATGACGGATCCTGAGGATAGGTCATCAATATAAAAATCTCTGAAAACCCTTTTAACCCTTGCAGTACCGCATGGTGAAGTTCAATAAATAGACTCTAAAACTCACACAGTAAGAGACCTAGCAGCCAGCCTACAACACAGGAGTCTGTCAGCCAGCCCTGGCCAGAAGCTAGGCGAATGATGCGCCATCCAAGCTTACCCCAGATCGTGGGACGGCTGCAGGCATGGAGAGTCACCATTATATATGTTATGGCATTCATTCTTACTTAGAGGGCGTTGCCAAATGTGCCATTCAATACAAACTACAGAAATTATTCATTGAAAAATATTACTATGCAACAAATAGGATATTTCAAAAAAGTATTATTGTTACATAGATGCAATAAAAATATTGTTCAGTTTTATTTATGCACAGAGCTGCATAGTGATTTAAAGGGAGTCTTTCACCTGTTTTTCACCAACATAACTAAGAGCAGTACCTCACAGAGGATTGCATACACATGCCAGACATACCTGTCTGTATTTTGTGTCTGTATTACATGTTCAGAAAAAACACTTTTATTCTGCAGGAAAACAGCTCCCAAGTGCCCAGCTCTCTTCTTTGAAAGCTGACATTCCAAACTTTCAAATAATACAAAAATCACAGCATTATATCCAGTATATCAGAAGATATAGCTGTTAGAAATTGAGTTAGGAGAGAAAGCTGTTTTTAGTTTCACTTTCAGCTGGGCACTTGAGGGCTGTTTTCCAGCAAAATAAAAGTGCTTTTTCTGAACATGGAATACAGGCACACAGTGCACACAGGTATGTTTGTGATGTGTTTGCAATCTTCTGTGGGGCACTGCTGTTAGTTATATAGGTGAAAAACAGGTGAAAGACTCCCTTTAATACAGAAGCAGATAAAGTCCAAAAACCTTTATACAGGTGGCAGCACTTTATTGGTATATTGAAATGAAGTGTTCAATGATGGCTATATAGCCGTCACAGAACACAATGGGCAATCCAATGATTGCTAGTTATAGTGACCTAGGGTGACTTAAAAAAAAAGTTAAATAAAAGTTTTTAAAAATGTAAACAAATAAAAAATATAAAAGTTCAAATCACCCCTCTTTCCCCCAAATCAAAATAAAAGTGCATAGCCAATAAAAAAAATACACATAATGGGTATTGCCACATGCGAAAACGCTTGTACAACTACAAAAAAGTTATAGAGGTCAGAATATGGTAATGAAAAAAAGGTTTTTTTTCAGTATTAAAACGCAAGAAAAACTATACAAGTGTGGTATCATTGTAATCGTACTGACCTGGAGAAGGTAACAGGTCATTTTTACTGCATAGTGAATGCTGTAAAAAACTATAAAACTGTGGCAGAATTGTGTTTTGTTTTCAATTCCACCTCACTACATTGTATGCAACCGTAAATAATGCCATTAGAAAGTACAACTTGTCCTGCAAAAATCAATCCCTCATATGGCTATGTGAACAGAAAAATAAAAAAGTTATGACTCTGGGAAGGTAGGGAGTGAAAAACGAAAACTTAAGAATGGAAAATCGCAAGGTCCTCTAAAGGGCAATGACCTATCCTTAGAACATCTTTGAGAGAAGGACTAGCACTCACTTGATAGCAAAGCTTATTTCTTTGATTGTCACATAGATACAATTAAATGTGATGCCCCAAACCTGGCCACTGCACCGCAAACTCTGCCCAGACCTATATACACCCAGTCCCCTTAATACCCCCACATAGTAATTATTCCCCCTTTGTGCCAGCACACATTAGTAATGCCCACACTGTGCCCCCTTCACAGTAGTAATGTCCACATTGTGCCCTTCACAGTAGTTATGCCCACATGTGCCCCCTTCACAGTAGTTATGCCCACATTGTGCCCCTCACAGTAGTTATGCCCACATTGGCCCCTCACAGTAGTTAAGCCCACATTGCGCCCCCTTCACAGTATTAATGCTCATATGTGCCCTCTTCACAGTAGTTATGCCCAGATATGCCTCTTCATAGTAGCTATGCCTAGATGTGCCCCCTTCTTAAAAGTTATTTCCAGATGTCCCACCTTCACAGTAGTTATGCCCAAATGTGCCCCCATCACGGTAACTATGGCCAAATATGTGCCCCCTCACAGTAATTATGCCAGATATATGCCCCCACAGTAGTTATGGCCAGATATGTGCCCCCTCATAGTAATTATGCCAGATATGTGCCCCCTCACAGTAGTTATGGCCAGATATATGCCCTCTTTAGAGGAAGTAATAAAAAACAACAACCTGTAAATACTCACCTGGTTCCTTCAATGATCACAGCTCAGTGGCTGGTGCTCCCCAGCAGGATACTGTCACAAATTACACTGCTGTGCTGTTCCTACACAGACCCGCAGCGTGATGTGTGAAGGCATCGTGCTGCTGCTGGGCAGAGCTTGCAGCTGAATTGTGTAGTGGGGAGCAGACGGCTCACAGAGACAGCTGACAGCGTAACATACCTTGGGCATTCCAGGACTCCGTGAGAGCCACTGAAATCTGGGACTGTCCCACCGGAGCCAGGACAGTTGGAAGGTATGCTTTAATAAAATGAGGAGTACTGGTGCAGGGAGTACAATGCACACACTTGCCATCCATAAACCCACTTCACATAACTCATCTGTATATACTATACATATATACACATACATTGTCACAGTCTGCATGAAAAAAATGCGTAGCAGACCCCTGGATGCTGTAGAGGAGACAGAGCTCATGCATCTTCAGTCCAGAGAAGGGAATAGACATGCAGATCCTCCACAGCAGAGCAGGAAGTGGGCCCCAGGCACTTCCTCTGCACTGAAGCCTCTGATTGGTTAGAGCAGCTGCCTGTGTGACTGGCATGCTGTTTAACCAATAAGCGCTTCCCTATAGAGCAGGGGAGGTGCTCAGCAACTGCACTGGCCTAATGCAATAAGTAGCTGTCTACGTCTCCTACTCTTGTAACCACCCATGTACAGGCAGGGAACGGTAGGTTCTCCAGGCACCTGCATCTGGTTTGACTGGCTTAATGACTCCAAATACTATTTGCTGCCCACAGCACCAACATCTCCTGCCTAGCACCCACACCAAAAAAACACTACCACCAGGCAGGAGCTCCAACATCAAGGTGTTTCCCCGAAGGAAAAAAAGGTACGCCCTCCTTTCACAGCCCTGGCCCTAGAGAATGATGGTATGAGGAGAGCCACTACCACGCCTATCCTCTTCTCCAGCTCCTCGGAGGCTTGCAGCAACCTTATATGTTGATGAGATGATGTGGTCCGCAATCAGATATAAACTGACTGCATCATAAAACACTAAGATACAGTCAGTTCAGGGGAGTGTGGTTGATCCAGGAGATCCGGCAGACACATGGCCCGTTTCTCCCAGGTCGATCACGTTGGGCTGAGACAGCCCTTGAATTTATAACTATTTCATTATTTTCATATTACAACTTAATCCTAATATTAAAACATGACCACAGTTATAGGTACAGTATATCATGGCATAGGTATTTTAATAGCAACCTGCTATAATTGGATTACAATTATTGGAAGATTTATAAAATGGAGATATTTTGTAATGACATAATTAGGAGGAGAAAAGGAGGAGAAAAGGAATAGCGACAGAAATGCCATAAGGAAGCTGGTCATTGATGTATGCATACATACGCTCTCTTTAGGGACATCCATAAAAGGATATTTAGAGGTGGGGAGGATGTGAGCTTCATCCCAGCTGAATCCCTGGCTCTACATATGCAGGAGCAGTAACTCTTTCACATCCATGTTTCACAAAGCTTCCCTATCCAGAGCTTTCAGTTATTCTTGGGTGCAAAGGTATACTAAATGAATAGATCAAGGCACTGTGATACATTTTTTATTTTATGGTGATTTATAAAAATGTTATTAAAGGAAATAATTATATCCACTTTCCAGTAAGCTTTACACCCCCTCTCGTTTACCCTTAAAAAAAAACATCATAATGGGGGTCATTTATAAACATTTGTATGCAAGTATTTGGAATAAAAACAGTCAGAAGACCCTTTTTGTGACTTATTAAATGCCCGTGTGACAAAATATCAATAATATAATATAATTGCAGATATATGGTAGAGAAATGAAAAAGAAAGAAAGAAAGAAAGAGAAAAATAAAAAACGATAAAAGGACAAAGATAGAGAATGAAAGGGAAGAGAGGGATAGAGATAAAAAGGGCAGGAGGGGAGTAAGTCCCAAGTTATGAACTCAAGCATCATATAGGAATACCATATAGGAATAAAATAATAAGAAACAAGAAAAACCCAATGTGGATAAATAGAACTGTAAAGAAAGCAATAAATGACAAAAAGAAAGCATTTAAATCACTAAAACAGGAGGGGAGTGAGGAAGCATTGAAAAACTATAAGGAAAAAAATAGAATATGTAAAAGACACATAAAAACAGCCAAACTAGAGACCGAGAGATTAATCGCCAAAGAGAGTAAAACTAACCCTAAAATGTTCTTCAATTATATAAATACTAAAAAGTATAAACCTGAAGGTGTCGGCCCCTTACAGAGTAATGGGGGGGAGTAGCAGAGAGCGATGAGGAGAAAGCGAAGCTACTAAATAACTTTTTCTCCACTGTATTCACTGAGGAAAATAAACTGTCAGATGAAATGCAGAGTATAAAAGTAAATTCCCCTTTAAAAGTGTCCTCTCTGACCCAGGAAGAGGTGCAGCAACGTCTTAAAAATATTAAAATAGACAAATCACCAGGACCGGATGGCATACACCCCCGTATCCTAAGAGAATTAAGTAATGTAATCGACAGACCCTTATTTCTGATATTTAAGGACTCTATACTGATGGGGAGTGTTCCACAGGATTGGCGCATAGCAAATATGGTGCCAATATTCAAAAAGGGTTCAAAAACAGAGCCTGGAAACTATAGGCCGGTAAGTTTAACTTCTGTTGTGGGTAAACTGTTTGAAGGTTTTCTGAGAGATGCTATCTTGGAGTACCTCAATGAAAATAAGCAAATAACTCCATATCAGCATGGCTTCATGAGGGATCGGTCATGTCAAACCAATTTAATCAGTTTCTATGAGGAGGTAAGTTCTAGACTTGACCGCGGCGACTCAATGGATGTCGTATATTTGGACTTCTCCAAAGAGTTTGACACGGTACCACATAAAAGGTTAGTATACAAAATGAGAATGCTTGGCCTGGGAGAAAATGTCTGTATGTGGGTAAGTAACTGGCTCAGTGGGTGGTTATTAACAGTACATACTCAGATTGGGTCACTGTCACTAGTGGGGTACCACAGGGGTCTGTATTGGGTCCTATTCTCTTCAATATATTTATTAATGATCTTGTAGAAAGCTTGCACAGTAAAATATCAATTTTTGAAGATGACACAAAACTGTGTAAAGTAATTAACACAGAGGAGGACAGTGCACTGCTACAGCAGGATCTGGATAGACTGGAGGCTTGGGCAGAAAAGTGGCAGATGAGGTTTAACACTGACAAATGTAAGGTTATGCATATGGGAAGGAATAATGCAAGTCACCAGTACATACTAAATGGTAAAGCATTGGGTAACTCTAACATGGAAAAGGACCTAGGAATTTTAGTGAACAGCAAACTAAGCTGCAGAAACCAGTGTCAGACAGCTGCTGCCAAGGCCAATAAGATAATGGGTTGCATCAAAAGAGGCATAGATGCCCGTGATGAGAACATAGTCCTGCCACTTTACAAATCACTAGTCAGACCACATATGGAGTACTGTGTACAGTTCTGGGCTCCTGTGAACAAGGCAGACATAGCAGAGCTGGAGAGGGTTCAGAGGAGGGCAACTAAAGTCATAACTGGAATGGGTGGACTACAGTACCCAGAAAGATTATCAAAATTAGGGTTATTCACTTTAGAAAAAAGACGAATGAGGGGAGAGCTAATAACTATGTATAAATATATCAGAGGTCAGTACAGAGATCTCTCCCATCATCTATTTATCCCGAGGACTGTGACTGTGACGAGGGGACATCCTCTGCGTCTGGAGGAAAGAAGGTTTGTACATAAACATAGAAGAGGATTCTTTACGGTAAGAGCAGTGAGACTATGGAACTCTCTGCCTGAGGAGGTGGTGATGGTAAGTTCACTAAGAGAGTTCAAGAAGGGCCTGGATGTATTTCTGGAGGGTAATAATATTACAGGTTATAGTTACTAGAGATGGGTCGTTGATCCAGGGAGTTATTCTGATTGCCTGACTGGAGTCGGGAAGGAATTTTTCCCCCTAAAGTGAGGAAAATTGGCTTCTACCTCACAGGGTTTTTTTTGCCTTCCCCTGGATCAACTTGTAGGAAAACAGGCTGAACTGGATGGACAGATGTCTTTTTTCGGCCTTACAAACTATGTTACTATGTATACTATGTTATCATAAATCAATATAATACTATGCGACCCTGTCAGTGCTTGCAGGTCAGGACGGGAGCTGCTACATACTTACGCTGTGAGTCTGAAGCGCCAAACTTGCTCGTCTCAAAGGGGCCTTACTCTGGTCTTTTTATCCCCCTGCACTGCTGGAGAATTTGTCTGATTTATGATTTGTGTGATAAATTAGGTGTATCTCCAGAAGTTCCTGTGCCTGGAGCAAAAACTAATTTTTACTCATCTTTTATGCCTGCTTCCAGCCGTGTAAAAGGATGATGGATCCGGCCCAACCCCTGCCACACTCCCACCATTCCAAAGTGGCGACTATGGCGTAAAAACGCTTTTGTCTCACAGGCGTTTAAAAAGTTGCAAAAAAGGGTCTTGCAACCATTTTTATGCCAAAAACTGGCGTAAAAATGTTCTCAAATGACCCCCACTGTCCATTTAGTCCAAGATTGAAGGAAGCTATCAGTGTGCTTTCTATCATCGGCCACCTTGTTTTGCATGTACATAATGGGATTGGCTCTAGCAACCCATTTACCCAATGAGGGAGTTGTGACAGACTTCCAATGATGAGGAATAATCATCCTAACTGTTGTCAAAAAGTGACGAGAATAGCGTTCATGGGGGGGGGGGGGTTATCGCATTTGAATGGAATGCTAGAATTTAAAGGGAAACACTGATGTAAATCCCCCTTAACTGAGAAAAGAGAACCTGAGATGACCAACAGCAGACCAATCTATTGATTGGCAAGGATATGACAAGCTGTAAAATGATTGTACAAGGAGAAAGGCTATTGGTTTCCTGGAGCCCTCAGATTTCTCTTCCTGGATCCCAAAAGAAGAAGTCGCAAAACTCGAGTTGGCAGGTTCCTAATAATGAGGTAGGAGCTTGTGCTTTAAGGCTACTTTCACACTAGCGTTTTATAATTCCGGTATTGAGTTCCGTCATAGGGGCTCAATACCGGAATAAAACGCTTCAGCACACCCTTCACCTGCCGGATCCGCTAATGTGAAAGAGTCCTAACATACGAGATGCTTTTAATGGTTTTAACTTTTGTAAGTACCCAATAAACCTTGAAAGATGCAATTTACGTCAACGGTGCTTGTATCCTGTTGAGTTTTACCTTGTTTCTGTAATAGGAGACTGGAATTTGCAGCAGAGATCCAGGTGGATATCATCGCTGAACTGAAGACTGTCTGAGCAACAAAACTCTGTGCAAACTTTGTCATAAGTAACCTCTTCCGGGTTCCTGTGATTATCCGTTTTTGCATTTTCATTTATCACTCTCTGCCTTCCAGGAGTCATAACTTTTTTTATTTTTCAGTTCACATAGCCATATGAGGGCTTGTTTTTGAAAGACAAGTTGTACTGTTTATTGGCGCTGTTCGATATTGCATATGATGTAGTGGGCAGCTTTATGGGTTTTGTTTTTATGATAGTCCCTGTTCTTGACTTGTTACCACATTTATGTACTTTTTCTTGTGTTTTTATACTGAAAAAAAAAAAACTTTTGAAAAAATTATTTTTTTTATCTTTTAATTGCCATAATCTGACCCCCATAACTTTTTTAGTTATGTTTACGGAGCTGTGTGGGGGCTGATTTTTTTTTTCAGGACAATCTGTAGTTGTCATTGATGCCATTTGGGCATGTGTATGATTTTTTAGCCATTTAGCTTTTTTTCCATTATGCTGTTCAACATATGGGATAAATATTTTAATAGTACAGGAGTACAGGCATTTTCAGACACGACAATGTCCATGATATATTTTTTTTTTATTCTAGGGAAAGAGGGTTTGAATTTTTATATTTTTATTTTATAAAGCATTTTTTCCTTTTTTTAAGTCACTCTAGGTGAATATAACATGCAATCATTGGATTCCATCTTGTATTCTGTATTGCAAATCTATGCAATACTTAATAGTGAATTCAGTATATTCCAATGTAGTGCTGCCATCTACAGGCCTGCATTGGAATATACTAGCAATCGGCCTGTAGACCTTGACTGAAATCGGGGAAGGCGGCCCAGCCTGGGAAGTACATGGCTCCTGGCATCTGATGGGTTAAATGTGTGTGCTCGGCATTACCGCCAATCGCAGACTTTACCCCTGGGCAACTGCTGTGTAAAACAGCAGAAGCCCAGTGGTTATGGCACCTGCAGCACTCGCAATCTGCATCCAAAGCATCACACTCAGCCAGCCAGATATGTAATCTATACTGATGAGGGCAAGCATCCCAAAACAAGTATTTAAGGATTAGATTTTTGGCTTGGCTATTTTCCCTTCTCATGTACCAAGGCTTGTTAAAATGTTGTATATTGACTCATAGGGAGCCACTTTCTTTAACTTTCATTCTTTGGGAGATAATAACAAGTTATTTTTCCATGGAACATAATAAGTCTATACCATAGAGCACTTCCAATATATGTCTCCATACACAGCTGGTCTCTTTAAGAGTAGTAAGAACCTCGAAAACAGTGTCTACAGATGGATATTTGGCTTGGCTATTTTCCCTTGTCAGATCCCAAGGCTTGTTCGAAAAGTTGAATTCTGACTAATAGAGAGTCTGTTCCACAAGGTGGCACTAACAAGATGGTTATCTTTCCTTAAGAGATACCTCTTTGCTTCCCAAGAACCAACAAAGGGAAGAGTATCCATACCAGCAAGTTCTCACAGGATGTTGTAAATAGGGGAAATGATCTTAAAAGGAGGACCCGATGGTATCATTAGGGATTCTAACAGTGTGTAATTCTGATTGAGCAGTCCAATCTGTAGAAAAGGCCCCACATAAGATTTCAACTGTAAATATGCCAGGCATGATAAATGATCCTCATACATACGTCACCTAATACCACAAAAAGAAGTCAACACATCCCCACCCCTCCATACCTCGGTAATCAAAACACATGCAGTTTTCTCCCAAATGAATCTGTCCTTACTGCTGAAGGCTGGATTGAAAACTAAGCACAAGCCATATCACAGACCCACATTTGAATACAGTTTTGAATAACTATAGGTAAATTCTGAAATTGTTGTAATTCAGACTTATTTATCCAAAGTAGGGAAGTCAGTGCCCAAGGGGAAAAAATATCGCTCCTTTCCTGCCCAGTTTTTAGTGTCGGATGACTTAGACCAATTGATTAATCCCATAAGAAGCTTGGTAATACTTGAAAATATCAGAGAACCCAACTCCACGCAAGTCCTTGGCATGACAAGATACCTGGGAGAATGCAAGGTTGGTTGGTACACCAAATTAATCTTCTAATTGCTTTAGTAAGGTGTCAAAAGGTGACCAAACCATGAAACCCTCTTCAGATTATCTATGAGATTTTGAAGCAGCCGTTACAGGATGAGGAGATAATAATGTTCAATATTACAAGTTTTACACATGGGATTAGCCATGAATGTGGTATAGCCAGTGTAAATAAGGTCTTAGATACTATTAATTATACTACAGAATGTCAACATTTCTCCCTGATATTATTTTAACAAGTAATTATTTTTGTTTGGTAATGATTTCTTAATACAGGTAAAATGTGGCCCCTTTGTTCTGCCAACCTGTTTATAACAGATCTTTAGGATATTAATGTCTATGTGTCCCACAACTTTTGCCATGTGTTAAGGTGATGGGATACATAGAATACATTTTTCTAATCTGGACTGGTGGCATGCAGGAGTTAATAGAGTTTTTTGACTTTGCAAACAGTGTGGATCCTGATATAAAATTTACAATGATATTCGTTACACATATTCCTTATGTGACAGTCTGAATTTTGGATACCAAAGTATATATTGATGAGACTGTGAACAACTATATATCAAAAGATGAATTTATTAAAGTGTGACAGTCAACATCTGAGAAATATGGTCAATACCTCATCACATAGGCAGATGCTATGGGTAAAACCATGTTGATTCAATTCTATTAAGGGAGCATCTCATTAGTAACAAATTTACTTTGAGAGGATTGAGTTATCATGGTTGTGCAGTTTTTTTTTTAATCTGCACCCCAGCCTGTGGAGAAAATCACCTGACTGGCCTTGTGCCCCAAAAAGCACATCACTGCTGAGATGTGCTTCTTGGGAACAAGACTCTTCTGAGGTTAGTGATTGGGTGCAGAGGTGCATGTGACCCTGTCTGTGCAGAAGTTTACAACAGCTACAGGGCCAGCAAGGCAAGCAAGATGTGTAAGCTGTTCCACTGTCCCTTATTGTATCAGTGTGAGCGTCTAAGATAAATATAGGGAGGGTGACATTGTTTATGCTTCAGTTGTCCCTACTGACAAGCATTCAAGACTATACCAGGAGATAGTAGTCTGATTGCTCCCCTGTACTGGGGATTAAAGGGTGAATACCAGAGGAATGCCAGAACAACGCTATCAGGGTTAACCTAAAGTCAAACGTATTACTTGGTGGACAGTGGAGGGGGATAATTTTTGGTAAATGTATTATTCTGCAGTCAATTACAATTCCACATGGTGGTAAACCCAGCTTTCCTAGGAACTTAAAAGGCAAATCTGCCCAGCTATGGCTGTATATAGGAATGGGGAGCTGATTTTATCTTGATAGATTTAGTGTTCTGTAGCCTATTACAGTTTTACATAAGCCAAATCTATTTTGTACTATTACTAACTAGGAAATTCCTTCCACCAAAATGGCCACTCTTGCTGTGTAGACAAAAGTTATCCAGACTTAACCAAATCACCCCCCCCCCCGATACAATGGTCTCAGGGTACAATATTTTCAACATACAATGATCTTTTCTGACCCATTGTAAATTAAAACTAGGTTCAGCTATTCCCGACTTTTATGTTTAAGGACTTGTTTTATCTGTCTTAGTTATCTGCTTATTTTTTCTTAAATTCTCATTATCTCTTATCTTGTATGACATTTTGGGGCTTTGGAACCGCGCTTTCCCTTTCCGCTATTGAGACCCGTCATAGGGAAAACACTTCCTTTTTGTCCCCATTCATTGTCAAATTGGGGACAAAACTGAACTGAATGAAACGGAGTGCACCAGAATGTATTCCGTTCCATTTGGTTGCATCCCCATTGTGGACAGAATAACGATGCAAGCAGCGTTTTTCTGTCCGCGATGTGGTGCGGAGGAAGACGGATCCGTAAGATGTAAGTCAATGGAGACGGATCCGTTTTCTCTGACACGACAGAAGAGATGATATAAAATTGTGTATTATCTATATTTCTATAAAATACTACGCATTGTATTGCTCCTGAGATATGGTTTCCTTTATTGGGTATGCAGTTTTTAACCGTGTGCACCAGTACTGATACCCTGCCCTCTTTGCTTATGGTGGCAGTGCCTTGAGTTTTTCAGCGCTCTTTCACCATGTTTCATTGTTATGTTGATATAGTTTTCAATATGTTTGCAAACCAATAAGTAATGGCACTTGTGCTTGTTTAATACGAGTTATTATGTTGTTATGGCTCTCATAATGGTAAGTTTATAGATGTTTATTAGAGATGAGCGAACGTGCTCGTAACGAGCACTGTAGCGCTCGGCTCCCCTGCGCTCGCATGGGCGCAGGCATCCGCTTCCATCGGGTGAGGAGGACGGAAGCGGATGCCTGCGCCCATGCGAGCGCGGGGGAGCCGAGCACTAAAGTGCTCGTTACGAGCACGTTCGCTCATCTCTAATGTTTATACATTGAGTATGCACTGTACATGATTTAAGCTTTTATAACACTATTATTAAAATTAGGTATGAACGTATTGATCACTTATTGCACTATGCACTTTGTTTATGTACCGTGTGTATGAACTTGATCATTTTAAATATTTTGTATTATTTCACTACAGTTATTGGACACCAAGTCTTGTGTATGGAGGTGGTTATATATATATATATATATATATATATATATATATATACTAGCTGAAGGACCCAGCTTCGCCCGGGTATATTTAATTTATTTCATTTACTGTTTGTGTGTGTGTCGTTAAAAGATATCGAGAGTGACCTCTACAGTGCCTGCCCCTTTAACAGTGACCTCTACAGCAGCCCGCCCCTTTAACAGTGACCTCTACAGCAGCCCACCCCTTTAACAGTGAACTCTACAGCGGCCCGTCCCTTTAACAGTGATCTCTACAGCAGACCGCCCCTTTAACAGTGACCTCTACAGCAGCCCGTCCCTTTAACAGTGACCTCTTCAGCGGCCCGACCCTTTAACAGTGACCTCTACAGCAGCCCACCCCTTTAACAGTGACCTCTACAGCAGTCCACCCCTTTAACAGTGACCTCTACAGCAGCCCGCCCCTTTAATAGTGACCTCTACAGCAGCCCGCCCCTTTAACAGTGACCTCTACAGCAGCCCACCACTTTAACAGTGACCTCTACAGCAGCCCGCCCCTTTAACTGTGACCTCCACAGCAGCTAGAGTGGCCACTGTCTTCACCCCAGAAAGCCAGACCTCACCGGCCATTCCCCCAAGCGTGAAACAGCGCCCCCAGTTCCCATGAAGACACACCACTAAACATGAGGCCACGCCCCCCTGGCTCCGTGAAGACACGGAGGAGAAGCTGTCTGAGTGTGAGCTACTGAAAGGGTGAACATCCCTGTGTCTGTCCAGGCACTGCGTCGGACGGAGAACAGGTAGCCAGAAAACTGGCGGACATCTGGCCACCCTAACATCAGCCTGCCCCTAGGGTGGCCAGAGGTCTTGTTTTAGACTGGACAGTCTGGCTTTCAGACTCCCTGTCCTCTGTCATGCGCAGGGCCTGGATGGACACAGGGATGTTCTTTTGAACAGCTCACTCTCAGCAGCAGCACTGTGCAGTCTGAGCAATGAGCTGCAGGGATAAAATCAACCTCCCCCCACCCCTGCAGCTGACAAAAGGTGATTTTTACCTATATTTTTACTCCCGTCAAATGCGGCATGGAAGGGGCGTGGCCTGACTGAGTCAGGGGCGTGACTTAGTGTGATCTGGGGGTGGTGCTCTTAAGCCCTTCTTTTGAAGGTGGATGAATTACAGGTCGATGCCATAGTAATTTAGGAGGAAGGTTGGTAGCAGTGGAAGAAAACATCTTTTATTACTACTGAACGGTAAATATGTGAAATTTACATTATATGAGGTAATGACTGATGATGAATTAGTCTATAACTTTACCATTGTCATCCACTCTGCCTCTTTAATGCAGACCTACAGCAGTGAACTGTCTAGGTTGTCATAGAAACCTGGTGTGTGCCTGTGAGCTTCTATTGGCTGATAAGGGTCATGTGACCAGGCTACTAGTGTCTAATGCATTTTTTGGGAATATCTCAGAAACGGTACGTCCTGGAGAGCTGAAAACTGTTCTAAAACCTTCCCGGACAGCTGATGTACATGTGTGCCAATTTTGTGATTGTAGCTGCAGCGGTGCGGATTCCTTTAGCGGACATACACACACACATATACTCAGCTTTATATATTAGATTACATATATATATATACTAGCTGAAGGACCCGGCTTCGCCCGGGTATATTTCATTTATTTCATTTACTGTTTGTGTGTGTCGTTAAAAGATATCAAGAGTTATATCTACAGTGCCCGTCCCTTTAACAGTGACCTCTACAGCGGTCACTCCCCTTTAACAGTGACCTCTACAGCAGCCCGCCCTTTAACAGTGACCTCTACAGCAGCCCACCCCTTTAACAGTGACCTCTACAGCAGCCCGTCCCTTTAACAGTAACCTCTACAGCTGCCCACCCCTTTAACAGTGATCTCTACAGCAGCCCACCCCTTTAACAGTGACCTCTACAGCAGCCCGCCCCTTTAATAGTGACCTCTACAGCAGCCCGCCCCTTTAACAGTGACCTCTACAGCAGCCCACCACTTTAACAGTGACCTCTACAGCAGCCCGCCCCTTTAACTGTGACCTCCACAGCAGCTAGAGTGGCCACTGTCTTCACCCCAGAAAGCCAGACCTCACCGGCCATTCCCCCAAGCGTGAAACAGCGCCCCTAGTTCCCATGAAGACACACCACTAAACATGAGGCCATGCCCCCCTGGCTCCGTGAAGACACGGAGGAGAAGCTGTCTGAGTGTGAGCTACTGAAAGGGTGGACATCCCTGTGTCTGTCCAGGCACTGCGTCGGACAGAGAACAGGTAGCCAGAAAACTGGACTGTCCAGCCTAAAGCCAGACATCTGGCCACCCTAACATCAGCCTGCCCCTAGGGTGGCCAGAGGTCTTGTTTTAGGCTGGACAGTCTGGCTTTCAGACTTCCTGTCCTCTGTCATGTGCAGGGCCTGGATGGACACAGGGATGTCCTTTTTGAACAGCTCACTCTCAGACAGCAGCATTGTGCAGTCTGAGCAATGAGCTGCAGGGATAAAGTCAACCTCCCCCCACCCCTGCAGCTGACAAAAGGTGATTTTTACCTATATTTTTACTCCCGGTCAAATGCGGCATGGAAGGGGCGTGGCCTGACTGAGTCAGGGGCGTGACTTAGTGGGATCTGGGGGTGGTGCTCTTAAGCCCTTCTTTTGAAGGTGGATGAATTACAGGTCGATGCCATAGTAATTTAGGAGGAAGGTGGGTAGCAGTGGAAGAAAACATCTTTTATTACTACTGAACGGTAAATATGTGAAATTTACATTATATGAGGTAATGATTGATGATGAATTAGTCTATAACTTTACCATTGTCATCCACTCTGCCTCTTTAATGCAGACCTACAGCAGTGAACTGGCTAGGTTGTCATAGAAAACTGGTGTGTGCCTGTGAGCTTCTATTGGCTGATAAGGGTCATGTGACCAGGCTAATATTGGCTAATGCATTTTTTGGGAATATCTCAGGAACGTTACGTCCTGGAGAGCTGAAAACTGTTCTAAAACCTTCCCGGACAGCTGATGTACATGTGTGCCAAATTTTGTCATTGTAGCTGCAGCGGTGCGGATTCCTTTAGCGGACATACACACACACATACACTCAGCTTTATATATTAGATTATATATATATATACTAGCTGAAGGACCCGGCTTTGCCCGGGTATATTTCATTTATTTCATTTACTGTTTGTGTGTGTGTGTGTCGTTAAAAGATATCGAGAGTTATCTCTACAGTGCCCGCCCCTTTAACAGTGACCTCTACAGCAGCCCACCCCATTAACAGTGACCTCTACAGCGGCCCGTCCCTTTAACAGTGACCTCTACAGCAGCCCACCCCTTTAACAGTGACCTCTACAGCAGCCCACCCCTTTAACAGTGACCTCTACAGCTGCCCGCCCCTTTAACAGTGACCTCTACAGCGGCCCGCCCCTTTAACAGTGACCTCTACAGCGTCCCGCCCCTTTAACAGTGACCTCTACAGCTGCCCGCTCCTTTAACAGTGACCTCTACAGCTGCCCGCTCCTTTAACAGTGACCTCTACAGCAGCCTGCCCCTTTAACAGTGACCTCTACAGCACCCCGCCCCTTTAACAGTGACCTCTACAGCAGCCCACCCCTTTAACAGTGACCTCTACAGCAGCCCACCCCTTTAACAGTGATCTCTACAGCAGCCCACCCCTTTAACAGTGACCTCTACAGCTGCCCGCCCCTTTAACAGTGACCTCTACAGCGGCCCGCCCCTTTAACAGTGACCTCTACAGCGGCCCGCCCCTTTAACAGTGACCTCTACAGCTGCCCGCTCCTTTAACAGTGACCTCTACAGCAGCCCACCCCTTTAACTGTGACCTCCACAGCAGCTAGAGTGGCCACTGTCTCCACCCTAGAAAGCCAGACATCACCGGCCATTCCCCCAAACGTGAAACAGCGCCCCCAGTTCCCATGAAGACAGACCACTAAACATGAGGTCACGCCTCCTGGCTCCGTGAAGACAAGGAGGAGAAGCTGTCTGAGTGTGAGCTACTGAAAGGGTGGACATCCCTGTGTCTGTCCAGGCACTGCGTCGGACGGAGAACAGGTAGCCAGAAAACTGGACTGTCCAGCCTAAAGCCTGACATCTGGCCACCCTAACATAGGGTGGTCAGAGGTCTTGTTTTAGGCTGGACAGTCTGGCTTTCAGACTCCCTGTCCTCTGTCATGCGCAGGGCCTGGATGGACACAGGGATGTCCTTTTGAACAGCTCGCTCTCAGCAGCAGGACTGTGCTGTCTGAGCAATGAGCTGCAGGGAGAAAGTCACCCTCCCCCCACCCCTGCAGCTGACAGAAGGTGATTTTTACCTATAGTTTTAATCCTGGTCAAATGTGGCATGGAAGGGGCATGGCCTGACTGAGTCAGGGGCGTGACTTTGTGGGATCTGGGGGTGGGGCTTTTAAGTCCTTCTTTTGACGGTGGCCTGAATTACAGGTCGATGCCATAGTAATTTAGGAGGAAGGTGGGTAGCAGTGGAAGAAAACATCTTTTATTACTACTGAACGGTAAATATGTGAAATTTACATTATATGAGGTAATGATTGATGATGAGTTAGTCTAAAACATAAGTTATAGTTATGGTAACCGGAATACCCCTTTACCATTGTCATCCACAGTGCTCTGCCTCTTTAATGCAGACCTACAGCAGTGAATTGGCTAGGTTGTCATAGAAACCTGGTGTGTGCCTGTGAGCTTCTATTGGCTGATAAGGGTCATGTGACCTAATGGCTAATGCATTTTTTGGGAATATCTCAGGAATGGTACATCCTGGAGAGCTGAAAACTGTTCTAAAACCTTCCCGGACACCTGATGTACCTGTGTGCCAAATTTTGTGACTGTAGCTGCAGCAGTGCGGATTCCTTTAGCGGACATACACACACACACACACACACACACACATACACTCAGTTTTATATATTAGATATATATAATGTCACAGTTGTGCAATTGCTTCAAAATCAGCCCATGGAGGAGTTGAAAAATTGTATTGTATAACCATAATTGAATACTTTACAAATTTCTTGGATACCCCCTTGGAAATTGTGAATATACTTATCAATTACCAAATTTGGCAAAGGATTATAAAAATGAGGGTGATCTCAATAGGAGATATAGTTTAAGCTACATGCACTGGGTAGAATGGGTGACAATTGTGAAAATATTTTTAATCGCAGACATTGATTGTCTGATAGATTAAAATGCACCAACAGGCATAGACTTTTTACGCATTTTTTTGCAAATTACTCCTGCTTTACTTACACAGGTATATCAGTCATATTAAATGTTGGTCATTGTGTCATTATTTTAGTTTAGTTCCACCTGGCTTATTAAACCCACTCTCCACATTACCACATAGTTTCATATGTTTCCGCTATTACATTTATGCAAAAAAAAAAAAAAACTACAGAAGAAATCATATTTCAGACAGAATTAAAAGCTGCAAAAAACGCTGACAGGAGGCATATCAGATAGAAAATGAAAGTCATATGAAAGATAGCTCAGAATCATGGCAGGATGAAACTGCATTTATTGAGTACACTCCTGAACATTTGGAGCTATTTACTGATTTGTGTTGGTTTCAGGTCCACCAAAAAAGTGCCATAAGGACTCGCAGCCATAAGTGTTTTTCAGTCTGCAAATGGCGGATCCGCAAAACACAGATCCCGGCCAAGTGCATGTCACTTTCTTTTTTTCACTTCTGTACAAAAGTCCTATCCTTGTCCACAAGACAGACAAGAATTGGGCATGTTTTGTGGCCCCTTTGAGATAAATGCGTCCGCAAATGATCTGCAAAAAACGTAGATTAGATGCAGACTGAAACTATGGCTGTTTGCATGAGCCCTAATCCTTCTTTTACGCTGAACATTCAGGTCTAGCCACATTTTGCTATAAGCAGTGTATGACATTTGGTGACTTTATAAAAAAAATTACTGCCCCTCTTCATTATGGGCCCAGTTTTTGTTGCCCATCTATTTGTCACAGCAATGTTGCGCAACATTTTTTGTAATGATAGTCAATGGTGTCACACTGCAACATGCTGCAACTGCGATGTGACAGTCACACAAAAAAACATCCAATTTGGATTTCAGTGTGACTATCGCATCGCAGTTGCAGCATATTGCAGTGTAAGGGTCCACTCACACGAACGTATATTTGCGGGTCCGCATTATTGCGGACCCGCAAATATACGGGAGTCGCCCGGCGTATGTTCCGCAGCACTTGGAACATACGCAGGGCGGCCCGATTGAAAATGCCTATACTTGTCCGTGCGTACAGACAAGTATAGGACATGCTTCAAATGAGCCGCGGCACGGAGCTAGAGGTGAATGGGGCTGCATCTATTCCGCAATTTTGCGGATAGATACGGCCCCATTCAGTACGGTCGTGCGAATGGGGCCTAACACTATTGACTGTCATTAAAAAAAAGTGGCACACGACATTCCTGCGAGATAAATGTAGCAGGAAACATGTTGCAGTGTAGAGGGATTTTTGTCATCTTGTAGCCGTATCATAAAGGGAACGTATTATCAGCAAAATACCTTTTGGTTTTATGTTAAATATATATTTTTTAGAAATATTAGGTTTTTCTTTTTAATTTTCCATGTCACTATCTATACTTAAAAAAATAATAATTCTAAAATTCTGCAGTTTTTGAACTCTCCACGATAATTAAATGACTATTGAAAAGTGATGTTTACAGAACAGAAAGTCTAACATATTAGTATGCTTATACTAATATGTTAGACTTTCTGTTCTGTAAACATCACTTTTCAATAGTCATTTAATTATCATCAGAAACAGGAGTACAATGAAAGGTAAACCTCTGTATAGTTAACACAGGACCCATCATTCACAATAAGTGATAGTCACAGTTTATATACTCCTCTTTCCTCCACAATAATCTCTCTGCAGGTCACAGAGCATGCCTACAAAACTCTCCCATAGAAGCCAATAAGTCCCCTCCAGTCTACTGTGTTCATAGCCCATGTGGCTGTAAAGCTTATCTGTAAATGCTGTAAAAAGCAGACCAGGCAAGATGGCTGCCCCCATAATCACGTACAGAATATAAAGTAAAAAATACACTGACAGAAAATAAAAACAAATAAAAAAAAAAGAATATGTGTCCTGATCTGGTTACAACTGGCAGAAAAATATAAGTAAGAATCCCTGTAATTCCTCATGTAGAAGACTGTGTACGTTTTGACATCCGATAATCAAGGATAAGCAAAATACGATTACCATCCATGTACCGTCCACATTTTTTGTGGACCCATAGGACATCCTAGTATGTGCCTCAACTCCCTGAGGAGTCAGTGCACAGGGTAAGAGTGGTAGTGGCCCTGATGAAGTGTACGGTGTACTCCCTTAGGCTGTTGCTCCCTGGGGATCCGTGCAGTGGATATATTGTACTGAAGAATGAGCCTGGTGTTAAAGGGGTTGTCCAGGTTCAGAGCTTAACCCGGACATACCCTTAATTTCACCCAGACAGCCTGCCTGATGTTAGCATTGGAGCATCTCATGCTCCGATGCCCTCCCTTGCCCTGCACTGTATCGCGCAGGGCAAGGGCACTTTTGTTTACATAATACACACTGCCGGGCGGAGGCTTCCGCCCAGCAGTGTATTTGGTGACATCACCAGCTCTAATGGGTCGGCTTTAGCGCTGCCCTAGCCGTTTCACTGGCTAGGCCAGCGCTAAAGCTCGCCCATCAGCGCCGGTCACCAGGCTCACTGCTAGGCGGAAGCTTATGTCTGGCAGAGCCCAGTTCGTCACAGGAAGCATGACATGCTCCAATGCTGTTTTCAGGCAGGCTGCCTGGGTGAAATTAAAGGGTTTCTGTCATCAGAATTTAGCCTACAAAACCGAGTGTCATTTGCAAATCGCAAATGACACCTGATGACAGAAAGCCTTCTTTTATAGAAAACTGTATGGTAGTTTTTGTTAAAATAGCGTTTTTATAATATGCTAATTAGGCCCCCTAGGTGCAGTAGGCGTGAACCCTGCACCTAGGAGCGGCCGTAATAACGCCCCTTACCCCTCCTCCCTTGCGTTGATTGACAGGGCCGGGCAGCCATCTCTTTCGTCTCCCGGCCCTGTACGATCGCGAACTCCCGCGCCTGCGCATTGCGATAAGCAATCCGCGCATGCGCATTGATGAAGCCGGGACCCGGGCGGCCGCCGGCTCTCAACGCGCGTGCGCAGATTGCTTATCGCAATGCGGCAGGCGCGGGAGTTCGCGATCATACAGGGCCGGGAGACGAAAGAGATGGCTGCCCGGCCCTGTCAATCAACGCAAGGGAGGAGGGGTAAGGGGCGTTATTACGGCCGCTCCTAGGTGCAGGGTTCACGCCTACTGCACCTAGGGGGCCTAATTAGCATATTATAAAAACGCTATTTTAACAAAAACTACCGTACAGTTTTCTATAAAAGAAGGCTTTCTGTCATCAGGTGTCATTTGCGATTTGCAAATGACACTCGGTTTTGTAGGCTAAATTCTGATGACAGAAACCCTTTAAGGGTATGTCCGGGTTCAGCTCTGAACCCGGACAACCCCTTTAAATGTCTTTTTAAAAGGTGTTTTTACTAAGTGCAACGTAGAACTTGAAAATACAGTAGCAGCAGGCTGTAGTAAAATTCTTCTCTGGTACTAGCAAGGATAGGGAGGAAGGTTGGTAGTAATTCCCCACTTAGGGGGGCTCTGTAGGTTGCTTACTTTGGCCTCTGCCTCAGGACAGGGACCCCTCTCCTCCCCTTCTTGGCCGGTGCAGGAACAAATTACTCCTACCAAGAGGGGAGGAAAAGTGTGGTCAGCCCTGTTCCTTGCCAACCTTTGCCATCCATTCCTTGCTGGGAACTCCGTCCAGAACCAAACAGTAAAATGCATAATACATATCGATAAATAATTTGTAGTACTCCCATGTCTGGGGTACTACATATGTCCGGTCCAGACATTATAGACAATGTCCTATTCTGATCTGCAAAATGCGGACCACACACCCATTGAAGTCAGCAGATCCTCAAAAAAATGTGGACGGCACACATACAGTATCTGTACTTAGCAGATCTGCAATTCGTGGACTGAAACATGTATGTGGTCGTGTCTACGAGGCCTAATGTGCAAAAACCACCAGAGGTGAAACATCTCTCTTTGTGCACAATGCTCCTACATGACATGTATACTTACATCTAATTGCTCTCTTTAAGACAGAAGATAGTAGCAAATAGGGATGAGCGAACTTTTGTTTTGAAGTTCGGTGTACAGGTTCGGGTTATCTAAGAATTCCGTTATGGATTTCGCTCCCACGGACCATAATGGAATTCTATGATGGCATACACCACAGAAGCCTGGCCAGCATAGACTTCCATTATGACTGAATGCAATACGGAATACCTCTTATAGGCTTCCATGGTGCATACCGTCATAGAATTCCATTATGGTCTGTGATAGCGGAAACCATTACAGAATTCTTAGATAACCTGAGCCCGAACCTGTACGCTGAACTTGAAAACAGAAGTTTGCTCATCCCTAGTAGCAAACTAGGCAATTGGCCATTGCCTTAGAGAAATTTGGCTGCTTTCCTCATCATCCACATTAGCAAGCCTACAATAAGCAAATTGAGACCATGGAATATCAAAAGTATATATAAGTCATAAATATCTGATAGGTGAGAGTCCCAGTAGTATAATACTGAATGGGAGAATAGGGGTCATATTTGGTACTCATTAGAAATATCCCTTTACAGGAGTAATCTAGCTAAAAATTGATACACTGTGTTACACGCAATGGAAGATCTGAAGGGATGGAACTTGAAATAGGAATTCAGAGCAGAAAATACCAGTCATGGACAGAACGTAACACAATAAAGGGGTTGTCTCACTTCAGTAAATGGCACGTATCATGTAGAGAAAGTGAATACAAGGCACTTACTAATGTATTGTGATTGTCCATGTTGTCTACTTCACTGGCTGGAGTCATTTTTCCATCACATTACACTTTCAGCTCCTTCATTTTCTTCAATGGGGCACTGTGGATGTCAGTGTTATTGGCCACTGTGGATGTCACTGTTATGCAGGCCTATGGATGTCACTCTTATGAGCTACTCTGGATGTCACTGCTATGGGGGCACGGTGCATGACACTGTAATGGAAACACTGTGGATGTAATTTTTAAAGGAGCACTTTGGATGTCACTTTTATAAGAGCACTGTAGATGTCATTGTTATGGGGGGCACTGTGGATGTCACTGTTATCAGGGTACTGTGGATGTCACTTTTATAAGAGCACTGTGGATGTCACTTTTATAAGAGCACTGTGGATGTCACTGTTTTGGGAGCACTCTGGATGTCACTGTGAATAGAATTGTTATGTGGAGCACTTAGGATATCTTTTAATCACAATCACAAACAACATAGAAACAGACATGTACAAAGCTGGGTATTCTGCTAGTCAGTGATAAAAGTAAGATTGCTGGGGATCCAATGCTGGTATTCCCAGTAGTGATAAGAACGGGGGTCCCCTGTGTGAATGGAGTACTGGTGGACATGCCTGACCACCGCTCCTTTCACTTTAGTGGGTTTCCTGTAGATAGCTGAGCACTGTAGTCACACAGACACTGAATGTAGCTTCATTTACACAGGGAACTCATGGGCTGCTGGGGGTCCATGTAGATAGGTAATAAATGTTAATGAGAAACCCCTTTAAGTAACATTGTTTCATAACAACATTGACAGCCACATGCTGTACCCCTAAAAACAGTGCTAATCTAATTGTTGGGGACACAGAGAATGTCATTGTAGGCTGCATGTAACCCCAGGGCTGTGGGACTAAACTTTCTAAACTGACAAGCAGGGGAAAGGCACTGTAATTGATGCCTAGGGCCTCAGTTTCTTTAAAATTGTCTACGTATATTTCTATGTATATATACAGTAAATCTCAATCAGTTTGCTGGTAAATTGAGGATTGGAGTTTTTTTTTCTCACTGAAGCTCAGTGGCATGAAAAAAATTTCAAGAGACCTGAAAATACTGTGTATAGGGTTATATAGGAAAATCTTCCGCCAAGCATACTTTTACAGTCTGTGCTGCAGATGAAAAACAGTTTTTCTTCTTAAGGCATGTACATTTGAATAGTTTATTATGCATTTTCCCATTAGTCATATGTTTTAGTACCCTTATAATATCTTTGCTCTTTTTATAAACTTAATGTGGTGTACTGACTGTTTAATTGTACTAGATGAAATTCACAGTAGAAACAATAATATTTAAACTACATTTTACAACTGCGTACGTTTATACAGAGTTGAACCCAGCCTTTCTGCTGCCTGAGGTGAAAAATGAAATGACTATGCCAAAATCTCAACCCAACTCTTCCCCTCTGCTCTACTGTTAAAGACATTTGTGGATGAACATTACATATAGCACTATGAAGCATACAGCATTGTTACACTGGCAGCCTATCGCCGCTGCTCCACTCACCCTGTATCTCTCGCAAATCCAGCACTCTGGCAGCAGCCAGGACGTTGTGACCTGTGTGCATTTATTGAACCTGCTCGACTAATGAGCTTATTGGCCTCCTATATATACTAAGCTCTTGGTGCCTTGCATGATCAGTATGTTTTATTAGGTTCTGCCAGACCTTGCTAAAGAGCTATAATCTCTTTGTCTTCCTGTGTACCGACTGCTGCTTGTTTCCAGAACATTGATTCTCTGCTACCTGACTTGACCTGTGTCTGTTCACCATGCTGATCCTAAGCCACCTGCTTGGACCTCAGCCTGTTTCCTGACAATGTGTATAACCTGATCCCTTAGTGCCTTTCTGTGGTGTCTCTGATCCCCTTGGGTCAGCAGCTAACCACTCCAGTTGGTTGGCACAGTATGTCCACAAGCTTTTACAAGCTTTTACATCCAGGTGGAGATGTTCTCTTTCCTTATCATCTCATTTCGGGCATCAGACCACCTTGATGACTTCGTTCAGCCACATCTCCTCTCTTCAGAGTTTGCGACACAGACATCTTAATTTCCTCACTTTTCCATTGTCCTCCTATCTTCTGGTGCCCCAACATTGTTACTCTGCTGCAATCTGAAAAAATGTGCTCATTGTGAAATAACAGGGCTATATAAATAGTTCCTCCATAGTAACAACTCTCCCAGACAGCCCTCAGTAGTAATAGTTCTCCCTCCAGTACCTCCAATATAGCAAGAATGCTCCCAAAGAGTGGCCCCATTAGTAGTAATTTGCTCCAGATTGTGACCAATAATGATGTTGCTCCCACAGTAATGCCAATATTAATAATGCCCCTATTAGGCCCCCAGTAGAAACAAGGTCCCTCTATAAGACATCCCTTTAGAGCCCGCCACAGTAGTAATTTAAGCCTTTCGATGTCCTTGGTAGTTATAATGCTCCTATAGTGGCCCCAGTATTTAAAATGTCCCTGTAGTAGCTTCATGTATTTTAATGCCTCCTGTAGTAGCCACAGTATCTGTGTAATAAACTTACCTGTCTGGGCTCCAGTTGCACGATCCTCCGCCACCACCGTGGCGGGAGAGAACATTGTTGCCCCCTGGTAACGTGGCCACATTCTTAGCCGAGTCATGGACCTATCAGGTTCAGATCAGGGGACTCAGCACTCTATTTAAATTCCTTCCTGGCCATACACCATTGCCAGTGATAGTCTTCTTTGGCTCACTAGCTAGGTTTCTTGTTCCTGTGTAACTTATTGATATTCTGTGTTTCTGACCTTGGCTTGTCTTCTGACCACTGTATGTCTCCCGTTCTGGTACTGAGTAAGCTGTCTGGTTATGACCCATTTCTGACGACTCTGGTATTGTGTTTGTCTGTCTAATTTGTTTGTCTGTCTCACTTAAATAGCATAGGGTCCATCGCCCAGTTGCAGTCTAGCCATTTAGGGCTTGTACTGCAAGCAGGTAGGGACAGTGAGGGGTTACAGTCCAGGGTCTCACTGTGCTTGTCCACATCTGCTCTACTGATGTGACAATCTATATATCCCCGCTGTAATGTCCTCTGTATTATAATCCCCCTGTAGTGCCAGCATGTACAATGCCCCGTGCTTTCCAATTATTTGCCAGACAATACGCTTAGTAACCTAACCTGCCAAACTACAGGAGCCATTGTCTGTTGGCTGTTGTGGCAGATGCTAAGAAAAAAGCCATATAATGCCTCATTCTCACATCAGTGTTCAGTCAGTGATTTCCATCAGTGATTTTTAGCCAAAACCAGGTGCGGCTCTAAACACAGAACAGGTGCAGATCTTTCCCTTATATCTTATGCCTATGGAGGCTCCAATCCTGGTTTTGGCTCACAGTCACTGATAGAAATCACTGACCACCGTGGAGGTCACTGTTAAAGGGGCGTTCACTGTGGATGTTACTGTTAAGGAGGCAGGGGACTGTGGAGGCCACTGTTAAAGGGACATCTGCTGTGTAGGTCACTGTTAAGGCAGCAGGGTACTGTGAGGTCACTGTTAAGGGAGCGGGTACTGTGGAGGTCACTGTTAAGCGAGCAGGGTACTGTGGCAGTCACTGTTGAAGGAACGGGCATGGTGGAAGTCTCTTTTAAGGGGCAGGGAATGGTGGAGGTCACAGTTAAGGGGGTGGTCTGCTATAGAGGTCAGTGTTAAGGGGTGGGCCCCTGTGGAGGTCACTGTCAAGGGGGTGAGATGCTGGGAACTCAATGTTAAAGGGGTGGGCTGCGGTGAAGATGAAAGTTAAGAGGGTTGGCTGCTGTGAAAGTCTCATTTTAAGGAGGCAGGGAACTTTGGACAGGGTCAGTGTTAAGGGGTGGGGGATTGTGGAGTTCACTGTTAAGGGGGTAGGGTGCTGTAGAGGTCACTCTTCTTATGGTAGATACTGTCAATATCTTTCAACGACACACAAAAACATTAAATGAAATAGATGAAATATACCCGTGCAAAGCCAGGTCCTACTGCTTTTTTATATATATATATATATATATATATATATATATATATATATATATATTATATAAAGCTGAGTGTATGTATGTATGTCTGCTAAAGGAATCCGCACCGTCGCAGCTACAATCACGAAATTTGGCACACAGATACATCAGGTGTCCGGGAAGGTTTTAGAATGGGTCTCAGCTCTCCAGGACGTACCGTTCCTGAGATATTCCCAAAAAATGCATTAGCCAATAGAAGCTCACAGGCAGTTAGTCTCCACACACACCAGGTTTCCATAACAACCCAGCCATTTTCCTTCACTGCTGTAGCTTTAAAGGGGCTGAGCGCTGTGGATGACACTGTTAAAGGGGTATTCCGGTTACCATAAATATAACTTATGTTTTAGACTAACTCATCATCAATATAATGTAAATTTCACATATTTACCGTTCAGTAGTAACAAAAGATGCTTTCTTCCACTGCTACTCACTGTGTTTCCCCATAAATTACCATGGCATCGACCTGTAAAAGCCCCACCCCCAGGTCCCCCTAAGACACGCCACCGACTCGGTCAGGCCACACCCCATTCCACTCCGCATCTGACGGGGATTGAAAAAATGAAGGTAAAAATCACCTTCTGTTAGCTGCAGGGGTGGGGGGAGGGTGAATTTCTCCATGAAGTTCATGTTCAGACTGCACAGTGCTGCTGTCTGAGAGTGAGCTGTTCAAAAAGACATCCCTGTGTCCGTCCAGGCCCTGCGCCGGATGGAGAACAGGGAGCCAGAAAGCCATCTTAGGGGCAGGCTGATGTTACGGTGGCCAGACGTCCGGTTTTAGGCTGGACAGTCCGGTTTTCTGGCTCCCTGTCCTCCGTTCGGCGCAGTGCCTGGATGGGTGCAGGGCTGTCCACCCTTTCAGTAGCTCACGCTCAGACAGCTTCTCCTCTGTGTCTTCACTGAGCCATGCCCCTAAACGTGAAGCCACGCCCCCGGTCTCCATGAAGCCACACTCCATAAACATTAGGCCACGCCCCTGGCTCAGTGAAGACAAGGAGGAGAAGCTGTCTGAGCGTGAGCTACTGAAAGGGTGGACATCTCTGCGTCTGTCAAGGCACTGCGCCGGACGGAGGACAGGGAGCTAGAAAGCCAGACTGTCCAGCCTAAAACCAGACGTCTGGCCACCCTAACATCAGCCTGCCTGAATTACAGGTCGATGCCATAGTAATTTATGAGGAAACACAGTGGGTGGCAGTTGAAGAAAACATCTTTTATTACTACTGAACGGTAAATATGTGAAATTTACATTATATGAGGTAATGATTGATGATGAATTAGTCTAAAACATAACTTATATTTATGGTAACCAGAATATTGCTTTAACAGTGTCATTCACAGCGCTCTGCCCCTTTAAAGCAGACCTACAGCAGTGAACTGGCTGGGTTGTTATGGAAACCTGGTGTGTGTGGAGACTAACTGCCTATGAGCTTCTATTGGCTGATAAGGGTCATGTGACCAGGCTTCTATTGGCTAATGCATTTTTGGGAATATCTCAGGAACGGTACATCCTGGAGAGCTGAGACCCATTCACTCAGCTTTATATATTAGACTAGCTGAAGGACCCGGGCTTCACCCGGGCATATTCAATCTATTCCATTTAATATTTGTGTGTGTTGTTAAAAGATATCGAGAGTGACCTCTACAGTGCCCGCCCCTTTAACAGTGACCCCCACAGCAGCCCGCCCCTTAACAGAAACATCCACAGTGCCCCCCCCTTTAACTGTGACCTCCACAGCAGCTAGGGTGGCCACTGTCTTCAGCCCAGAAAGCCAGACCTCACCGGTCATTCCCCCAAACATGAAGCAGCGCCCCCGGTCCCCATGAAGCCACACCACTAAACATGAGGCCACACCCCCTGGCTCTGTGATGACACGGAGGAAAAGCTGTCTGAGCGTGAGCTACTGAAAGGGTGGACATCCCTACGTCCGTCCAGGCACTGCGCCGGACGGAGAACAGGGAGCCTGAAAACTGGACTGTCCAGCCTAAAGCCGGACATCTGGCCACCCTAACATCAGCCTGCCCCTACGGTGGCCAGAGGTCCGGTTTTAGGCTGGACAGTCTGGCTTTCAGACTCCCTGTCCCCCGTCCGGCGCAGGGCCTGGACAGACACAGGGATGTCCACCCTTTCAGTAGCTCATGCTCAGACAGCTTCTCCTCCGTGTCTTCATGGAGCCAGTGGGCGTGGCCTCATGTTTAGGGGTGTAGCTTAATGGGGACCGGTGGCACAGTTTCACGTTGGGGGGAGGCTGGACATTCTGGCTTTCAGACTCCCTGTCCTCTGTCATGCGCAGGGCCTGGATGGACACAGGGATGTCCTTTTGAACAGCTCACTCTCAGACAGCAGCATTGTGCAGTCTGAGCATGAGCTGCAGGGAGAAATTCACCCTCCCTCCTCTGCAGCTGACAGAAGTTGATTTTTACCTTCATTTTTTCAATCCCGGTCAGATGCGGAGTGGAAGGGGCGTGGCCTGACTGAGTTGGGGGCGTGACTTAGTGGGACCTGGGGGTGGGGCTTTTAAGTCCTTCTTTTGGGGGTGGCCTGAATTACAGGTCGATGCCATAGTAATTTAGGAGGAAACACAGTGGGTAGCAGTGGAAGAAAACATCTTTTATTACTACTGAACGGTAAATATGTAAAATTTACATTATATGAGGTAATGATTGATGATGAGTTAGTCTAAAACATAAGTTATATTTATGGTAACTGGAATACCCCTTTAACAGTGTCATCCACAGCGCTCTGCCCCTTTAAAGCAGACCTACGGCAGTGAACTGGCTAGGTTGTTATGGAAACCTGGTGTGTGTGGAGACTATCTGCCTGTGAGCTTCTATTGGCTAAGGGTCATGTGACCAGGCTTCTATTGGCTAATGCATTTTTTGGGAATATCTCAGGAACGGTGCGTCCTGGAGAGCTGAGACCCATTCTAAAACCTTCCCGGACACCTGATGTACCTGTGGGCCAAATTCCCTGATTGTAGCTGCGACGGTGCGGATTCCTTTAGCGGACATACACACACACATACATACACTCAGCTTTATATATTAGATTTAAAACTTTACAAACAAACTTTTTGGAATAAATTAACAATATTTATTTTACTGTCACTTCAGTGACGTAGCTACCGGGGGGGCAGGGAGGGGCGACGGCTCCGGGCCCAGTGACTCAAGGGGGCCCATAAAAATAAAAAATCTTACTTACCTGTTCTGCGCTGCGGCTGCCCTCCGGTGCGTGCTCTGCTCTCTTCCCTGACTGCGCGCACTATGACCTGACGCTGCACGCAGCGTCAGGTCATAGTGTGCGCGGGCCAGGGAAGAGAGCGGAGCGCGGATCGGAGGGCAGCCGCAGCGCAGAACAGGTAAGAAAGGTTTTTATTTTTATCTTATGTGCTGGGTGGGCTGATCTGAGGTCTGATGGGAGCACAATACGCTGATCTGAGGTCTGATGGGGGGCACAATATGCAGATCTGAGGTTTGATGGGGCACAATACGCTGATCTGAGGTCTGATGGGGGCACAATACGCTGATCTGAGGTCTGATGGGGGCACAATACGCTGATCTGAGGTCTGATGGGGGCACAATATGCAGATCTGAGGTTTGATGGGGCACAATACGCTGATCTGAGGTCTGATGGGGGCACATTAAGCTGATCTGAGGTCTGATGGGGGCACAATACGCTGATCTGAGGTCTGATGGGGGCACAATATGCTGATCTGAGGTCTGATGGGGGCACAATACGCTGATCTGAGGTCTGATGGGGGGCACAATAGGCTGATCTGAAGTTTGATGGGGCACAATACGCTGATCTGAGGTCTGATGGGGCACATTAAGCTGATCTGAGGTCTGATGGGGGCACGATAACGCTGATCTGAGGTCTGATGGGGGCACAATACGCTGATCTGAGGTCTGATGGGGGCCACAATACGCTGATCTGAGGTCTGATGGGGGGCACAATAGGCTGATCTGAGGTTTGATGGGGCACAATAGGCTGATCTGAGGTCTGATGGGGGCACAATACGATGATCTGAGGTCTGATGGGGCACAATACGCTGATCTGAGGTCTGATGGGGGCACAATACGCTGATCTGAGGTCTGATGGGGGGCACAATAGGCTGATCTGAGGTTTGATGGGGCACAATAGGCTGATCTGAGGTCTGATGGGGGCACAATACGCTGATCTGAGGTCTGATGGGGCACAATACGCTGATCTGAGGTCTGATGGGGCACAATACGCTGATCTGAGGTCTGATGGGGCAACATTAAGCTGATCTGAGGTCTGATGGGGGCACATTAAGCTGATCTGAGGCTGATGGGGGCAGGGGAGTGATGTAAAAACTGGGGACACGTTTCCTTTAACATAGGAGTCCCCTTGTTTTTTACTCCTATTAATCCTATATTTTACTGCATTATGTGGTAGAGTATTTAGACTAGGGTATGTAGAAAGTCTATTGTACTGTACTTAGCAGCATAGACGATCTTGCAGTTTATACAGTCATCTTTCTAATACAATATTATAACCACAACTAGTAGTATGTGCCTGTGAAGTTGGAAACGTGCATTTGGGAAGCCAATAAGTGGGGGGCCCACTCAAGTATGTTTCGCCCCCCCTGTGCTGAACCTCTAGCTACGCCTCTGTGTCACTTGGATGAGGTTACTTTGCATACATGGTGAGGCAGACATTAAGAGTAAAGGGCTCCTGTGCACGAGTTATGTGCCCTTTCACTTAAAGGGGTTGTCCAAGATTAGCAATTATTGAGGCATAGGCTGTGGATGGTGTAAAACAACAGTGTTTAATCAGTAATTTCCATCAGTGATTGTGAGCTGAAACCAGGAGTGCAGCTACACAAAGATAAGATATAATGGAAAGATTTTCTACTGTACTGTGTTTTTTATCTGTCCCAGGTTTTGGCACAGAATCACTGATGGAAATTACTGATCAAACACTGACTATAGGGCCCTTTACACAGGCTGAAAATCCCAAAGATAATCGCTAACGAGCATTCCTATCTGGTGGTGTAAATGTACCACTGATTACTCAATAAACAAGCAAAACACTTGTTCATCAGGTAATTGAATCGTTTGTGTGGACACAAAAATTATCACTTACTGACAGCAGATCCTGTAGTATAAACACGATCTGCTGCTGGCAAACAATGAGTATGTATGGGGAAGCAATCCCATACTGTGGAGGAGATCACTACATGTAAATGCAGCGGTCTCCTCTGCTAATGATCAAGCGATTGTCGGGAAGGAACGCTTCCTTCCACACAATCTGTTGCTGTGTCTTCCTGTGTAGAGGGACCTTATGTGAAAGCGGCCTTACGCGGTTGAGGCCAACAAATGGCTGCAGCGGCCGAATGGCTGCAACGGCCATGTGTTGTTGGCACTGCAGCACTATAAACAAAAACTGGCGAGGAAGACGAGAATGGTGGAACTGAAGCAGTAAGCAATTAAACAGATAGGTAGTGCTTATTTTATACCACTGACTGCCTGTAGCCCAGTATGAAGTGCTCTTCATTGAGCTACTTTACAGTCCCCTCTGCTCTGAGTGACAGCTGTCCTGGTTAGATGCTACAGCTGTTATTCACAGGGTTGTGAAGCAGCTCAATGCAGAGGGCACTTCACAGTTAAAGGAGTTCTCCAAAAGCATAAAAAGTCCCCCATGTGCCGTGCCCCCCACATGGGATATACTTACCTGGCTCCCCACGCCGCTCCTGGTCCCCGCACCACCGCTGCTGCTTCTCCCTGCACACCGATGAAAACATCCAGTGTCAGGGGGAGCGCAGCTAATGGCAGGCGGGGACGGGGACGGGGACGAGCCTCCCTAACATCGTGGGTGACGCTAGGGAGGCTTGTCCCCGACTGCCATTAACTTCACTCCTCCCTATACAGATGTTTTCATCGGTGTGCAGGGAGAAGCAGCAGTGGGGACCAGGAGTGGCGCAGGGAGCAGGGTAAGTATATTCCGTGTGGGGGCCCGGCATTTTATACTCTTGGAGAACCCCTTTATGTACCTCCTTCATGAATATGTCAGAATAAAATGCATATTCACACTACTCCTGATAATAAAGCTCCACAAACAGTATGATTGTACTATTCTCCCTAGCCCCTACCTATCACTTTCATCTGTTTTGCATAGTCAAAACTGCTGACAATACATCTTGTATACATATTAGACAAGAGCACACATGCCAAACACAGCACACACATCAGACTAGTGCAGCACATACATGACTCAAAAAAAGTTAGGGCTATTTGATATGTGCTTAAAATTTCAGGATGAACCTAAAATGCACTCTAAACCTTCTCTAAACTTTTGAATGCACACGTCCAAGTGTTCAGTGTTTCACTACTTTTTGCACAATGTGCTGTTCTCTAACAAAATTCACAACAGGTGTTTGATCAATGAATCACCCAATGAATTTCCTGGTTCAATTAGAATTTGTATTTAAACAGTCCTCCTCATCATGCTGTTCACATTTTGACATCAAGAGACGACACCTAACAATTGATCAACAATACCTCGCCATTGCGAGGCTTTAAAGGGTTATTCCCATCTTGGACAATGGGGGCATATCGCTAGGATATATCGAGAACGGGGCCGCGAAAGTGAAGGAGGGCGCACCGCGCATGCGCGGCCGCCCTCCATTCATTTGTATGGGGCCGCCGAAAATACCCGAGCGCTGGCTCGGCTATTTCCGTCGGCTCTATACAAATGAACGGGAGCTGGGCCGCGCATGCGCACTCGTGTGTCATACCAAACGGATCCGCCCCCATTGACTTACAGTCAGGTGAGGACGGATCCGGATGCCTGCGGCCATGCGAGCGCAGGGCATCCGAGCTCTACAGTGCTCGTTACGAGCATGTTCGCTCAACTCTACTTGCTAGTATACTGATCGGTAAATACACCAGTCGGCACTTCGCTCCGGTGCACACTGCACATGGGAAAGGAGCAGTCTCCACACATATAATAACGAGAAGATCCCCAGCAGTCGTGACTTCAATTTGCAATCTGCGTCTATTTATTGGATCATATCATACAGGATATACCAGGACGCGTTTCGCCGAAACGCGTCCTGGTATATCCTGTATGATATGATCCAATAAATAAACGCAGATTGCAAATTGAAGTCACGACTGCTGGGGATTTTCTTGTTATTGCTAGTATACTGATCATGATGAGTAATATATGCACTTGCTGGCACATGTTGGTTTAGCAAAAAAAAATAATATCCAAATGTATACTGTGACATAGACCTAGATTTCTATAGTGCAAATGTAATCCAAAAGAGTGGAGAGAGAAAAAAAACAACAGTGATAACATTGATGTCATACACAAATTTGTGGGACAATTGGAGCAGTTTCGGTTTGGGTAGAATCTATTTGGACCCAAAATCGAATAGGTTAACCAACTCCAAATTGAGCCCAAATCTAATTCTGAGCGATCTGCTCATCTCTAATCTGCCTTGCAAAATCTATGGGATTCTCATCCAACTGCTTCTTTGCCAGACCACTTCTGTTTATAATGCAATATATATACAGGGAAAATGAACCAGGTCTCTTCATGGAAGAAGCTTTTATAGTCTGCCAAAAGATGCTTTGTGCCTATGAGTGTTTATATCTGCAGGAGCATAGTTCATTCATAAGATACATGTATCTTTGGCTAAATCAATGCATTCAGTAGATAGTAGAATATACAACTTTAGTTTTTCATGCAGTCTTCTTAAGAATTATTTTATTTGTAGCCTATGTATTCATCAGACTTATTCATTGTTTGAATGACATATATGTATTGAACTTTAGTTCTGTATCCATGATACGGTTGCTGCATTGATTCAATGACATAGTGGTCGATAGTGAAAGAAGATTTGTTAGCTTGGATGTGGAACTTTTCAGGTCTATGGATCAATGGTATGTCTGAAGGAGGAAGAATAAAGCATACAGTATGCTGAAAAGAACATCATGTCTTCAGTGAAGCATGACGGTGGCTCGCTGATACTCTGGGGCTGCTTTGCTTCCTCTGGCACTGGAAACATGCAGTGTATGAAGGGCAAGATGGATTCAATCAGTATCAAAAAATACTAGGCGAAATTTGTATGCCTTCTGTAAGGAAGCTGAAGTGTGGGCATCATTGGAACTTCCAATAGGACAATGATCCCAAGCACACATCAAAGTCCACCAAGGCTTGGTTTCAGAAGATGTCCAGGAAGATTCTGGACCGACAGTCAATTAAACAGTGACTTAAACCCCATAGAAGATTTTGGTGCAATTTGAAAAAGGCAGGTCACGCAATCAAACCCAACAGTAGTAGTGAACTAGAGGGCATTGCCCATGAGGAATGGGTTAAGATTCCTCAGGAAAGGTGCCAGAAGATAGTGTCTAACTATGCATCATGTTTGTACCAGGTTAAAACTGCAAGAACTGGTTTCACTAACCACTTTGATCACAATCTGGAGGGTACAGTAGATCTTCTTTTATTGTAAATGCTTATTCTATTAAAACATATATAATAAAAAAACATAAAAAAAAACGTGACAGAAGACTACATGCTTCAGGACGGCACTGGCCCCTTCCTCGGGTCCAATTACCTTCATGCTTTCTGAGGTTTGCACATTATCTTTACAAGGCATATTTGTGGCAAACCACCCCATCGCGGAGGTCAACAGTATACAGTAATCATAACTAATTTCATTTACATACAAAAGTGAAAAATAACACGCATATACAAATCGCAAACAAACCTTCGCCCTGGCTGTGACGCTCTCCGCTGCGATTGGACAGCGCTACAGCCAGGGAGAAGGAGACGCCCATTGAGAACCCCTGGCGTCTCCTCCTCCCTGTTCCGATGCTATGCATTTGCATAGCACGCGCCGGATCTTTACAGGGGCGCAGTGAGCGAACGGAGTTGCGCCCTAAAGAAATTGTAAGTTCCCCCAACTCCACCGCACATGCCCTCCATAACCTGCTACTTAGTTAGCAGAGTGTGGACCCATGAAAGGTCCTCTTTAAAGCTGAGGCGAGGAGGTGGAGCCACAGCCCAGCTAAATAGGGAAACTAATCAGCAACTAAACCAGCATGTGGAAACAGACCACTAATCCCAATTCATACAGGGAGAGTAGAGCGATGTCCGCAACTACCGGGAACAGGAAGACAGCAGTGGGCACGGACTGTCAGCATGACAGTATCCACCCCTCATTATGGCCCCTCTTCTTAGGGTATGTTTGTGCCAGGAATTTCTTCAGAATGACTTTTGTGTTCTCTGCAGGCTCCCAAAACCTCTTCTCAGGACCAAAACCCTTCTAATGCACCAGATATAAGGTCTTGCCCTTGACCTTCTTCATATCCAAAATATTGCTGGCCTCAAATTCATCTCCAGCACCAACAGGGACAGGAACAGCAATGGAAGACTTGGAGTAGCGGTTTAATACCAGGGATTTGAGAAGCGACAAATGAAAGGAATTGGAAATGCAGAGAGATTATGGCAGACAGAGCGTATAACAAAAAGGGTTAGTTTGAGAAATCATTTCGAATGGCCCAAGAACCTTGGAGTGAATTTAAAAGATGGGACAGGCTTATATTTCTTGAGGACAACCATACCCTGTCACCAAGAGAAAACTGTGAAGGAACTCTTCGTCTCTAATCCTCACCTCTCTTCATGGATAAAGAGGCCTGAGAAAGAGCCTCGGTTTCTTGCCAAATCTGAAGAAAATTCCTTGCCATGGTACCTGCAGCCAGCACTTCAGAGGTCAATTAATTATGTTTAGGAACCCAAAGATGTTGAACATGAACAATAAAAAGGGAGACTTATTGGTAGATTCATGTGGTTATTGTAACAGAATTCAGCCCACTGGAGAAGAGCCACATCGTGCTTGGTAGAAACAAAGAAACACAGATAATTTTCAAGAACCAGGTTAGTTCTCTCCACCTGTCTATTAGACTACAGATGATATACAATGGAGAATTTCCTGCAATAGCTCAGTAAGACTCCTTTGGTTTGGGTCAGCTGGGTCCATGGCCTGAACTTACTATAATGGACAGTGGGTGCGGACCCACTGTGCCAAGGAACCAGTTTGACTTTGGCCTAAACCTAAGGGTGTTGTACTGGCAGTTCCCTAGTATTCACCCGTTAACCCCTATACAGGTATCTGGATTTCGCCACAGGGAACCAACCAGGCTGCTAACCTCTAGTGTGGTCTTGGTGTAGATGGGTTGCTGACCCACAGGGGTCAGAGATACTGGTGTAAATTACCAAGGACTCAGGAGGTAAAAAGAGTAGTCTGAACACAGTCCAAAGGCAGGGCAGACTGAGTACTTGCGTTTTCAAATAATAATTCCAAGGTCAGGGCAGGAAGAGTACCTACGTAATCCAGGTCACAGTTCCAAGGTCAGGGCAGTAGGTAAGGAGCAGAATTGGTAGACAGACAAAGCATGGTACATGGGTATTTAGACAAGAGATCACCTTCGCTGGTTATTAGCAACTTGAAAACCTCAAAGCTCAGGTGAAGAGGTGCATCCACAGCCCATCTAAATAGGGAAACTGATCAGCAACTTAACCAGCACCTGGACAGGGACAGGAGGAAGGGATTAACTCTCACAGTAACATAGTAACATAGTAACATAGTTTATAAGGCCGAAAAAAGACATCTGTCCATCCAGTTCGGCCTGTTTTCCTACAAGTTGATCCAGAGGAAGGCAAAAAACCCTGTGAGATAGAAGCCAGTTTTCCCCACTTTAGGGAAAAAAATTCCTTCCCGACTCCAATCAGGCAATCAGAATTACTCCCTGGATCAACGACCCCTCTCTAGTAACTATAACCTGTAATATTATTACCCTCCAAAAATACATCCAGGCCCCTCTTGAACTCTTTTAGTGAACTTACCATCACCACCTCCTCAGGCAGAGAGTTCCATAGTCTCACTGCTCTTACCGTAAAGAATCCTCTTCTATGTTTGTGTACAAACCTTCTTTCCTCCAGACACAGAGGATGGCCCCTCGTCACAGTCACAGTCCTGGGGATAAATAGATCGTGGGAGAGATCTCTGTACTGACCTCTGATATATTTATACATAGTTATTAGATCTCCCCTCAGTCGTCTTTTTTCTAAAGTGAATAAGCCTAATTTTGATAATCTTTCTGGGTAATGTAGTCCACCCATTCCAGTTATGACTTTAGTTGCCCTCCTCTGAACCCTCTCCAGCTCTGCTATGTCTGCCTTGTTCACAGGAGCCCAGAACTGTACACAGTACTCCATGTGTGGTCTGACTAGTGATTTGTAAAGTGGCAGGACTATGTTCTCATCACGGGCATCTATGCCTCTTTTGATGCAGCCCATTATCTTATTGGCCTTGGCCGCAGCTGTCTGACACTGGTTTCTGCAGCTTAGATTTCTGTTCACTAAAATTCCTAGGTCCTTTTCTATGTCAGAGTTACCCAATATTTTACCATTTAGTATGTACTGGTGACTTGCATTATTCCTTCCCATATGCATAACTTTACATTTGTCAGTGTTAAACCTCGTCTGCCACTTTTCTGCCCAAGCCTCCAGTCTATCCAGATCCATCTGTAGCAGTGTACTGTCCTCTTCTGTGTTAATTACTTTACACAGTTTAGTGTCATCTGCAAAAATTGATATTTTACTGTGCAAGCCTTCTACAAGATCATTAATAAATATATTGAAGAGAATAGGGCCCAATACTGACCCCTGTGGTACCCCACTAGTTACAGTGACCCAATCTGAGTATGTACCATTAATAACCACCCTCTGTTTTCTATCACTGAGCCAGTTACTTACCCACATACAGACATTTTCTCCCAGGCCAAGCATTCTCATCTTATATACTAACCTTTTATGTGGTACAGTGTCAAATGCTTTGGAGAAATCCAGATATACGACATCCATTGATTCGCTGCGGTCTAGTCTAGAACTTACCTCCTCTAAAGGAAATTTCACAGAGCACTAGTCCCAAATCACACAGTGAGAGTAGAGTGACGTTCTCGTCCATGAGGGATTTATGGGGGCTTCAAGGGAGAAATCTTGGAGGCGATTGTGGGAAGAGGATATAAGAGGAGGGTAAAGAAGGAGGCCTTGTGAGGATCGGAGATTTCATGTGGGAAGGTATTAGGAGATCAGATCACAGATGTATGGAGGGGACAGGTTGTGGACCACCTTGTATGTCATAATTAGTATTTTGTAATGGATTCTCTGTGCAACAGGGAGCCAGTGAAGATACTAGCAGAGAGAAGAAACAGAAGAACTTGGATCCCAGTTTTAAAATTGTTTTCAAGTTGAAAAATTGAAGTCCGAAATAACGAATTTCACCTCGGCAAAGCCCATCCATTTGACTGCTGTATGAAGACTGATCTCTGTACAGCATTCAACGAAGTTCTCTTCGCTCAACATTAATTGCAATCCATTGAAGATATTTTAGGTATTTGTAGGAAAGATTTATGCCTCTTCTGTGTTTTAGGTTACAAATACTGATGAAACGTACTAACCAAATACTGACCGTGTGAGAGAGGCTGGAATCACATATGCAGATTTTGTTTTGTTTTTTCATCCCAGCGAAAGCCAGACGTAGATTGAAAAAGCAGGAAACATATAAAGGAAGGAATTATACTCTCCTGTATAGCCACTCTTGTTTTTGGCTCCAAAAGCTAAAACAAAACTGCATGTATGACTTCAGCCTAAGGGTATCACACAACAGATTTTTGACACCGAAAAGTATGTAGATCTTCCCCACTGATTTCAATGGGTATCCGCACGTTAATTCAAAAAATGCTTTTTTCTGCTTGTCCTGTTCATTCTTAACACAAATTCTGCGTCCAGAATTCCCATTGGAAATGGGCAGGAATTAAGATGCTTGCCAAAGCTGCACCAAAACCTGCGTTAAAAAAATGAGTCAGGAAAAAATATAATAAAAAAAACATAATGCAGCACAGTTATGCTGTGTAAGGATGAGCAAACCAGATTGGACCAAACCAGGTTTGGTCCAAACTTTGCTATTTTTCGGACGGCAGATGAACCAAAATATATTCAGGTTTGTTTTGACCAAATTCACTAAAACGGCAGGTAGCGTCACTTTAGTTCACATGTCAGCAGGAAAAAAACACTAGGGAGTAGAGATTATCTACTATTAGATAGAGATTATCTATTTGCCGCTTCGTAGATTCAATACTTGGAAATTTTCCGCTGGGAAGCGAATCCGGATTTTTTGAGATTCGCTCCGTTAGATTCGAAAATGTTCTTAAAGCTTTCGACGCATTTGCTACGCATTTGTCCGATAAATTGTATGCTAATGCTACGTATAAGTTACTTTATACGCTGATGCGTACGAATTCAGTTAATTAGCGAACTTTTACTGTTAGTTTGTTATTCATGCGGCAAAAAGCCCGGGAAGAAAGCGGTCACCTGACCTAGTGGGAAGGGCTTGCTCTGATTGGCTCACAGACTCGGTAATCCAGTGACGCATCAGTTGTGCTCCGACTGCTGAGACGAGCAGAAGCACTGTCTGTGAAGTTCTGAGAGACAGAGAAGTCTTGTGGTAAAATTGGGGTGTAATTGTTCTGGAAGTCCATATTACACATATCAGGGATACTGCAGGGCCGGGCCAGTGCAGGGCTAGTAATTAATCAGGCAGGGAGAGAGACAAAGACCAGCTGCAGGGCCACAGTCAAGTGAAAATGTCTGGCATGGAAAAGCAAAAGGCCCTCGAGCTCCACAAAAAAGGAGAAGGTGGCACAGGGTAGCAGTGCCAAAGGACCTGTAGCCGGAGCTTCTACTTGTAGAATTTGTAATAGTTGGCCACTGTTCCACCAGGCTAACCCACCAAGGTGCAAAATTGTAGTGGAGCAGAAAGTGGATAAGGTAGTGGAGTGGATGGCACGCTCATCTCAATCACAGCCAGATGATCTGCTGTCATCTGCTGATACAGTATCAGGTAGCCAGGGGTCAGACTCAGAGCGTTCCTCCTGCTCCACCATTCCGCTCCAGCAAAGCCTAGCACCATGCGTGCCTGGCGTATTACGCAATCGCTAGACAATAGTACGCTGAGGATTCGTACGTGTTCACATGAGTTGCGTACCTTTAACAACTGTACGTTCGTTATTAGTGTGCGAATGTTCGCACAATACCACATAATAACATATCATTTGTACACAGATTCGGCTGAATAGATTTGTTAGAAGTACGAATCTTTTGAGAAATTCGACGTACATTCGGCAAAGCGAGTTTTGGATGATTCGCTCATCTCTACTAGGGAGGAAGAAGGGTTCTCACAAGACCCTGAGAGAATGTGGGGCAGAGGGCTTGCCCTGATTGGCTCCCAGGCTGACAGACAGCCTGGATGAGCCAATCAGTGCTGTAGCAGGCAGGACGGTGGCCTAGCAGAACGAGCAGAACCCCATTCATTCCTGGGCTGTGAATGCCAGGAAAATTATCTCAGGGAATCAGGGAGAGTCAGAAATCAATCAAGCTTATTGCCAGGGAGCGAGAAGGGAAAGGCTAGGATTCCAAAGAAGAATTGTGTGTGTTGTTTAGAATAGGTATAAGCAGAGCAGCTGACAAACAGGGAAAGAGAAGACAGGAGCTGTGGCTGGCTGTGCCTGCTATCTGAAGTGCAGGTTCTGCACTGCAGACCTCAGAAGTAGCTGCCAGCAAGCAAATACTTTCACCCCCCCCCCCCCCCCCAGTTTAACTAAGCTGCATATATACGTGATTACTGCACCCAATTGTGGCAGCAATCTACCTGTGTGTATTAAGTTTAAATTGAGCGACCTGCCGGCAATCATCTTTCGTAAGGCTGCTGCTGCTTGCCTGCCAACATGTACCATATGACTGCTGCTGTAGCCCCCGCTGCTTCAGCTGTTGCTGATCCTCGCTGTCAATCCCCTACTGCCACCACCATTAACACAAAGCATCTGCTGCCACTATCACTACTAGTTCTACTACCCATAGACAGCCTTATATGTTCAAAAGCATAATCAGAACCGCGCTGTTCCCATTCAGAAAAGACAGATTCAGTCAATCAGAAGTTCATGAAAAGTTATTTCTTTTGACAATCAACACTGGCGTGTGTCGTATGGGGAGGCATTACGACCTTGTCAAGGCATAATTTTTAAACGCTTGGTCCCCCAAGCCAATTTTTTTTTTTAACTTTTTTATCTCATAACACCCTGTGTGTTTAAACATCATCTGTCCCTGATAAGGGACCATTTTTGGAAGCTTTGGAATATGAAAAAGCAGAACACATATGCCTACATAGTTTGTTTTAACCCTTCTATCCCAAATCTATTTTCACCTTCCTGCCCATGCGATTGTTTGCAAATCTGACATGTGTCACTTTATTGGATCTTACTTATACAATCTGAGATTGTTTTCTCATGACACATTGTACTTTATGACAGTGGTAAATTTCAGTCAATATATTTCACCTTTAATTATAAACAAAAAGCTAAAATTTACCAAAAATTTCTCTACTTATAAGACAGATAGTAATACCTCATATAATAGTTATCAATCAACATTCCCCATATGTCTGCTTTATGCTGGCATCATTTTGTAAATGTCATTTTATTTTTTAGGACGTTAGAAAGCTTAAAATTTTAGAAGCAATTTTTAAAATCTCCAACAAAATTTCCCAAACCATTTTTTTAAGTACCAATTCAGTTTTTGAGGGGCTTACATAATAGAAAACCACCCATAAATGACCCTATTTTAGAAACTACACCCCTCAAATTATTGAAAATTGATGTTATAAAAGTTAACCCTTGAGGTGTTCCACAAGAATAAAAGGAAAATGGATCATAAATCATGTGATATTTCTATTGGTTTGATTGGTACCATTTTGGGGCACATACGACTTTTTGATCGCTTGGAATTACACTTTTTGTGAGGCAAGGTGACCAAAAGTGGCAGAGTTTTTATTTTTTTACAGCATTCACCTGAGGGGGTATATCACATGATATTTTTATAGAGCAGGCTGTTAATGATGTGGCAATACCTATGTGAGAAATGGACAACATTTCTCATATCTTTTTATTATCTGTGTATGTTTAACCCCTTGGTGCCAATGGACGTACCGGTACGTCCAGGGCGCGAGGTAGTTCGCGCTACAGGGCGTACCGGTACGCCCTGCATGTAAACACCCGCTGCGCAGTGCAGCGGGGTTTACATGCTGTGATGGCGGCTGTTAGCCACAGCCAGCCATCCATAGTAAAGGCCTGGGGGGGAGCCGTGCCTCCTCCATAATGGCGATCGCTGTGAATGGCTGGTCTATTCAGACCAGCCATTCACAGCAGGCACGGGGTACTCGGCGGGGATCGCACTATTCTGGCGAATCCCCGCCGAGTGTCAGAGGTCAGGGTGTCCCCCCCCCCCCGCGATCGGCTGTGATTGGTCAGTGACTGGTCACTGACCAATCACCGGCCAAAACATGTGCGGGCGGAAGGGGCGATGTGCGGGCGGCTGCGGCGAGAGTGCCGCCCGCAATAATTTTTCAGGATGGCCGAGCGTTTTCAAGCAGAGTATCAGCATACAGCTGATACTCTGCTTGAAACTGCTGACATCGATGCTGGCACCGATGTCAGCAGTTTAACCCCTTCCATGCCGCGGTCCGTAGGGGCCGCTGTATGGAAGGGGTTAACAGGGAGGGAGCTCCCTCCCTCTCCCATCGGGCGCTGCGGTGCGCTGGCAGCGCCGATGGTGTGGCCAGATGAGAGGGAGGAAGCTCCCTCTCCCTTCCATCGGGACGCTGCTCTGCTGTGGCAGCGTCCCGATGGTTACCATGGCAACCTGACACTTTCAGAAGCGTCTGGGTTGCCATGGTGTAAGCTAAGCCTCATCAGGCTCCTGCTAAAGGCAGGAGCCTGACAAGGCTTAGCCTGTGTGAAAATACACTGCAGTACACTGTATAGTATTATGGAACAATCAGACCCACTGGATCTTCAAGAACCAAGTGGGTCTGAGTCTAAAAAAAAAAGTGTAAAAAAATTTAAAAAAAAGGAAAAAAAAAGTTTAAAAAAAATCATATTTTCCCCCCAATACTCAAATTTGAAATTGGTAAAAAAAGAAAAAAAATACCCCAAGCATGTTAGGTATCGCCACGTTCGTAACAACCCACTCTACAAAATATCACATGTCCCGACCCCTCCGGTGAACACCGTAAAAAAATAAAAATAAAAACTGTGTCAAAAAAGCCATTTTTGTCACTTTACATCACAAAAAATGTAATACCAAGCGATCAAAAAGGCATATTCCCCCCAAAATAGTACCAATCTAACCGTCACCTCTTCCCGCAAAAAATGAGCCCCTACCTGAGACAATCGCCCAAAAGATAAAAAAACTACAGCTCTCAGACAATGGAGAGACTAAAACATGATTTTTTTTGTTTCAAAAATTATATTATTGTGTAAAACTTAAATAAATTAAAAAAAACTATACATGTTAGGTATCGTCACGTCCGTAACAACCTGCTCTACAAAAATATCACATGACCTAACCTGTTAGATGAACACTGTACAAAATAAAAAATAAAAACTGTGCCAGAACATCCATTTTTGGTTACTTTGCCTAACAAAAAGTGTCGTATAAAGCGATCAAAAATCATATGTACCCCAAAATAGTATCAATAACACTGTCACCTTATCCCGTAGTTTCCAAAATATGGGCACTTTTTGGTTGTTTCTACTGTAGGGAGCTTTAGGGAGGCCTCAAATGGGACATGGTGTCTAAAAACCAGTCCAGCAAAATTTGCCCTCCAAAAACCATCTGGTGCACCTTTTCTTCTGCGCCCTGCCGTGTGGCCATACAGTAGTTTACTACCACATGTGGGGTGTTTCTGTAAATCGCAGAATCAGGGTAATAGTTTTTGAGTTTTGTTTGGCTATTAACCCTTGATGTGTTACAGGAAAAAATGGATTAAAATGGAAAACGTGCCAAAAAAAGTGAAATTTAGAAATGTCATCTCCATTTTCCTTTAAATCTTGTGGAATACATAAAGGGTTAACAAAGTTTGTAAAATCAGTTTTGAAAACCTTGAGGGGTGTAGTTTCTAAAATGGGGTAATTTATGGTGGTTTCTATTATGTTAGCCCCACAAACTGACTTCAGAACTGAACTGGTCCTTAAAAAAATGGTTTTGGAAAATTTCTTAAAAATTTTAAGAATTGCTTCTAAAATTCTAAGCCTTCTAACGTCCCCAAAAAATAAAATTACATCAACAAAATGATGGCAACATAAAGTAGACATATGGGAAATGTAAAGTAATAACTATTTTGTGAGAAATCACTATCTGCCTTAAAAGCAGAGAAATTCAAAGTTTGAAAATTACAAATTTTTCAAAATTTTCTGTAAATTTAGGATTTTTTTTAAAAATAAAGGTGATTTATATTGACTCAAATTTACCGCTGTCATGAAGTACAATGTTTCACGAGAAAATCTCAGAACGGCTTGGATAAGTAAAAGTGTTTCAAAGCTATTACCACATAAAGTGACACATGTCAGAATTCCAAAATTTGGCCCAGACATTAAGGCCAAAATGGGCTCTGTCCTTAAGGGGTTAATACCTGTCGTGTGATCTCATATACAGTATGTCCATGTTATTCTGTAATCATATGTGCCGCTCTGTCTGGGCTGCAGTTGGAATCCGCATTACCCTTGCAGGAAATCAGTTTATCACCTGAATGTTAAGGAACTGGCCCTGTGCAAGTGGTAATGAAAGGTGGCTCCTGGAAATGCAGACCCCCGGACAGCGTGGAGCCTCACAGCATTGGGCCAACTGCTTTTCAAATCCATAATCAGAAAGGGAAAAAATAGATCATAATCGATAACTTATCTCTGGTAACCCTCACGTATTAATAATCGTGATCATTGGATTCCATGTGATGTGGGCATCATAGGGGGTCTAAATATCCCATCCCTGACAGCCAGCATTCCCACATAACCAGTATCTCAACTTCTGGGACAGCCACAACAGTTATGTGTGGTATCAAAATGATCAGCCAGATGTAATATACATTATTACAACATGGCAGGTCCCAAATATCCATTAGTGTGGATGGGAAGCCATGTTTTATTAATATTTCATGTCTGCCAGCTGAGTAACAGAGGTGGAGCATGCACAGGTAATGAGGGCCATCCCAGAAGGCTGGGACAGAATAGGAGGGAAACTCCTCTCAGCTCCACCCTCTGCCCAATGGGGATAAAAATGGACTATTGGGAACATTTCTTGGTATACAACTTGGGGATCCGATCAAAATTGGGTTGTGTTCCACTTTCTTCCTGTCCCCGGAACCAGAAGGACTTCTGACCATACAATCTGTTGAGTAAGACCTTTCTGCTTTATATCCTTTTATTTTTATACTGTTTTGTGCATGTTTATATATGTCTTATTTCTTGTAACTTTTTGTAACTAAGTACTGTACCTTTTTAGTACATTAAAGCACATCTTCAATGGTTTTGCCTTGTACCCTGAATGAGCCCAGTAACCTCAGTTTTTATAGTGTATGAGGGCGGTTTGCGTTGCCGTGTATTTGCTAGAAGTGTGGCCTGTGCTACTGAGAGCCTGCTTGTGAGTGGGGCACTGTGGGGTTTTTCTATGAGCCCTTAATTAAACGGTGTATTAATTTAAATGTCATAGATGGTGGCAATGTGCTGGGGTGCATAAGAGGCTGTGTCGGGTTGTGATCGAGGCTCAATCTGAGGCCTGAGTTTAGGGGCGCTAGAGATTCAGTGCGTGAAATAGATCAACCCTTGGCAGTCGCACCCGGGTCACGTGACAGGGCGGTTCCCGTACGTGACAACCTAATATGTCTATTTGTTTTATTTTTGTTAAAGTGTAATGTATAGGGGCAGTGATACTGACCATTTTTGTAATATATTTTAATTACTGACCTTTAATTATTTAACCCTCTGACCTCAGCATACAGAGGGTTAAAGTGCTGGCATCTGTTTTTGCCCTGATGCTGGCGTATACAGCAGGGGCCCCTGTCTCTCCTGCACCCGCCCAATCAGCGTGCCGTACCTGTATAGTGCTAGGGCTTAAGTCACATCCCACAGCGCCATGCATGTACAATGCTGGTCGGGAAGGGGTTGAACATGTTGTATGTTAATGTCATCAAACCTGCATTTACTCAGAGCTATGTCTGTCAGAGTCACTCAGACATCATTTACTATTGTGGTCATTGTGTTCCAGAACTTGGGGAGGGAAAAAAATCAAACAAAAAATAAACAAAAAGAGATAAGTTTTCCTAAAAATCCTAGGAGGTTAGAGGGGGTTATATACCAACTTTCAGGGCAATTGGGGCAACTTCAGTTCAGCCCAAATCAATTCAGGACCAAATCAAACTTTTTGAAGAATTCAGTGAACTGGACCTGAAATGAATCTTGACTGGTTCACTCATCTCTAATGCTGTGTTTTGGATGCTGCAAAAATATGTGTTTATGCTGTTTCCTTCAAGGAAAAACCCACAGCAAACATGAATTACATTACTGTAACAACATTTTATAATTAATGTAATTCAGGTTTGCTGTGTGTCATTTGCTTTTTTTCTTTGACAGAAGAACATGCTGTATAAACACGGATATATTGTTGCAAAAACCGCATGTAGCTTTTTAGATGCAGTTCTTTTGCCACATCCAAAAAGCAGCACTGCCGCAATTTGTGGCCGCAGCCTAAGGCCCAGTTCACACTTTGATTTGATTTGGTCAGTGTTTGGCTCACAATCACTTATGGAATTACTGACCAGATCACTGACGAGTGAACTAGGCCTTGTATTCACATGCTGTAGTCATATTGCATTTTATTTTTTACCATATGATTGTAAATAGCAGAAAAATGTTTATTTTCACAAAATCTCAGCATAAATCACGATACAGCTGCAATGTGTGAATATACCTTTAACATCAGAATTCATCTAAATTAGTATCCACATTGAGCTCTCAGATGATTGGGGGTGTTTATTAGTATGATAGCAGATGGGTTGCTGCTAGATGTCTCCACAAAATCTCCAAGTATTGACTGACTAGGGTACAGATGAAGGTGGTGAAAGGACTTAGTAACTTTCCTGTCTTTGATTCCAATCAAAGGCAACATCTGAATTGATATTTGATGTTTTTGGTGTTTGTATAGGTTTCCTCAAAGTCCTGCTCAAAGGTTTATTCCAACACACCAAAAACATACAGAATCTGTATTATAGATAAGTGTTCCGTAATACTGTTAATTGTAGATAATAAGATGGACAGGCAGCATGTTTCTGACTGCTATTGAAATGTTGAAGACCCGAGGTTGAAGTGGTTGCCCAGCTTAGACAGCCTCTTTCCATTGTACTCTATTCAATTGCATCTACTCTATTCCATTCCATCTACTCAACTGTTATTGGTAGAGGAAGCTTTCATCAAGTATTTTTTATAGAGAATGTAAAGCAAACTAATGGCTATTAGTGCCTCCTTATACCAAAGATGCCCATACAGATATTTTCTGTTGATCATTGGTGTCTTTTCTTGACAAGCATATGCATAACAGATAGCAACCAATGGCAGATATCTTTAAAAAAGGTGATCTATTTTTGGGGATATTTTTTTCAGATGTTGTTGAGTCCTGTAACTGAAAAGTCATTCATGCCAAACAGTAGATTTGCAGTCAACAGAAGCCTAGACTTGGCCACAGATCATGGAAAATATTAAGCAGTGATTTTTTTCTTCTTTTAACTTATGGCTCCACCATCCAAGATGATACCCTTTACAGACCAACCATGAAAGACAAGTCGTTCATAAGATGGCTATCTGAAATCCCTAATGCAATGGGACTTTAGTCAGGTTCAGAAAGGAGAAAACCTAACTAAATGATGTGGAAAATTCAAGAGATGTGTTCTTCTATGGGGCCTTAAATTTTAATGTAGATAGACTGTAGCACAACAAAATAAGATCTAGAATTTAAATCCTATGACGACAATACTGGTATATTGCTTGAATGGTTGAAACATAAATGTGAGGAGTCTGTATCCTGCAAGACAGCAGAATGAGGTCATATGGAGCACGCTAATCTCTTTCACTACTGTCTTCACTGATCCCCAGAGAATGTACTAGCCTGTATTCGTGCTGAGCTGGTACTGTTTTTCATCAGCTTGTGGATAGAACAGTGAGCATGTGTTATTATGAAGTGCCATGTCAGGTTGCTGAACATTTTATGTAATACTTAAGTTGTCCAGATATTGCAACATTTCTTTATGGATGTCTTACAGAGCATAAAGGCTTGGTAGATTTAGTTATTATTGTAATCGAAATATTGACAAATGATTGATATTTTTTGCAAAAGACAAAAATAGGCTAAAAAATAATTTGCAATACCAATAAAACACTGTCACCTATTAGTACAGAAATGTGTATGACTATAAAACTATGTATAAAGATATTTAATGTGCAGACCTGGGATATATTTAGCAGACTTTAGAATATAAATATAAATTTCGTACTGTATGAAGTGTGCTAAATATATCACAGCCCTGCATTTACGAATAGAAATATATATGACTATAAATGTGCATATACAGTATGTATTTATGAATGTGCAGGGCTTTGGTATATTTAATAAATTTTATACTTCATATGCATGGGGGGGGATTTATCATTAGGAGAAAAATTGAAGTCAGTTTTGCTTCTGTCTGTGTTGGCATACTTTGTGCCACATTTATCAAATGTCACAGGTTGTTTGATAAATGTGGCTTGTCCTTAAACCTAACACTTCTGTCTAGAGACGTTGATCCACTTTTCCTACTCCACCCTCTTCCTGGAGTGAGATTTGTTACTTTTTAAAAAAGTCTCAATGATAAATCTGAAGTGAAACTCATTAACATAGCTAACCACACCCATTTTCCATCCATATTAAAAAACTGGAGTGATTGGTGTACACATGCAAAAAGTTGCAAAATTTTGCGCAAGTGAAAGTAAAAAGTCGTAAAAGCCCTATTTTGCGACTTTTTGATGCCAGAATTCTGGAGTGAAGGCATGATAAATCAGAGCCATGGAGTCTATATAAAAAGCGTGCTAAATACATATTTGCGATCAAAATTATTCTACCTAAGGATGAGTGAATTGATTCTAAAGGAACCGGCTCATGTGAGCCAGTTTCTTTGTAGCGCTTGATGGTTTTTGTGACTGCACTTGGGGACACTTTCAAAGTTTTCCCAATTTTTCGGACTGACTGACCTTCATTTCTTAAAGTAATGATGGCCACTCGTTTTTCTTTACTTAGCTGCTTTTTTCTTGCCATAATACAAATTCTAACAGTCTATTCAGTAGGACTATCAGCTGTGTGAAAACCATTTCAGGTGACTACCTCTTGAAGCTCATCAAGAGAATGCCAAGAGTGTGCAAAGCAGTAATCAAAGGAAAAGGTGGCTACTTTGAAGAACCTAGAATATAAGACATATTTTCAGTTGTTTCACACTTTTTTGTTAAGTATATAATTCCACATGTGTTAATTCATAGTTTTGATGCATTCAGTGTGAATCTACAATTTTCATAGTCATGAAAATACAGAAAACTCTTTGAATGAGAAGGTGTGTCCAAACTTTTGGTCTGTACTGTATATATAAATACAGAAAAACAAATGTTAGTTAACACAACCTATAAAATCAAATAAATGTGTACCACTGCCATTTACACAAACACAGCAATGAGGACCAGAGCTGTGGCACTGGGAGTGCATAAGAGATAGATTATCATTTCAGATACCCCTTTAGGGCATGTTTCCACATGAGTGCATAGCGGAAGATCTGCAACAGATTTGGCTAAAATCAACAGTGGCAAAGTCCACACCAAATTGTACAATGCTGCAGATTTGCCACACTCAAATCCCCAATGACTGATTTACACCACAGAGGAACATACCGGTATTGTCTCACTTCAGCAAAGAACATTTATCATGTAGAGAAAGTTAATAAAAGGCACTTACTAATATATTGAGATTATCCATATTGTTTCCTTTGCTGGCTTGATTCATTTTTCAATTGCATTATACACTGCTTGTTTCCAGGGGTATGACCACCACTGCACTCCAGCGGTGGTGACCATGCCTGCACAATATAGGAAAAAGCACTGGCCTCTCTAGTGGCCAAGACAGTGGGAGTGTGCATAGGTGTCACGCTCTGGTGTGGAGGGAATAGCCACACCGAGCGTATGAGGGAAGGGAACAGACCAAAATCAGGGAAATGGTCACCTCCTGCAGGGAACCCTGAAACTAGGCCTTGACTGACTACCAGTATGAACAAGCCTGGGTGATAGGAGAGTTCATACACAGGAACCTAAAAATAAATTCACCCTAAAGAACCCTGCAGCTAGTGACACAAGAAAGAGTAAACCCGTTCCTCCAAGAGTAAGGACGAACAGGAGACTCCAAAAGGAAAACCACAAAAAAAAGTCACTTATCTTAAAGCAGATATCGCAGCAACCGGATCTCAGCCGAGATCCACACCACACACTAAGTAGGCAGAAAGTATAAACCGCAAGGGATAGTGGGAGAGGAAGGGGTAAATAGGAGAAAGATAATTACCACAGCGGCAACAGCTGAGGGGAAGGGGTGTGTTAAACAGCAACCAAACCAAGGGAAAAGCAATTATCTATTGTCAAATTGTCAAATTATGTCACTTTTGAAAGCCGCGTCACTTTTGAAAGAACGTCTGATACCAGACGCAAGCCCACTCGTGACATTACCCCCCCTTTTACGGGTGACCTCCGGGCACCCAGGACCAACTTTATCAGGATGACACCTGTGAAAGGCTTTCACCAAACGACTGGCATTCACGTCAGATGCCGGTACCCATGACCTCTCCTCAGGACCATAACCCTTCCAATGAACAAGATATTGAAGAGTCCCACGGAGAACTCGAGAATCAATGATCTTGACAATCTGGAATTCCAAATTACCATCCACCAAGACAGGCGCGGGTGGCAAGGGAGATAGCTCCAGAGGTTCAACATATCTCTTCAACAAAGATCTGTGAAACACATTATGGATTTTCAGGGCCTGAGGAAGTTCAAGACGAAATGCTACAGGATTAATAATGGCCGTGATCTTATATGGGCCAATAAATCTTGGACCCAACTTCCAAGAAGGAACTTTCAACTTAATGTTCCTAGTAGACAGCCACACAGAATCACCCACACTTAGGTCCGGACCATTCATACGTCTCCTGTCAGCCACATGTTTGTACTTGTTACCCATATTGGTCAAGTTATTTTGAATTTTTTGCCATATAGAAGACAATGATGACGAAAAACGTTCTTCCTCAGGAATACCAGAAGTATCAGAACCAGAAAATGTGCCAAACTGCGGGTGAAAGCCATATGCACCAAAAAATGGTGACTTACCAGTGGAGTACTGTCTGCGATTATTTATGGCAAACTCAGCCAGAGACAAAAACGAGGACCACTCCTCCTGGTTCTCAGAGACAACACATCTCAAGTAAGTCTCCAGACTCTGATTGGTACGCTCAGTCTGTCCATTCGTCTGGGGATGAAAGGCAGAGGAAAAAGACAGTTGTACCCCGAGCAGAGTACAGAACGCCCTCCAGAATCTGGACACAAACTGAGTCCCACGATCAGAGACCACGTCAGTGGGAATGCCATGAAGTTTCACAATGTTGTCAACAAACACTTGTGCAAGAGTTTTAGCATTGGGGAGTCCGGGTAATGCAATAAAGTGCGCCATTTTACTAAAACGATCTACAACCACCAGAATAACTGTCTTACCAGACGACTCAGGCAGATCAGTGATGAAGTCCATGGATAGGTGAGTCCATGGTCTGGACGGGATGGGTAATGGAAGTTGGTCAAGTATGTGTCACCTTAGCGCGTGCACAGACACTACAGGCTGACACATAATCCTCAACACACTTACGCAGCCCTGGCCACCAGAATCTACGAGAGATGAGGTCGACAGTGGATTTACTCCCAGGGTGTCCTGCAAGCACCGAAGAATGATGCTCCTCAAACACTTCATGATGCAAATCAGAAGGAACAAACAACTTCCCAGGAGGGCAAGACTCCGGCGCATCTCCCTGGGCCTCAAACACTTTAGCCTCAAGATCAGGGTAAAGAGCGGATATCACCACTCCTTCAGACAGTATAGGGCTCGGATCTTCAAAATCACCACCTCCGGGAAAACTATGTGACAAGGCATCCGCCTTCACATTCTTAACCCCAGGACGATATGTGACAATGAAATTGAATCTGGTGAAGAACAAAGACCATCTGGCCTGCCTCGGATTAAGTCGTTTAGCCGACTCCAGGTAAGCCAGATTTTTGTGATCAGTGAATACCGTGATTGGGTGAATCGTCCCTTCCAACCAATGACACCATTCCTCAAAAGCCAACTTAATGGCCAGTAACTCTCTGTTACCCACATCATAATTTCTCTCCGCCGCAGAGAGTTTTTTTGAAAAAAAAGCACATGGGCGCTATTTACCAGGTGACGGGCCCTGTGATAAAACAGCTCCTACCCCCACATCGGATGCGTCAACCTCCACAATGAAAGGTTGTGACACATCTGGCTGCACCAATATAGGGGCAGAAGAAAATCACTCCTTCACAGCGGAGAAGGCTTGCAATGCTGCATCAGACCACACTGATTCATCCGTCCCTTTCTTAGTCATGTCAGTTAAGGGTTTAACTATTGTCGAATAGTTCTTAATAAATTTTTGGTAATAGTTGGTGAACCCCAAAAATCGCATAAGAGCCTTCAGATTTTCACGTCGGTCCCAGTTCAGAACAGCACCGACTTTCTCTGGATCCATACGAAAACCTGAAGATGAAAGCAAGTATCCTAAGAATTGCATCTCTTGTACAGCACACATTTCTCTAATTTTGCATACAACTTGTTATCTCTTAAGATTTGCAACACCTGCCTCACGTGATCCTGATGTGTCACAATATCTGGAGAATAGATTAGTATGTCATCCAAATACACGACTACAAACCTCCCCACAAGATGATGAAAAATGTCATTAACAAAATGCTGGAAGACGGCAGGAGCATTGGTCAACCCAAAAGGCATGACCAGGTTCTCAAAGTGGCCCTCAGGAGTGTTAAAGGCCGTCTTCCATTCATCCCCTTCTTTGATCCTGACCAGATTATATGCCCCCCTTAAGTCCAACTTGGAGAACACCTTGGCATCCACAATCTGGTTAAACAACTCAGGAATCAAAGGAAGGGGGTACGGATCACGGACAGTAATCCTATTGAGTTCACGGAAATCCAGACATGGCCTAAGGGTTCCGTCCTTTTTCTTAACAAAAAAGAACCCTGCTGCCACAGGAGATTTGGAAGGCCTAATATGTCCTTTAGCCAAACTCTCAGCAATATATTCCTTCATGGCCGTTCTCTCAGGTCCAGAAAGGTTATAAAGCCTAGATTTGGGCAATTTTGCTCCAGGGATAAGATTGATAGGACAATCATATTCCCGGTGAGGATCCTGACATCCACCTTCAGAAAATACATCAGATAAATCCGATATAAAAGAAGGAAGAGTCTTAGTGGTTAAAGCAGAAAAAGATGTATTAAGGCAATTGTCAACACAATAATCGCCCCAATCCACAATTTGTCTAGTATGCCAGTCAATGGATGGATTATGTTTGCTTAACCACGGTAAACCCAGAACCACAGGAGCAGGAAGACCTTCCAACACAAAACATGAAATAAGCTCCTGATGAAATTCACCCACTCTTAAAGAAGAACTCCCGCAAAAAAAATTTTATTCTCTGACCTGTTAGAAAGGTGCATGATATAATCTGTAGTGATTGTCATTTTCTTATCAGTGACTGTTTCTGTGAGTAAAAACCTCTCTTCTTATTGTAGCTGGGTCATGTGACCAACTCCCTGACCTCCAACTGACCCAGGACAGAAAGCCAGTAACTGCTCTATTCATTCCTATGGGAGCCTCACTTTCAGTCTCATAGGAATACATAGAGAATTAGACTTCCTGTCCACACATAAGTCTATGTGTCAGTTGGTGGGTCTAATTGCTGGTCACATGACACTGATAAGAAACTTCAGGATGATATAAGTCAAAAATTCAGACACTGGTAAGAAAATTACATTCACTACAGATTATATCATGTACATTTCTAGCAGGACATGGAATAAATTTTTTGTCGGGAGTTCTTCTTTAATTTGGCACCATCTGAGACAAACACTTCTGAGATAGAGGTGCAGAATCAATGGCAAACACAGAAATCCTCTTATCCAAAGAACTCGGCGACAATCCATGCATACGGAAAAAACTGATCATCAATCAAGTTCACCCCTGCCCCGCTGTCAATAAACACCTCAATTTTCACAACCTTTGACTCTAGCGCCACCTCGGCAGTCAGGAGAAAACGGGTACTACAGGATGAAGACAAATGCACATTTTCAGTCTCCCTACCCACCCCACCAAGAGTGAGATGAGAATTCAACGCACCCTTTTCTTTTCTCTCTTTTAGAGATTGAAAGCATGGACATACATTGATAAAGTGTCCTTTCTGACCACAGAAAAAACACACACCCTTTTTATTACCAAGATGTTTACAGGTGGGAACAGGAGTGGCTCCCCCTAATTGCATAGGTTCATCCCTTGACATCAACCTAGGGGAATATTCACCCAAAGTGTCATAGGAAGACAGTACACTATGTGATAGTATGTCCTGAGAGCGGGGGCCCCTAGATCGCTCTCTCTCAGGCGCCTATCCAGGGGTTTCCTGAAAGGCCAAAGCGTCCTTCAGCCTTTCAGATAAACCTTGACAGAATTGGCTACGTAAAGCCGGATAGTTCCATTCAGTATTGTTCGCCCACCTCCGAAACTCAGAGCAATAAATCTCAACTGGCCGCTCACCCTGACAAAGGTCACGTATCTGGGTCTCAGCCAGGGAGATACAATCTGGGTCATCATAGATAATCCCTAAAGCCTTGAAAAATTCATCTACTGACCGGAGAGACTGCAATCCGGTTCGCAGAGAAAAGGCCCATGACTGCGCATCCCCTTTAAGCAGTGAGATGACCACACCAACCTTCTGCTCCTCATTACCAGAAAAATGTGGACGCAGTCTGAAATACAATTTGCACGCCTCCCTAAATAGAACAAAATTATCACATCCCCCAGAAAATCTATCCAGGAGGGGGACCTTAGGCTCCAAACAGGCCTGACACTCAGCACCCCCAGAACCACCAGCCTGTGGTCTCTGAATCTGGTTGCGGATGTCAGCCACCTTCAAACCGTTCAGCAAGTGCAGCAATAGCATCCATGTCAGCACAAAAATGACATAAATTTTTGTTTAGGCGGTTTATAATGTCACGCTCTGGTGTGGAGGGAATAGCCACACCGAGCGTACGAGGGAAGGGAACAGACCAAAACCAGGGAAACGGTCACCTCCTGCCGGGAACCCTGAAACTAGGCCCTGACTGACTACCAGTATGAACAAGCCTGGGTTGTAGGAGAGTTCATACACAGGAACCTAATAATAAATTCACCCTAAAGAACCCTGCAGCTAGTGACACAAGAAAGAGTAAACCCGTTCCTCCAAGAGTAAGGACGAACAGGAGACTCCAGAAGGAAAACCACAAAAGGGAAAAAGTCACTTATCTTAAAGCAGATATCGCAGCAACCGGATCTCAGCCGAGATCCACACCACACACTACTAAGTAGGCAGAAAGTATAAACCGCAAGGGATACTGGGAGAGGAAGGGGTAAATAGGAGAAAGATAATTACCACAGCAGCAACAGCTGAGGGGAAGGGGTGTGGTAAACAGCAACCAAACCAAGGGAAAAGCATGTCAAATTATGTCACTTTTGAAAGCCGTGCAGAACGTCTGATACCAGACGCAAGCCCACTCGTGACAATAGGCATAGCAGATTATGTCCCAGTCAACTTGTATGTTCGCTGCAGTGGCAAAAAAAAGGGATAATTTTTAGACCGCTTGTTCAAAACAAGCCATTGTATCTTCCAGTACTAGCATAAACACCATGTATAAACACCAGGAGACATATCCCCAAAGAGAGATAATTTTTTGACCATTTTTTAATTTAAAAAAAGTATTAAAAGTGCAGAGTTTTTAAACAAGCTGTGGGTTACCGCCAGCTACCAAGCATTTACCCATAGCCATATATGTCACTTTTACTAATACAGTCATAGGAGACCTCAGAGTGTCATAACACAAGTTTTGAGAGCAACTGAGCACTTTCAGTTTAGATCAAATTTATTCATACCCAAATCAAATCTGCCAACTGATCCATTAGAATCAGATCGAAAACAAATTTTAAGAAATGTACTTATCTCTAATTATGACATAACACTCTCTCTAGCTTTTAGTACAATGGGGGAATTTAATACATTCTCTGTAGCTTTTAGTACAAGCTACAGAGATTTAGTACAATAGGGGAATTTTCAAGCCCTTTACTCCACAATTCTAGTTTCAAAAAGTTGCAAAATGTGTCACTTTTTGGGCTTATTTAGGCACAAATGTTGTGTCATTTTCAATTTTGTGTCATTTTCATCACTCACTACAATTTTGAAAAAGGAAAATAGGCATGTTTGGCCTGCTGAGTTTGCCAAATCCACCCACTGCTTTTTTAAAAACTGTCATGAAAACTGTTGTAGTCTTTCTATACTAAAGAGGTGGTATAGAAAGTGAAATAACATCTCAAGACAGAAGTGTTAATGATGTACCAAATTTAACACTGTGCATCATTTGATAAACTTGGTCTAAATTATGGCAATGCAGACTACTGAGAAATCTCTTTCAAGGTCTTTAGCTTTTACATTAAGAAATATTGTTTTAATTACCTTAATGGGTTGCATGGTCAAAGAAAAAAGTTTTTGGATCTGTTTGTAGTTATTTTCTTGCCATATTTTTTTTCTTTTTGAATACTTTTTATACTACATTTTCAGAATAAAAGAGCTACATTTTCCATCAGTGATTTTGAGCCAAAACCAGGTGTGGCTCCACTCACAGAACAGATGCAGATCTTTCCCTCATACCTTATGTCTGTGGAGGCTCCAATCCTAGTTTTGTCTCACAATCATTGATGAATATCACTGACCAAAACACTATTGTGTGAATGAGGCTTTAGGCCCCTTTCACACGGGCGAGGTTTCCGCGCGGGTGCAATGCGTGATGCGAATGCATTGCACCTGCACTGAATCCTGACCCATTCATTTTAATGGGGATTTTCACATGAGCGTTTTTTTTCACGCATCACTTCTGCGTTGCGTGAAAAACGCAGCATGTTCTATATTCTGCGTTTTTCACGCAGCCCAGGCTCCATAGAAATGAATGGGGGTGCGTTAAAAACGCAACGCATTGCATCCGTTCGTTTTTAACGCAACGCATCCGCAACGCATCCTGAACAAATCCGCGACGCTCGTGTGAAAGAGGCCTTAGGGTGGGTCTCCTACCCACTGCAATACCTGCTACCTGAAATTAATGATCATGTTAAAGGAAACGGTGTTTATCCTTGGATAGGTTCCAAAGAAAACCATGCTTGCTGTATACTTAAAGTGTCTCTGTGCTTTAAAAAAACTTTTGCTATGTAACTGCAACATTTTAAAGGTTTTGATCACTGGGAGTAGGATTGCTGTGACTCTCGCCAATCATTAGAACCAGCAAAGAAGTGCTCACGTAGGGTGTCATTTATTAATCTGAAATACACCTAAATTAGGTGTATTTCAAGTGTAGATGGCGGCTAGTTGCGCCGCTATCTGCAACTTCTTCCCGCCTGCGCCGATCTAAAATTGTGGGCGGGGAAGGGGATGGGTCGGCAGTCTCGTCTCGTCTCATTCATCATTTTCTACACCTGTTTTAGGTGGCTGTGCTTGAACACTATAGGAAAAGGCGTCAACCACTTTGATGGCCAGGATCGCACTTTTTCCCATAGTGTGCAAGCACGGATTGCTGGGTGGTCATAACATCTGGATACAAGCAGTGTATAATGTGATGGAAAAATTAATCAAACGGGAAAGGAGGCAATACGGATAATCACAATACATTAGTATTAGTACAAGTGCTTTGTATTAACTTTCCATTGTACATTGATCAGTAATAAGCAGTTTTGCATCTCCTATGCATCTTGCTGCCTCTGACTTTAAGTAAATTGATGAAAAAGATGTTTTATCAACCAGGACTGGATGTCTGTACAAAGAGTGGAACGTTCAACCAGCAACAAGTAGCAGATTTGCGGTAATGCCCAGTTGATGTGGCTAAAAATAGTGAATTTACTGTGCCTGTAATATGATGAATTATAAAAAAGCATTTGGGGTGAGAAACTGAATAATTTGTAGCAGTCACAATGGTTGCTGCTCTACATTTAGCGACTGAGTCATAGCTGTAGCAGTAATCTGCTGATTTTCACTATTAATTGTTTCAATAATACATTTGGAACATCTTGCGCTGGAGATGGAGGTCCAGATTTTTCACAGGTGAAATCTTGTTTTCTTGGTATATCTTGCTTATCTTTTAGAGCATACTTTCCGCATTCACCTTCCTCATTGGGCACGCTAAGGCCTCTTTTGCACGAACAGTACTGATTGGCTGAGGATGCGTTCAGGATACATTTACTGAAACCCGCACCATTTTGCAAGCAAGTTCAGTCAGTTTTATCTGCGATTGCGTTCAGTGTTTCAGTTTTTCCTCACAGGTGCAATCAGTTTACATGCGTTTTTTACACGCATGATAAAAACTGAAGATTTACAAACAACATCTCCTAGCAACCATCAGTGAAAAACGCATTGCATAAGGATTGCATCCAGGTTACATCCAGATGCAATGCATTTTTCACTGAAACCCCATTCACTTCTACAGGGCCAGGGCAGAATATAGAACACGCTGAACACGCTGCGATTCTCACGCAACACAGAAATGATGCGCAGACCCATTGAAATTAATGGGTCAGGATTCAGTGCATTGCACCCGTGCGGAAAACTTGCTCATGTGAAAGAGACCTTACTTGCTTCTGGCACCCCCTGAGAGCCGGCACCCGGGGCCGACAACCCCTCCCCCCCCCACTTAGTACGCCACTGAGTTGAACATATCCCAAAGTCCTTTTGGATCTGAAGGCGATGCAAAGACCCATATAGGCAAGGAAATCTCTTAGCTGTCTTGGCACGCTACAGACTGTAGCATCTAGAAGCTTTGATTGTCAGATAGTATCATCAACTGGAGACTCTTCTCAGTATGTTTTAACATATGCCACTAAGGGTCTTAGGCAGTGTCGTACTGGGGTGCCTAGGGCCCACCAGCAAAATTCATATACTGTATAATCCGTTCACACAGTGGCAGACAGTAGCAAGACGTTACAAGGTGATTGATTATTGGGGTCCCTGCAGTGACTTCAAGAAGGCGAGTGCCTAGAAAACAAGGATACTGGCTGGCCTGCCCCGGTTTCTAGAAGTCGTTTCAGCCACCAGATGCATCTATAATAATAAATTGTTAAATAATCTATCCAGTTTTCTGAATGGATGTTTAGGCTGGTTGAGATGTTGTACTCTGCCTATCTATACCTAGTGCAGTCACTCTACTTTGCCATGTGCCAGGTGTGCAGAGAGTGGAGACTAGTTGCCCATCTTATAATATTGGTGTAGGTAGGCACACTCTCTTATTTGGGATTGATGTTGTTGTTATCAAACAATAAATCGCAATCATGATAACAACAACATCAATCCCAAATAAGAGAGTGTGCCTACCTACACCAATATTATAAGCTTGTTTATTTTCGTTTAAGGCAATAGGGTGAGCCTTCAGGTACGAGCACCTCCGAAACATTCACTCTTACAGGTGGTGAGCCACACAAGACTCTGATTACTAGTTGCCCATCTTGTTCAGGACCCACCAAGGGATTCACCTGTAGCCCTGAGGGCATATTTGCATGCAGGGGGGTAGCTAAAGGCTCATGGGCCCTGGTGCAAGAGTTCAGCTTGGGCCCCCCTTCCCTCAGCGCTGGTGCACCTAGCTTTTCTGCTGGCCAAGTCAAAAATTGACCCCCTCCCCCATGCCAAATTCTCACCCTAACCTTTTCCCTCCTAACATTACGTATATCACTACAGAACATACAGGGTAAGGCTACATTCACACGACAGTTGTTTTTGCGGCCTCCAATCCACATATTTTGTGGCTCAGATGTGGACCCATTCACTTTAATGAACACTGTGTGCTGTCCGCATCTGTATGTCCATTCCTATTTTTGTCCGTTTTGCGGACAAGGATAGGCATTGTTACAGTGGATCCGCAAAAAAACGGATGCCATATGGAACATCATCCGTTTTTTTTTTTTGCGGATCCGCAATTTGCAGACTGCAAAACACAACGTTCATGTGAATGTAGCCTAATACAGCGCCCCATACCTCTTACATCCAGTATAATACAGCGCCCCATACCTCTTGCATCCAGTATAATACAGTGCCCCATACCTCTTACATCCAGTATAATACAGCGCCCCATACCACCTACATCCAGTATAATACAGCGCCCCATACCTCGTACATCCAGTATAATACAGCGCCCCATACCTCTTACATCCAGTATAATACAGCGCCCCATACCTCTTACATCCAGTATAATACAGCGCCCATACCTCTTACATCCAGTATAATACAGCGCCCCATACCTCTTACATCCAGTATAATACAGCCCCCATACCTCTTACATCCAGTATAATACAGCGCCCATACCTCTTACATCCAGTATAATACAGCGCCTCATACCTCTTACATCCAGTATAATACAGCGCCCCATACCTCTTACATCCAGTATAATACAGCACCCCATACCTCTTACATCCAGTATAATACAGCACCCCATACCTCTTACATCCAGTATAATACAGCGCCCCATACCTCTTACATCCAGTATAATACAGCGCCCCATACCTCGTACATCCAGTATAATACAGCGCCCCATACCTATTACATCCAGTATAATACAGCGCCCCATACCACCTACATCCAGTATAATACAGCGCCCCATACCTCTTACATCCAGTATAATACAGCGCCCCATACCTCTTACATCCAGTATAATACAGCGCCCCATACCTCGTACATCCAGTATAATACAGCGCCCCATACCTCGTACATCCAGTATAATACAGCGCCCCATACCTCTTACATCCAGTATAATACAGCGCCTCATACCTCGTACATCCAGTATAATACAGAGCCCCATACCTCTTACATCCAGTATAATACAGCCCCATACCTCTTACATCCAGTGACGTCTCCTCTGATGTAGATGTTCTCTTTCCTCATCTTCTCCTTTCAGACCAGACGCCATTTTTCAGCCATTTCTCATCTCTGCAGTTTGACAGAAAAAAAATCTTAGTTTACTACTTTTCCATCATCCTCCCGTCTTCTGGACAAATCATCCTACCACCCCCAGTACTGTGCCACTAGTACCACACAGATAGTGCCCTTCAATAATTATTGGCACACAGTGTCCAAAAATAACTGCGCCCAGCAAATAGTGTCCCGTAATAGTGTAAACATAATGCCCCCCAGAAATAACTGTGCTATGCTGATACTGTGCCAGGGTACCCCCCACAGTAATAATGCTCCCTAAAATCCCAACTAATAATACTCTGCCAGAGTGCATTTGTTAGTAATAGTGCCCCCAACAGTACTAATGTCCCGACTGTGCCCCAGTAATAATAATGGTTCCAATGTGCCAGTAAGAAATGCCCCCAATAATGTGCCAGTAAGAAGTGCGCCCATAGTGCACCCCAATAATGTGCCAGTAAGTGCCCCCAAAGTGCCCACCAATAATGTGCCAGTACGAAGTGCTCCAATAATGTGCCAGAAGTGCCCCCAAAATTTCACCCCAATAATGTGCCAGTACGAAGTGCTCCCCACCCATAGATGCCCCCCAAATTATGTGCCAGTAAGAAACGCCCCAATAATGTGCCAGAAGTTCCCCCCATTGAATCCCCCCAAAATCATGTGCCAGTAAAAAGTGTCCCACCCCCATATATGCCCCCCAAATTATGCGCCAGTAACAAATGCCCCAGTGCCCCAGTGTGCCAGTAAGAAATGCCCCAGTGCCAGTAAGAAATGCCCCCAGTGCCCCAAGTGCCAGTAAAAATGCCCCCAAGTGCCAGTAAGAAATGCCCCAGTGCCCCCCAAAGTGCCAGTAAGAAATGCCCCCAGTGCCAGTAAGAAATGCCCCCAGTGCCAGTAAGAAATGCCCCCCAGTGCCCCCATGTGCCAGTAAGAAATGCCCCCCAGTGCCCCCATGTGCCAGTAAGAAATGCCCCCAGTGCCCCCATGTGCCAGTAAGAAATGCTCCCCAGTGCCCCTTATGTGCCAGTAACAAATGCAAATGCCCCCAATGCCAGTAACAAATGCCCCCAGTGCCCCTTATGTGCCAGTAACAAATGCAAATGCCCCAATGCCAGTAACAAATGCCCCCAGTGCCCCCATGTGCCAGTAAAAAATGCCCCCAGTGCCCCCATGTGCCAGTAACAAATGCCCCTCAGTGCCCCCATGTGCCAGTAAGAAATGCCACCATGTGCCAGTAAGAAATGCCCCCAGAGCCCCCATGTGCCAGTAACAAATGCAAATGCCCCCAGTACCAGTAACAAGTGCCCCATGTGCCAGTAACAAATGCCCCCAGTGCCCCCAATAGAGCTCCGGTCCATGATTGCACCAATAAAAAAAAATAAACACTTATACTTACCTCCATGGAGCTGGCAGCGATGCGATGCAGGCCTCTTCCAGCCTGTGTCCCGCACTGTACGGCTCAGGCGGCACGATGACGCCTCGCCCTCCCCTGTCCCGCAGTACAGGCATCTATATCGTCGTCCTGAGGACGGCTATACAGATGACTATGGAGATGAGCGCTTTCACAATGGAAGCGCTCATCTCCCTCAGCCCCGCCGCCAACCAACTGTGTGCAGGGCCGCTGCGACCCCTATAGCTACGCCACTTTGCATGTACCTGTGTAGTGGGCCCCCAGTCCAATACTGGCGAGGACTACAACTCCCAGCATGTCGATTCTGTTATTGTGGGATATCAGAGGACAATTCAGAGACGGAGTATAAGAGGAGAGGACTACAAGTTCCAAGGTTTTTTAGGCTCACCACTTCTCCACTGCTGAACTCCATCCCCACCTGCACTGATCACATGATGGTGATATCATCACAGGTCCTTCCCACTTCTCCTCTCCACTGCTGAGCTCCGGCCCCTCCTGCACTGAACTCATGAAGGTGACAGGTCTTTCAGCTCTTGCACTGTAGCAGATTATAGTGCCCGTCCTACTGTGTGCCCCACTCCCACCCCCTTCCCCCTTGAGAATCCCAGGCATTTTTGGCAATTTATAAATTCCGACTGGGACATTTTTTTAGGTCCCAGAAAGAGTAATGGTCACCAAAACGTTAACCGACACAATTATGGATATGGTGGAAACTTATAGAGGGCTTTGGCTGAAATTTATATGACATTTACCTGTTATGGGGGAACTGTGACTGGCATTTGTAGTGAGGAGTGGCTAGCACTTGTGGAGGAACAAAGGAACTATGGCAAGCAGTTAAAGAGGCAGTGGATGAAATGTTTTGGGGCATTGACTGTCTCTTATGGTAGCACTGTAGTTGCTCTGTTTGATGGGCATCGTGGCTAGCACTTATAGGGGCACTGTGGATGGCATTTGTACGGGCACCATGGTAGTCACCTTTGGCATCAGTGTGGATAGCTCCTATGTTAGCAATATTGCTGGGAGTGGTAGGGGCAGTGTGGATTTCACTTATGGACGCTCAGTGGCAGGCAGTTTGGGGGTACTGCGGCTTTCAATTATGGAGGTACAATGGCTAGCAGTTATGGGGCACTGGGACTATCACCCTTGGCATCACTGTGGATAACACCTGTGGGGGTCAGTATTGCTGGGATTTCTTTGGGAACTGTGGCTGCCAGTTAAGGAGACAGTAGATGAAACTTATGGGGGTATTGGCTGGCACTTACGGTATATGGTGTTGTCGCTCACTATCTCTAATGGGGGCACTGTGGATAACACAAGGGGCCCACAATTGTAAGAATAGTGTGGATGGCACTAACTATGGTTGGCAGTTATGAGGGCAATCCCAGACACTTGACTAAATGTATAAGAGCTCAGTCTGGCACTTATTGTAAAGGGGCACAATGAGGACACCGGGACTGCAACCTCTGGTGTTATTGCTCTACTGTGATGATACTGACATCTAAAAATATCTGTTCCAATGTACATCTTAGGCCTCATTCACACGACCGTATGTTCATTTCCGTATCTTATCCGCATTTTTGCGGATAAGATGCAGAACCATACAGACCCATTCATTTTTCCATTGGAGAAAAAAAAATGCGGAATGCACACGGTGTGCATTTCGCATCCGTATATTACGGAAGTTCTCTCGCAAAAAAAAGGAAACATGTCCTATACTTGGCCGCAAAACACGTCCATAGCCCCATTAAAGTCAATGGGTCCGCAAAATTACGGAACACTAAGGAAGACTTTCCGTATGTCTTCCGTTCCGTTTTTATACGGACACAGAATACATACGGTCGTGTGAATGGAGCCTTAGGCCTCATTTACCAATGACTGCCTTTGTTGCCCCTAGCGACCAATCAGAGCTCGGCTTTCATTTCCTTAAAATGGAAAAATGAAAACTGCTTTTCTAATTGGTTGCTATGAGCAATGAAGACAGTCTTACTGGTAGATAACTTTGATATATGAGAACCCATTCCTCAAGGGGGAGGTGCGCCTATGTTATTATTTATTGTATGTAATCCCCTAATATTACATATATAATACACATGTATATATTTAGGCCAGGTATTGTTCCAATGTAGTTACAAAATGGGACCTGTGGCTAAATTTGCAACTATCCAACGCCGTAAGACTGGTGTAGAAGACTGATCCATTCACTACACACCATTCACCTGAACAGTCATTGACCCTTGGCGTCCCCAGAAACTGTTCTCATTCGGTGCAATCGTGCTGAGACTTCTAACACTGCAAAGAGTCCTAGCAATGCTCTGCTAACTTGGTTATTTCACAATTAATTTCATTTTAAGGGGTATTTCCATTTGGGACATTTATGACATATTCATAGGATGATGCCCCCTTTTCGTGTACATACAGCAAGTCACACATGTGCGGCCACCCTTCATTCACTGCTATGGAACTACAGAAAATACCTGAGCTCTGGTTTGGCTATTTTCAGGAGTCCCATAGTAATGAATGGAGAGGTGGCCACGCTTGTGCTGCTTTGTTCTCTATTCGTCCCTATATGTGTTTACAATTTTTGAAACTTCCATAGCAATGAATGAAGAGGATGCCATGCATGCGCAATGTGCTCTCCTTTTACTTCAGACCCCTGTTCTGGACATCTGAGCAGGTCCCAAAGGTGGGACTCGCACCTATCGGACATGCGACATCCTATCAATATATACCATGCATGTCCCAGATGGGAATACCCCTTTAACCTTGCCCCTGAAAAAATCATGCATACACCCCTGAAACCGAAGAACGCAAAATAAAGACACAGAATACATTAATTGGGAAATAAATGGCCAAATTGTTTATTTAAAATATTAAAAAAGGCAAACCCTCGACTCAGGGAGAGTCACCCTCCAGCACTCAGGAGAGGAAAACCCCCTGTGGAGGAAACCTCTAGGGAACCGTGGCTGGAGAGCTGCCCTTCCCTTGGGTTTAGAGGGTAATGCCACTATGTGGCTGCCACATAAATAGTAAGGGGGGGGTGTAGCAGCTGATCTGGTTGGCTAGGCGAATGTCCCTTTCCTTCCATTGGGTGATGGGCTTCCTGCTAGAACCTCCAAATTTCTTCAAGGTGTGGTGGGCGGGGGTAGTCTAGCTCAAGGTCCTGAGGCCATCAAGTACGGCACCAAATATGGCCACTTGCCCACTTTTTACAAGGGTTCTTCACTTATGACACATGTGCTTGTGATGTCACAGGTGTCTATGACTAATGGGCAGTGTTCTGAAGGGTTAACCCATTAGTGACTGTCAATGTGCCTTACTGCAGATGCCCTTAACCTTTTCCTGACCGCACTTTGTCAATATACTCCAGTTTGGATCGCAGGGTTCCTCCTTTGATGGAGCATGTTTGTTCCGTTAAGGACAGCCACTGGTCCAGGTGCTGACACTGAGTACTCGGACCATTGGCTCTTACTTAACCCCTTCCAGACTGCACCATGTAAATGAACAGACTAACAGCATGGTGTGGTCAGTTTTATATGTGACCCTCTATCCTATCCTGCGACTGCACTTGAGTATGGCGCTGCCACGATACAGACACTTGCATCTTGACTTTACCCAAGCAGGAGGTGCAGTCACCATTGGGCACAAAGCTTGATGGTTACATTGTTCTTATAAGCTTGGCGGTTGCAATGGGCAACTGAACAGTCTAACAGGTAAATAGCTTGATGATGTCAGTCTTTCACTGAGGCACACAGCCATATAGTTACAAATCTCGCCCTGAGAGCACTCGGTTGTAGTTCTTGACAACTCACACTAACAACATTTGGTGGGACACGTGGATCAGGGCTGTCTTGTCAGGGCCACGCTATGGAGGCCATTAGACACTCTCTTCCCTCCTCCCAACTGTCATCTTCCCCTCAACTGCCTCTTGCTGTCTTTTCTCCTTGACTCAGCCTAGACATCTGATCATCAGCCACATACCTGATTGGTGCTGGGCCCCTTCACACATCAGACACAAAAAGACAGGTAAAGAGGACAGACATCATACATGACTGCTGGGCTCCCTCTGCACTCTCAGGGACACTGGTTCTTACACTGAAAGCATGGATGAAATCATTTAAAGGGGCAGCACTACCCCGTTATACCCCGTCGCAACTTCGAGGCCACTGCACAGTGGATGGAGCCTTTTGCTTTTGGCTCCATCCACTGTTTTGAATCCAGGCTGCTGAAAACAGCTAATCGGTGGGGTGCCGGGTCTCCACTAGGGTTGCCACCTGCCTGGTAAACCACTGGTCTAGCCGGTATTACCGATAATCTGCTGGGAAAAGTGGCAACCCTATATGTCGTTCATCCATTATATAATAGGTTAGGGTGATCGCTTTGATAACCCCCAAAAGGAGAACACAATACCCGAGACAGTAATTGACGATACAACACACAGAATGGAAAGCATAATCTTTATAACAGAGTCAAGAAGATTACAGGGAGGTATAAGAGGAGAGGACTACAACTCCCAGCATGTCCAAGTTGTTATTATGGGATATCAGAAGAAGGGAGGAGGTATAAGAGGAGAGAATTACAGCTCCCAGCATGTTGAGGCTGATATAACGTGATATCAGAGGACATTACAGGGAGGGGGTACAAGAGGAGAGGACTACAACTCCCAGCATATCAAGGCAGTAGAGATGAGCGAATCATTCAAAAAATTATTCGCCGAACATTCGCCGAACTTTTCCTAAAATTCGTATATTCGACGAATAGATTCGTTGTATTTGCGTACAAAATATACGTTATTATGTGCTATTAGCGAACATTCGCTCACTAATAATGAACGTTCATTTACAAAATGTACGCAACTTCTTAGAAGACGTACGCATGAGCGTACAACTAGCTTACGAATCTCAGCGTACTATTGTCTAAGCGATTACGTAATACGCAGGCACGTACGAGGAGAGGCCACGGCGTGCACTCCTTAGAGGCAGAGCGAATATTCTAGACATATATATGGTAAAGTGCAAATACATTATTATAGGTATAATATAAACATTTTAAATATCACCTACCTAGTATGCTCACGGACACGTTTAAAGGGGTATTCCCATCACAAATGTAGTTTGTATAGTTAGATATAGCCATACCAATATTATTACTAATAGAATGCATTTATATAAAATGTACCGTTTAGAAGATATGCCTATTTGTATATCCATTGTCCCACACACATCAGTCAGGCCGTTGCCCCTGGTTACGACCACCGTGGGCCTGTAGTACTGGTGGTCAGCTTGCTCTTGTTCAAACCCGCTCTGAGGTAACTGCTGTATTGTGAACACACATTGCATGAGCATGCGGAGACACATCTTAGGGTTGTAGCATTTTTGTCTGCGCTTCCAAAACGCAGAGAAACGGATCCTGTTCCAAGATCAATTCTTCTCTATGGAGCGGGATCTGTTTATAAAGTCTGCGTTTTGGACGGATACTGACCATTGCATTTTGAACTGGTAGCGTCCAAAACGCAGATGTGAATGTGCCCTAAGATGTGTCTCCGCATGCTCATGCAATGTGCGTTCACAATACAGAAGTTACCTCAGAGCGGGTTTGAACAAGAGCAAGCCAACCACCACTACAACATGGCCGCGGTGGTCGTAACTAGGGGAACGGCCTGATTGATGTGTGTGGGACAATGGATATACAAATAGGAAAATCTTCTAAACGGTATATTTTATATAAATACATTCTATTAGTAATAATATTGGTATGGCTATATCTAACTATACAAACTACATTTGTGAGATGGGAATACCCCTTTAAGTCTCTTTTCTTCTGACGCTTGTCATAGAACTGGAGCAGAGTCCCAAACTCAGTCGCAATTTGTAATCCACATAGGTAAAATTGTAATCCAAATGGGTAAAAAAAAGCAGCAAAGGTTCCTTAAAAAACCCTCTTTCAAGGGGCTCCCCAAATAACCTAAAAAAGGGGGAAAAGGGGATGAGGTGCACGAATGCGCAACTTAATTTCCTGAGTTGCCTCGTCATCCTCCCACGCTGGAGAAAGGGGCGGAACTACCAGGGAGGAGTCTGCATCGCTGAATTGAATTCGTACGCAACATGCGTACAAAAGCGAAGCGAATCACCTAATATTCGGATTCGCTTCGCAGCTGAAAAATCCCAAGATTCGATACAAATCGGCGAATAGATTCGCTCATCTCTACAAGGCAGGTATTATGGGATATCAGAGTATATTTCAGAGAGGGGGTATGAGAGGACTACAATTAGTGTCGGACTGAGTGCCTAGGACCCAACAGTAACTGCAGGCCTGCAGTAACCCACCAATTTATTCTGGGGGCCCGCAGCTCATATGCCTGCAAATATTACCCGTTCACACAGTGGCAGACAGCAGCAAGACGTTACAAGGTGATTGATTATATGGCTCCCTGCAGCTACTTCAAGAAGGTGGTTGCCTAGTTAACAAGGATACTGGCTGGCCTGCCTCAGTGTCTAGAAGTCATCTCTGCCGCCTAATACATCTATAATAATAAACTGTTCAATAATCTATCAAGTTTTTATAAGGATATAGGCTGGTTAAGATGCTGTGTGCTGCCTATCTAGGTGTAGTGAAGTCACTCTACTGTGCCATGTGCCATATGTGCAGGAGGTGGGGAACTAGGGGCCCAGCTTGGTCGGGGCCCACTGGGTCATTCACCTGAACCCTTGTGGGCCAGTCCGAGCCTGATCTTAGGATCCTCAAAACTGACGGCTCCCATCACATGTAATCAGAGCAATCTTAAGAAGTATCGTTCTTGTTCTTTGATATTAACAGAGTACATGCTCCCAATTATCTTATCTCTGCACACCTGGACCTGTCAATCAATGTGCAGAGGGCGCAGCAGTTGCAGTGAGAGCAGAGTCTCTAGGTGTAATGGCAACACCCTCATTGCTCCTAAAGGCTTACTTTCATATATTAAAACATCATTTTTCTCAGCAATGCAGGCACATACGAACATGGGACCAACACAGATGCCTTCAGGTGCAAAGCGCACATGCAACAGGTCAGCCAGCTTCGTTGGTACAAATGTGCTGACAGATGCCCTTTAAGACAGAATTTCTCTGTGCCCTTTGAGCAAGGTCTTACAAGGCTTCTGCGTCAAAGAATATGCTTTTTTCATGCGGTAATTCGACAGCAAATTTTATTATTGCATGCAACTGCATATGCATTGCAAATGCAAATATTTTCCAACATATCTCAGGAGAATTGGCATACTGTACTTTGAGTCGACAAATGTGGATGGTTCATCATGATCAACACACATGGGATGATTTATCAAACTGGTGTAAAGTAGAACTGGCTTAGTTGCCCATAGCAACCAATCCAATTCCTCCTTTCATTTTCCAAAGGAGCAGTCCAAAATGAAAGGTGAAATCTGATTGGTTGCTATGGGCAACTAAGCCAGTTCTACTTTACACCAGTATGATAAATGACCTAAATTTTCTTTTATTTCCACATTCGCACAATAGTGGCCTTTACAAATATATTCTGATATAATTAATTGGTTGGCTGCATTAGCCTGCTACAGGTCTGTGCCCCATCCTTGCTCAGCATGCGGAAAAAACTTGGCTACACCATAGAATCAAGACTGTTGTCAAGTATCTTAACTTGTTTTGTCTTAATGGCTTAATGGCTCCAGGCCCTGCCAGATCGGGTCATAAATTAACTAATATATCCCTCTCAAATGGAGGTTCTCCATCATTACTTTCAAAGATGATAGCAACCTCACTGACCCTTGGGTTACTATATCATTGCTGTTCTTGAGAGCTGTTCTTTAATAGCCTTTAAATTTCCTCTCATGTGAGTTCCATTATGGATTGCTTCTGCACATGCTTCGGGTTCTACTTTATACAACAATCTTTAAGAGTTGTTTATTTCATTTAATAAAACTGCTATTTTGTTTATAACTTGCTCGTTGCAACTACAGTTTTCAGGTATCAAAAGTGTGCTGTACCCAAAATATATGTAGTAGCTCAGGGAAATCTTGCTTGGGGAAGGGTAACTTTCCCTTTTTAAGATTCTGTAAATTTTTTATTTGTGGACATTTCTTCCTGAAAGTTTCCAAAACTACAAAATTCAGAGATTACATTAATACTGTCACGATCATGTTCTTCACCATTGTTTTTACCTTGTCTCACAAGGCTGGCTGTGGTTCGTTGGTTTATGCCAATATCTCATGTTTTGAGCATTTGGTTTTTGATTTTCTTAGAGTCTATAAATTCATTGCATTGTTTAATTGTGTATTGTGTAAAACTGTACCTTCTTTCAGCCCTTTGTTGCAGCTTTGCTACCCCTTGGTGTTGAGTTTGGTTGTAGTGTGCACATTCTACCTCAGCATTTGCTTGCAGTCTAACAGCTTCATGCTATTTAGTTTCATTTAGTACATTTATAAGCCTTGTCTCAATATCTCACTGATGTCTTGATGCTCGTTGCTCATCATTTTCTTGCTGCAGCCTTGCATCTCATCGTTCTTCACGTTCACTGGCTCTTCATAGTCTCATTCTCTCTGTTTTCACAGCTCGCTGGTCCTCTTTGCTTTTACATGTTCGAGGATGTCCACTGATTTTACTGGATTAAAGTTTTAATGTTGTTAAATCAAGATTTTGATACTTCGTGAAATGGTGGTTGTGTTGATGTTAAAGCTTGCGTGTTTGATTCAGAAAGGCAGTGTCACATTAGACTGACTGAGATACTTTATGTAATTACAGTCATGGCCAAAAGTTTTGAGAATGACACAAATATTATATTTTCACATGATCTGCTGCCCTCTGGTTTTTATGTGTGTTTGTCAGATATTTTTATCACATACAGAAATATAATTGCAATCATATTATGAGTAACAAAAGCTTATATTGACAGTTAGAATGAGTTAATGCAGCAAGTCAATATTTGCAGTGTTGACCCTTCTTCTTCAGGACCTCTGCAATTCTCCCTGGCATGCTCTCAATCAACTTCTGGACCAAATCCTGACTGATAGCAGTCCATTCTTGCACAATCAATGCTTGCATTTTGTCAAAATTTGTAGGTTTTTGTTTGTCCACCCGTCTCTTGATGATTGACCACAAGTTCTCAATGGGATTAAGATCTGGGGAGTTTCCAGGCCATGGACCCAAAATCTCTATGTTTTGTTCCCTGAGCCATTTAGTTATCACCTTTGCTTTATGGCAAGGTGCTCCATCATGCTGGAAAAGGCATTGTTGATCGCCAAACTGCTCTTGGACGGTTGGGAGAAGTTGCTCTCGGAGGACATTCTGGTACCATTCTTTATTCATGGCTGTGTTTTTAGGCAAGACTGTGAGAGAGCCGATTCCCTTGGCTGAGAAGCAACCCCACACATGAATGGTTTCAGGATGCTTTACAGTTGGCATGAGACAAGACTGGTGGTAGCGCTCACCTCGTCTTCTCCGAATAAGCTGTTTTCCAGATGTCCCAAACAATCGAAAAGAGAAATGACTTTAGAGAAAATGACTTTACCCCAGTCCTCAGCAGTCCACTCCCTGTACCTTTTTCAGAATATCAGTCTGTCCCTGATGTTTTTTCTGGAGAGAAGTGGCTTCTTTGCTGCCCTCCTTGAGACCAGGCCTTGCTCCAAGAGTCTCCGCCTCACAGTGCGTGCAGATGCACTCACACCTGCCTGCTGCCATTCCTGAGCAAGCTCTGCACTGCTGGTAGCCCGATCCCGCAGCTGAAACACTTTTAAGAGACTGTCCTGGTGCTTGCTGGTTTTTCTTGGGCGCCCTGGAGCCTTTTTGGCAACGATGGAACCTCTCTCCTTGAAGTTCTTGATGATGCGATAGATTGTTGACTGAGGTGCAATCTTTCTAGCTGCGATACTCTTCCCTGTTAGGCCATTTTTGTGCAGTGCAATGATGACTGCACGTGTTTCTTTAGAGATAACCATGGTTAACAGAAGAGAAACAATGATGCCAAGCACCAGCCTCCTTTTAAAGTGTCCAGTGGTGTCATTCTTACTTAATCATGAAAGATTGATCTCCAGCCCTGTCCTCCTCAACACCCACACCTGTGTTAATGGAGCAATCACTGAAACGATGTTAGCTGGTCCTTTTAAGGCAGGGCTGCAATGATGTTGAAATGTGTTTTGGGGGATAAAGTTCATTTTCTAGGCAAATATTGACTTTGCAAGTAATTGCTGTTAAGCTGATCACTCTTTATAACATTCTGGAGTATATGCAAATTACCATTATAAAAACTGAAGCAGTAGACTTTGTAAAAATTAATATTTGTATCATTCTCAAAACTTTTGGCCATGACTGTACATACGGTACCTGCAGACTTTATTACTTTCAGCAGAACATCTATTTACAGTTGACCTGTTTTGCTTGTATCGAAAATGTGTAATCCCAACTGAAATTAAATTCAGTATCGGGAAAGGGGGTTAGAAAGTGCAAACATGGCACCTGCTGACTATTACATTCTATAACCGTTTATTAACACTCTAACAGTGAGCGACACAAACAGTGCTGAAAGTGCAAACACAGCACCTTCTGAGTATTATATGGTGTCACACTTTATTAACAGCTTATTTACACTGACTGAGACTGAGAGATGGAAGGGGTGTTGAGAGTGCAAACATGGAACCTGGGTACTATTATATGCTGTAATACTTTATTATATGCTATAAGACTTGTAGTCCTAATATCAGTACAGGTACCATAAAAGATCTTGCCTCTCTATGTCACCCAACCTAATATCCTCACCTAAAAGCGGGCTATAAAAGCTGTAGTCACAATATGACTACAACTATCATAAGGCTTCTTAGCTGTTTGTGTATAACCCCATTTAATGTCACAGAAACCGAGCAATAACACTTGTAGTACAGGAACTGCCAAACTTGTGCTTGTGCTAGAACCCACATGACGTACATTCCTGTACAATGTAAATGCTGCAGGAATTGCTGTGCACAGAAGCCAGTGAGCACTGCCCCTCTCCCACTAGCAAGCATTTGTGGATAAAGGTGTCCATTGTGGTATAGGCTTAAAAGGGCTTTCCGAGATCTTGATACTGCTGACCGTTCCTAAGGATAGGTCATCAGTATCTGATCAGAGGAGGTCTGACACCCTAGCACCCCTGATGATCAGCTGTTTTGAGAAGGCACCAGTGCCCCTGTGAGCTCCGCTCCCTTCTCGCAGCTCACCAAGCACAGCGTACATTGTAAAGTGGCTGTGCTTGGGATCTCAGATCAGCCTATTCATTTGAATGTGTCTTCACTGGCCGAGGAAAAGGTGTGAGAAGGCTGCGGCACTCACAGAAGTGCCACTGCCTTATCAAACAGCTGATCGCCAGGGGTCCCAGGTGTCAGCCCCCCACCAATCACATACTAATGACCTATCCTGAGGATAGGTCATCAGTATAAAAAATCGCAGAAAAAAACCCTTTAATGTTAGTCTGGACTAGCAATCGTTAAGGTAGGTGATGGTGTCTGAGCTGTATTCCCTCACCTTGAAGCAGTGTCTGTAAAGCTGCATTTTGCTGATCACTCTGCTGTCATGTCTTGCAGGATTAAGCTGTTCTTACAGGAGAATAATATCATGAGTATATGAGTTTCTCTCACAGGGGAATAGGATACGGTTCCTTGGAGTGGGAGCTCTGACATATGCTTCCTCATTCCCCCAATATCCAAACAGGAATGCCACTCTCTTTTCCTTTCTTTAGCTAGACTAAAACTCCCCTCCTGGCAGGAAACAGGACCAGCCCACTCCTATCAAGAGGGTAGCCCCTATAGCCCAGTTCAAGCCAACCATTGCCAACCATTACTTCTGCTGGAATAAATGGCATCACATTACATTACATAACATTGCATATACAAGCGGGGACCGAAGCACAGCAAACGTAGCAGTGGACCAAAGGAGCCAGAGATGAGCGATGGGGTAAAAGAAAGTATACCTCCCTCCACAGGTTTGCTGGGGTGGAGGTGACCAAAAAAGTGTTAAAAACTGGACAACTCCTTTAGTTTGCTTGTGTTTAATATTTTTTCTTTAAAACATATAGACTATCTTTTCAATAGGCCTTGGCAGCTCTTCTAACACATTTGTTTTAGTAAAACTTCCTTCCCCATAAACTAACAATTCTGTAGTATGGTTTCTGCCCTTATTTCTCCTAGAAATTCATGAAAAAGGTGTTACCATTTCTCCTTGTCTAGGAGGTATGCTCCTACACACTGTAATGCTGTCAGAATTGATTTTATAGTGTCATATTGGGACACTTCCTCAATTGGTAATACCAGGTTGTCAATGTATTCGTAAATTTTTTGGGGAATACCAGAGAAAAAGCAAAACATACAGTAGTTAAAAGAAAAGATGCTTCAGAATAATATCATGGGGGATATAATTATTTACTAAAAATAGCATACCAAGAAAGCTTACTGGTCCTCTTGTAAGTGCTGCAATCTAAAGTAGATTGGGGTGTTAAATTATTTTTATTATAAAAAAAGTTGTAATGTGGTGGAATATCAAATAAGTTAAAGCAAAAGTCGACAGCAATAGAGCCTCAGTGTAGTATACTATAGTCACTTTGCTTTTGCTCCACAAATCCAGGCATAGTGAGAGGAAGCCTGGTCTCAGAATAGAGGAAACACTTATATACTGTACAGACTGTCAAAGGCAGCTGATTCTCCAAGGTCATAGAAAATAACAGGACAGTGCAGTGGTTTACATGACAAAACAAGCAGCATAAGAGTCATGACTTTCAGATTCATACATATCTTCAGAAGAGCAGAAAATGTATTCATGTGCCAACCATAACTTAGTGACAAGTATGCTCATATAATGTCACTTCACCAGGTCTCTATAATTTCTAGCTTCGAAGGTTTAAGACACAACACATTGTGGTTTGCAGCATTAAAACAAGGGGGAATTTATATTTCCTTCCGTGCCAGTATTCTGGCATAAAAAAGTTGCAATGCAAACCTTGTGTTAGCAAAAATCCACTTTCATGACAAGGGGGCATGGTGAGCACCTAGCCCAGCATATTTATCTTCTTTTATGCCGGTTCCCTGGTGTAAAAGAAGACTGGAATCTACGGCAACTCCGAGCTTTAGGTTCGCAGACTGCCAGAGGATGAGCCTCCTCATAAATTATTACTTTTACTGTGATCCAGATAAATTTATGAATCATCATAAATTAGGTGCATCCTCCAGCAACACACAGGGATATCAAAGACCGGTGTAAAATGCTGGTCTATGATAACCCCCACCCCAATAGAATTAAGTATATGTAGGGGGTTCTTAAAGTTGCATATCCGCAGCAACTTAAGTTTTAAGTTGCAGAATATGTTGACCACACGAAAAAACATAACTCTGTACACACAACAGATAAAAATAGTTAATAAAATAATAACTGAAATAATATGTAAATAATTACATTCATACAAGAACAGAAGTCATTAATATTACTGTTTTATATTTTTAAGCTATGCACAATGTCTAAATATTATTATTTGTATAAACTTTTATTCTCTCATATTATTTTACTTTCTGCCGTTGAGATTATCTGTGCACGTCCCTTGTCACTGCCACCTGTTTCATACAACTAGTCAAAACCTTCTGCACTTTTGCTCAATGACAGACCACACACATACACTTTTTTGTTAACATTTACCTCTTTTAAACGACCATCTCTTCATCCACAATTTAGAAAAAGAAGGCCAGGAGTTGTTCAAAACGGAGTCAGACATTTTGAGAACTAGCTGCTGTTTCAAAGAGACATTTAAACCAACTGTGTGCCTGCAGACGTCAGGCTCAATGTGAACCATCAGGACCAAAACAGCCCAGGATTCCCATTAGAGCTCCAAATTAGGGGCTGACTGCAGGGGGGAGGTACATACTCTAAGAGTCTGTTCTGGCTGCTGTGTAATTCCTAGACAAAAGAGAAATATTTAACTACCAACTGCCCAGATACAAAGAGTAACATACAAAAATAACAGAATCAAAATAATCTATAATTATACTTATTATATTGACAAGGATTTCTCATTGCTCGTCTCATCTAATTTCCATAGCAATTTATTAAGTAAATCACTGTATGTTGGATGTAAGTACTCGCAGGACATTCTATTAAAATCACAATAATTAAATCCCTATGTAAAATGTAGATGTAGTTTTTAATAAATAATTAAGAGGATAATATTAACACAAAAATACCTCCATAAATTTAAATTAGATGCAAAATAAAATGATAAAATCAAGATCAGAAGCATATACTATGCCTAGAGATGAGCAAAGGTTTCAAAAATTTGAGTCGGACACTTCACCAAATTTTCAATTCGATCTGAATTTATTCGTGACGTAGCGCATTAAAAATCAGCAATTTCCTGGCTGAAGAGAACCTGTATATCAGTGTACAACACTGTGCATTGCAGAAACGCTGTAGTAGTGACTGTACGTCAGTATGACAGGCAGTTGACAGGCGTCACTCTTAGAATCTGTTCACACTTTACTTATTTGGTCAGTTACAGGGCCAAAACTGACCAAATAACTCAAGTGTGAACTTAATCTTATAGGTCAGTGTTAGCGTCAGTGGCCCAAGATTGTACTATAGAGTGAAAGAGCACACTCTGTTTACACCATCGGCTGATTCCACATAGATTTGGTACAGAACCTGTTCTGTTGTATGCTGATACAAGTAGTGGTCCCATGACAGAATGGAGAGGGTATCAGCAGTAAGTTTGTATTGACGTCACTGTTTATTTTTCCCTTCTTTTCAACTGTCACAAGAACAACGTTTCCTGTCTTTTGAGCATCCACCTTCACACGGTCAGCATTTGGTCAGTAATCGATCAGTATTACTAAGGCCCATAAAAACAGGAGTGGATCCAAAAATGTGATGACATGTGATTGGAATATTTGCATGTCTTCTGTGTTTTGTACCCACTCCTGCCTTTGGCTTCTGAATCATGAGCACATCCTGATGCAAAATAGGGACCATGTGATAACGGCTTTACAGATCCTCCAAAGAGAGGATCCGTTGTGTTTTTCATTTTACCATCCTTCAGACAGATCGGATGGGTAAAATAAATGTTGATGTCAACAAGGCCAAACAGGGACACTAGTGGCCCAGTCACAGAGTGGGGAAGGTGGCAACCACATAAGTGGTCAATATAGTTGCCCCGTCACAGAGTGGTGAGGGTGGCAACCGCATGAGGAGTCAAACCAGTCCTGGCTGATCTACGCCTGATTCATCTTTACAAAGGTTAGTCTCTCAATATTTTGGGTGTAACGGCGAGTTCTCCTTGGGGTAGCTATGTTCCCCGCTGCACTAAACACCCACTCTGATGCCACACTACTGGCCCAGCAGGAAAGCTTGTCCAGGGCAAACTTGGCCAGTTGCGGCCACAAATCAAATTTGGCTGCCTAGTAGTACAGAGGACCTTGGATGTAGGGCGGCAGAATGCAGTCCAAGTATGCCACCACTTACTGGTTCAGGTTCTGCTCCATGTCCTGCTGCTGCTGGTGGGTGGTTTCTTCAGTAGGTGGGTGAAGAAAAGTGCTCATTAGAGACTACAGACTTAAGTTGCTGCTGATGGTGGAGCTGGTACTGCTCCTGCCCCCCCCCCCTTCCAGCAGTCATGGCAGTAGAGCGTGAGCGCAGGGGTCCCCCGGTCAAACCTTTGTGAGGATGGGCAATGGTGCATATAGGCAGCGGCCAACTGACTACATAGTCTGTCTCAATAGTAGTTGAGTTTATCCTCCCTCTCAGCGGGTGGAAAAAGGGCTTCCATTTTGGACTGGTAGCGAGGGTCTAACGTGGTTGAGAGCCAGTAGTCATTCCTCTGCCAAATGGTGATAATACGGCTGTTACTACACAAGCAACTCAGCATGCATCTGGCCATTTGCGCAAGGGACTCGGAGAGAATCCCTGCCTCCATCTCCACTGCATATTGCCACAGTGTGTCGGGGTCATCAGCCTGGTCTTCCTCATCGCCCTCAAGCTCCTCACCTGTCCATTGTGCAGATACAGTGATATAGTTAACCACCAATTGTGCAAGTTCTCCCACTTAAAAAAATGAGAGAGGCTCGTAATTGACATCATAGGTAGACCTCAACTATGAGAGACAAAATGAGAAAACAAATCCAGAAAATCACATTGTCTGATTTTTAAAGAATTTATTCGCAAATTATGGTGGAAAATAAATATTTGGTCACCTACAAACAAGCAAGATTTCTGTCTCTCACAGACCTGCAACTTCTTCTTTAAGAGGCTCCTCTGTCTTCCACTCATTACCTGTAGTAATTGCACCTGTTTGAACTTGTTATCAGTATAAAAGACACCTGTCCACAACCTCAAACAGTCACACTCCAAACTCCACTATGGTGAAGACCAAAGAGATGTCGAAGGACACCAGAAAGAAAATTGTAGACCTGCCGCAGGCTAGGAAGACTGAATCTGCAATTTGCAAGCAGCTTGGTGTGAAGAAATCAAGTGTGGGAGCATTAATTAGAAAATGGAAGACATAAAAGACCGCTGATAATCTCCCTCGATCAGGGGCTCCACGCAAGATCTCACCCCATGGGGTCATGACACTGACAGGCTCAAGGACTGGCCCACCTTCTGTTCAACATACATGTGCAGGGCTGCTACAGCCTTTTTGGAGTACTGTAATGATGGCTTGGGACACTCCACCTTGGCTCGGCACAAATCATTAGTTCTCTGAAAGGTGCAGAGTCCGCCACATGGAAAGGGAGGGACTGTAGTACCAGCAACTTGGCCAGGAGCATGTTCAGCTTCTGCACAGTTGGATGAGTGCATGCATACTGTTGTCTTTTTACAATCACCTCGGAGATCGATTGCTGATGAAATGAGTGACGAGGAGTAGGAGGACCAGAAGCATCAGGACCAGTAGATGATAGGAAGGAAACACAGCACCCTTCTCCTGAGGTGGTGAAGCCTTGACTTCTGGAAAAGGGGTGTGGGCCGCTAGAAAATGCCTCAGGCTTTACCACAACATTAGCACCACTGTTTTCCCAGGCAACTCTATGGTGATACTGCATGTGTTGACACAGGGCCATGGTGACAACATTGGCAACCTGACCACACTTCACTTTCTGCCCACAGATTCTACAAACGGCCCGCTGATGTCCTCCAGCAACGTGATGAAAAATTTGGCGAGTATGGCATTCCCCCCACCACCACCACCACTACGTGCAAATTGCCTTCTGCCTCCATGAACATATGAACCACTAGTTCTTTTCGCACAGGTAGGCTGCTGCGTAGCAGACGGTCTACCCTGGGAATGTTTGGCTCCAGACCTCATACTGCTGCCACCCTGCTAACTCATGGCCACAGTAGCACCCTGCTGGCTCAGCCACTGCCTCATGCGCAAGCCGCAACCCTCGTCCCCTGATGATGATGATGATGATGCCCACTCTTCACCCAGCTCCCACATGTTATCAGCTACATCATCATCCAGTACTGTCTGCACGTCACTGATGTCATCCTCACCAGACCGCTCAAAACACCTATTCCCACGAGTCTCAATGTTGCTACTTGCCCACCTACCAGAGAAGCAGCGAATCTCACCTCCACATCTTGGCTGGGCAGTAGCTGATGACTGTCCTAATAAGCCGACGGAATACAATACTTCTCGAGCAGAAGGAGCAGAAAATGAAAGAGGAAGGTTCAGGAAAGATGGAGGAACAAAGCTTGTTGTGGGGCCATGCCAACTAAGCGTGGAGTCAAAGGAACACACCAACTACTGGCTGGGGGTGTCTGATGTCAGTTGAGATGATGTTGAAGACTGAGTCAACCATTAAAGGACAGCTGGGTTGCTGGTCAGAACACGACTGTTGGATGCAGTTCTGGTCTGTCGCTGCGACTGCTGCTACCACCCCTCTTCTTTTGCTGCTACTTCTGCCAACTCCAGAAACATTTTTGCCACTGCCCATTCCTTAGAATGACCTGGCACCTGTCTGTTGGACATTCTGTACTGTAACAGTAACTTTAAATGTAAAATAAGCAGTAGTGTCAAGGCGCAATTTAACCCCATAAACAAGGATGAATGGATTTACTTTTGAAAACAGAACGTGAACACCCCAAAATCTGTAGTATCAGGCCGCCATTTTACTCCAGAATCAAGGTTGAATGGATGTACTTATATACAAAAGAACATGAGCACTCTAAAATCTGTAGTATCAGAGCACAGTTTCACCCCAATTATACAATTAAGGATTAACTGATGTACTTATGTATGAAAGAATGTGAACACCCTAAAATCTGTAGTATCAGGCCACAATTTCACCCCAGAATCAAGGATGAATGGAGGTACTTTTATATAAAAGAGCATAAACATCCCAAAATCTGTAGAATCAGTCCAGAATTTCACCGCAATTACACAATTAAAGATTAACGTATTTACTTATGTAAAAAAGAACGTGAACACTTCAAAATCTGTATTATCAGGCTGCAATTTCACCCCAATTACACAATTAAGGATTAACTGATTTACTTATGTAACAAAGAATGTGAACACCACAAAATCTGTAGTATCAGACTGCAATTTCACCGCATTAACAGAATCAAGTCCCTGAACTGCTCAATAGTAATATTTTGTGAATAAAGTCTTTCCTAATCACTGTCACTAGTGCCTGTAACATCTCTCCCTGCACTAAGTTCACTGGGAAATGGAGGAGACTGGGCAGGAGGAGACTTTTTATAGGGAGATCTGCTGATTGGCTGGCTGCACGGCATTCTGGGTGATCCCTCGTTCTTTGGCTTCTTACTTCCTTTTTCTAACATGTGCAGCAGCCATTTTAGAAACTGCAAGGAAATTCACAAAGTGCAAGGAAATTCAACTTTGTGAAAAATCAAATTTGTCCTGAAATTCAGATTGAATTCCACTTCGTCAACTTTGATTCGTTGAACTCTAAATATGCTTATAGATATCACAAATCAATTCTCAGCGGTCATCCTTTCAGATGACAATACTAGCAAGATTGAATGATGCAGATCGATGCAGCCACAATGTGATAACTCTTTTTGCCCCTCCTTCTCATGGTTACACAGAATCCACATACAAGTCTCCACCAAGAAGTTGGGATCACAGGACTGTCCCTAGACTGTCTTTGGGACTACCCCTGCCTACAAGTGGAGTACCTGTCCCAACAAGGAGGATCACACTTCTAGGTGGCTAAATCTTCACTGCCACCTAGGTGACTCTGATACTTTCTCCTATTGCCTTGCCAAACGGTTCCAATGCATTTCTCCAGTTAGATGGTTCTTCAGGTGACCAAAGTAAGAAGATGATTCTTAAGCATAAGATGATGACAACATCATGAATTCAAAGGCGAGTGCATGTGTTGAAATGCACCTAGATACCCACATGGCCCATAGGTTGCCGTATATAAGGCGCTCCAGCCTGAAATGCACACCACTAGAAATTCCCTTCCTGACATGCACACACCTGGGATTGCTTCTTCCAGTGTACAGTCATGGCCAAAAGTTTTGAGAATGACACAAATATTATATTTTCACATGATCTGCTGCCCTCTGGTTTTTATGTGTGTTTGTCAGATGTTTTTATCACATACAGAAATATAATTGCAATCATATTATGAGTAACAAAAGCTTATATTGACAGTTAGAATGAGTTAATGCAGCAAGTCAATATTTGCAGTGTTGACCCTTCTTCTGCAGGACCTCTGCAATTCTCCCTGGCATGCTCTCAATCAACTTCTGGACCAAATCCTGACTGATAGCAGTCCATTCTTGCACAATCAATGCTTGCATTTTGTCAGAATTTGTAGGTTTTTGTTTGTCCACCCGTCTCTTGATGATTGACCACAAGTTCTCAATGGGATTAAGATCTGGGGAGTTTCCAGGCCATGGACCCAAAATCTCTATGTTTTGTTCCCTGAGCCATTTAGTTATCACCTTTGCTTTATGGCAAGGTGCTCCATCATGCTGGAAAAGGCATTGTTGATCGCCAAACTGCTCTTGGACGGTTGGGAGAAGTTGCTCTCGGAGGACATTCTGGTACCATTCTTTATTCATGGCTGTGTTTTTAGGCAAGACTGTGAGAGAGCCGATTCCCTTGGCTGAGAAGCAACCCCACATATGAATGGTTTCAGGATGCTTTACAGTTGGCATGAGACAAGACTGGTGGTAGCGCTCACCTCGTCTTCTCCGAATAAGCTGTGTTCCAGATGTCCCAAACAATCGAAAAGGGGATTCATCAGAGAAAATGACTTTACCCCAGTCCTCAGCAGTCCACTCCCTGTACCTTTTTCAGAATATCAGTCTGTCCCTGATGTTTTTTCTGGAGAGGAAGTGGCTTCTTTGCTGCCCTCCTTGAGACCAGGCCTTGCTCCAAGGGTCTCCGCCTCACAGTGCGTGCAGATGCACTCACACCTGCCTGCTGCCATTCCTGAGCAAGCTCTGCACTGCTGGTAGCCCAATCCCGCAGCTGAAACACTTTTAAGAGACGGTCCTGGCGCTTGCTGGTCTTTCTTCGGAGCCCTGGAGCCTTTTTGGCAACAATGGAACCTCTCTCCTTGAAGTTCTTGATGATGCGATAGATTGTTGACTGAGGTGCAATCTTTCTAGCTGCGATACTCTTCCCTGTTAGGCCATTTTTGTGCAGTACAATGATGACTGCACGTGTTTCTTTAGAGATAACCATGGTTAACAGAAGAGAAACAATGATGCCAAGCACCAGCCTCCTTTTAAAGTGTCCAGTGGTGTCATTCTTACTTAATCATGACAGATTGATCTCCAGCCCTGTCCTCATCAACACCCACACCTGTGTTAATGGAGCAATCACTGAAACGATGTTAGCTGGTCCTTTTAAGGCACGGCTGCAATGATGTTGAAATGTGTTTTGGGGGATAAAGTTCATTTTCTAGGCAAATATTGACTTTGCAAGTAATTGCTGTTAAGCTGATCACTCTTTATAACATTCTGGAGTATATGCAAATTGCCATTATAAAAACTGAAGCAGTAGACTTTGTAAAAATTAATATTTGTATCATTCTCAAAACTTTTGGCCATGACTGTAGACTGGAGCACACTTTATCCTAATGTCAGTTCTTGACATGTGCAGAGCAGCATCACTAAATCTGGGACTTTTTGTCATGTCCGATACAGATAAGGAACATAATCTCTTATCGATGCATTAAAATCTGGAAAGCATATTCATTTCCTGTATGTATTATAGAGATAATATCCGTATGAGATTTAATAGTCAAATATTTATGCCCAGGCATGCAGTGACATTATGTAAGAATGCTTAGCTGTTTTTTGGTGAAACATAGTATACAGCAGTTTTCATCCAGCCCATTCTCGCCATATTTGCCGGGTTGCAGCTGGATCTCCGCTGGTCCCCATTATAGTTAATGGGGATGGACAGGCGGTTCCCTGCCGGAAAAGCCTGCCAGATGTACAAGCACTAGTTTGAGATTAGCATAAATATAGCAGCACATCCTTATGAGTCCAAGTTCATTATAGTGTAACCAATAAATCAATATTCTCCACTAATAAATAACATACACAACAACATGTTATGCAAAGGTATAACCATATTCATCTTATTAACCACTTCAGATCTGGGCCATTTCCCCCCTTCCTGACCAGGCCTAATTTTGCAAATCTGACATGTGACTTCATGTGGTAATAACTTTAGAACGCTTTTACTTATCCAAGCGATTCTGAGATTGTTTTCTCATGACACATTGTACTTCAAGTTAATGGTAAATTTGAGTCGATATGTTTTAATTTTATTTAGAAAAAAATCCACAAGTTAACGAAAATTTGAAAAAAATCACTGTTTTCTAAATTTGAATCTCTCTGCTTTTAAGACAGAAGTGATACCCCATAAAATACTTTTCAATTTACATCCCCCATATGTCTACTTTATGTTGGCATCATTTTGGTAGTGTCATTTTATTTTTTTAGGACAGTAGAAGGTTTAGAATTTTAGACGCATTTTTTTCAAATTTGCAAAATAAACTTTTTTAAGGACCAGTTCAATTCTGAAGTCAGTTTGTGAGGCTTACATAATAGAAACCACCCATAAATTATCCCATTTTAGAAACTACACCCCTCAAACTATTCAAAACTGATTTTTACAAAGTTTGTTAACCCTTTAGATTACCCATAAGAATGAAAACAGAAGGAAGGTGAAATTTAAAAATATATTTTTTTTTTTCCAAATTTTCAATTTTGAATTCATTTTTCCTATAAGATAGCAAGGGTAAACCGCAAATCAAACCTAAATATTTATTTTCCTGATTCTGAAGTTTGCAGAAACACCCCATATGTGGTTGTAAACTGCTCTGTGACCGACAGTAATGAGAGGGAGATAGTACAAGCATTTGTGATTGCTCTGACAGCTTGTCAGAGTGATCAAAAGCCTGGAGGCCAGGAAAAAAGGTCTCAGGTTAAAGCTCCAAGTTCTTGGCTGTCAGGAGGCAGCTGAGTCATGGAGCTTCTATGTACAGGTGCTGCACACAGGGGGCAAAGCTGAAGGACGTTTTAAAACGTCCATTCAGAGATAGAGATCCACTACCAGGACGTTTATAGTCAATGGGCAGACTGGAAGTGGTTAAAGGAGTTAACAACTGGGCCATGTGGAAGGTATTTTTATGTCAACATAAGGAAAGAGAGGGAATGAGATCAATCAGAAGGGCCTCCTTTTGGAGAATTTTTCAGTCTCAATCACCATTCCTGGGTGAGGGAAGTATCACTTCCATGAGCTACAAATTTAGGGTACTACATTCACCATCATCAATCTCCAAGACAATCATGTCACGTCAATTTCTAATATCCCTTAGTGATCTCCAGTTCTCAATCTGAGCTCACTTTGGTTTTACCCAAGTAATTAAGGGAGCATTTGTAGCAACACTGGTGGAATTTGTGGACCTCAACACATAGGAACAGCCTATACTTCCCCACTTCCTCTTCTATAAGTGATAGAAGGATAGATGATAAGAATATCCACCAAATCTGGATCTAAAAACAAAATACCCCCAAATCTTCTTAAAACCTATGAATGGTACTAATAATCTAGTTTTAGGTTGTAATAGGATGTGTCTGTTACTTTTTTAAAAATAATCAAAAGCTTTTTTTAAGACTTTGTGACGACAGCCTTGGATCCAAAGAGTCAGGACAGAGAGACGGAGAGCAGGTAAGTACTGGTATATCTTTCTTCACAGGTATCGCTAGGGTCATTTAATAAACATCCTAGAAAATTGCTTTAGGGCCCTATCAGACTTAACAATTTTTGTGCATATTATCAAGAACAAGTGCTCATAAGAATGCTTATTTCCAAAAATTGGCCTGTATAACCAGGGCCCCGAATGTTATGGCTGGTAGTCAGGCTACTGGCTTTGAAGGGGCAGCATCGGTCACAGGCAGCGCCAATGCCGCCCCTTCAAAGCCAGTAGCGCTGTAGTATGCAGGAGGCGGGGGTGGGGGGAACGCTGTACTTATCCCTCCTCCGGCTCACAGGTCCCGCGCTGCTGTGTCCTGGCTGCCTGCAGCATCAGGACGTACAGAGCGCACTCTGACCTGATGCTGCAGGAGGTCAGGTGACTGCAGTGCGGGCCCTGAGAAGAGAATGGGAAACGGAAGAGGAGAGGAGCGGTGGAGCAGGAGCAGGAGAGGTAAGTTAATTTATTTTTTTTAAGTCTGATCTGAGGTCTGATAAGGGGGTCTGAAGGGCTGATAAGGGGGACTGAGATCTGATAAGGGGGATCTGAAGGGCTTATTGGAGGTCTGAGGTCTGATAAGGGGGGTCTAAAGGGCTGATAAGGGGGTCTAAAGGTCTGATAAGGGGGGTCTGAAGGGCTGATAAGGGGGCTGAGGTCTGATAAGGGGTCTGAAGGGCTGATAAGGGGGTCTGAAGGGCTGATAAGGGGGTTTGAGGTCTGATATAGGGGGATCTGAAGGGCTGATAAGGGGGGATCTGAGGTCTGATAAGGGGGGTCTGAAGGGCTGATATGGGGGTCTGAAGGGCTGATTGGGGGTCTGAGGTCTAATAAGGGGGTTCTGAAGGGCTGATAAGAGGGTCTGAGGTCTGATATAGGGGGGTCTGAAGGGCTGATAAGAGGGTCTGAGGTCTGATATAGGGGGTCTGAAGGGCTGATAAGGGGGTCTGAGGTCTGATAAGGGGGGTCTGAAGGGCTGATTGAGGGTCTGATGTCTGATAAGGGGGGTCTGAAGGGCTGATAATGGGGTCTGAAGGGCTGATTGGGGGTCTGAGGTCTGATAAGGAGGTCTGAAGGGCTGATAAGGGGGGTCTGAGGTCTGATAAGGGGTGTCTGAAGCGCTGATTGGGGGGTCTGGTATGGGACATCTGGAGTTCTGATATAGGGGTTTGGAGGTCTGAGGTCTGATTAAGGAGGTCTGATTCGGGAGGTCTGATTAGAGGGGTCTGAGGTCTGATATGGGGGTCTGATATGGGGGGGTCTGAGGTCATATGAGGGGTCTGAGGTCTGATATGGGGGTCTGAGGTCTGATTGAGGGTCTAAAGCCTGATATGGGGGTCTGAAGGTCTTATTGTGGGTCTGAAGGTCTGATTGGGAGTCTGAAGGTCTGATTGGGGGTCTGAAGGTCTGATATGGGGGGTATGGAGGTCTGATTGAGGGTCTGAGCTTTGATTGGGGGTTTGAGGTCTGATTGGGGGTCTAAAGGTCTGATATGGGGGTCTGAGATCTAGTGGGGGGTCTGGAGGTCTGATTTAGGGGTCAGTAAGTCTAATGGGGGCCTGGAGGTCTAATGGGGGTTTGATATTGGAGTCTGGAGATCTAATGAGGGTCTGGAGGTCTTATATGGGGGTCTAAAAGGTCTGATGGGGGTCTGGTATGAGGTCTGATATGGGGTCTGACAGACGTCTAATGAAGGTCTGGTCTGAGATGGGGGTTTCATCTGAGGTTTGATATGGGTTTGATCTGAAAGGTAAGGGGGTATTTTTGTACTGGCACACTATCTGTGTGGTACCAGTATTTTCAGGGGGACTGTTTCTACAGTATAGTTTTGGGGAGCACAGCGGGCACAGTATTAGAGGTGGCAAAATGGAATGTTCAGAAAGTGAGTAGGATGATGGAAAAGTAGGAAACTAAAATGTCTGTTTGTCAAACTCTGCAGAGAGAAGAGAACATCTACATCAGAGAGAAGATGTCACTGGATGTAAGAGGTACATATGTGGAGCGCTATGTCCCTGTACGAGAGCTGCCTTCTCTGCTCTGTTTACCTGATCACCACTGCAAATGCTGCGGTGAACAGGTGAACAGAAAAGAGAAAACAGAAACAGCTGATCGGCGGGGTGCCCGGTGTTGAACTGGAGGGAATGGGTTAGGTTGAGAATTTGGCATGTGGGTAACGTTTTTAATTTTTACCTCATGCAGCAGAAAGGCTAGGTGCTTCCCTGCCCTGGGGGAAGGGGGGGCGTCATTTCATTTTTCGCCTCAGGCAACAGAAAAGCTAGAATCGGCCCTGCTGGTAGTTATACAGTTAAATTACTGTGGCCGCATTTCTGTGTCGGGCTCACTCTGGAGCACAGGCTGGGTACTGCAGGGCTACAGCTATAAAACGTCAGTAGGCAGGCTGTCCATGCAGCAAGTAAAATATGTCTTTAGTCCTAGGGCGAGCTTGTGTGTGTGTTTAGGGTGGATACTTTGAGAATATGGCACATATGTATTGGGGCTCGGGCCCTGGATCTTTTGAAACCCTAGCAACGCCCCTGTGTATAACCATTTTGCCCATCAGCTGTTAAATATTCGTTTGTCGGCTGATTTGCATCTTTCATCAGAATAAAAGCTGCACGATTATCAGAAGAATATCTCCCTGTATAATCAGGAATAAGCTACTGATAATAGTAACGGTACCTATTACAAAGCAGACCTTACAGTAACTGTTGCTATGGGTTACTGTTTGACCCCCCTCGCTGTGGCATTACCACATAGTTACTGTTACACTGTAAGATTGACTTTCACTAGAGCATCGCAGTATTATAATGTTATGTTTATGTATGCTATATATCTCCTAGAACGTGCACCAATTTGATATGCTATGATGTGTGATCTGTGATTTACCATGTAATGTCTGTAGCTCTATTCAACAATTATATTATCACAGCTTGATAATATATCGGATAAAGTGCAGTGTCCCACATAATTGTATTATGTGTGTAAAAGGGACACAGCAAACTGTTAATATAATCAGGCTCAGACTGGCCCACAGGGGAACAGGTGAATCCCCTGGTGGGCCCCTGAGCTGGGTAGGCCTCTAGTCCACCACCTCCTGCACAAGTGACACATGGCACAGTAGACTGACCTATAAATAGGCTGCCTAAGATGCTATGCAGTACATTGCCTATGTCCATATAAAAGACTGGATAGTGTGGGCAGGTAGCATATGCATGTGGGCCCCCAGAGTGAGCTTTACAGTGAGCCCCCAGAGGGAATTTTACTGGTGGGCCCTAGACACCCCAGTCCGACCCTGAATATAATGTGCCTTTCTAATAGCCATGTCATTGTAATTCATTGTTCAGGTATTTAATATGTTGTAAGAACCTCCCAGGCTGACATTATAAATTCCACCACTAGATGGTGCTGTGGTGTAACCTGTATATATACAGTACAGACCAAAAGTTTGGACACACCTTCTCATTCAAAGAGTTTTCTGTATTCTCATGACTATGAAAATTGTAGATTCACACTGAAGGCATAAAACTATGAATTAACACATGTGAAATGATATACTTAACAAAAAAGTGTGAAACAACTGAAAATATGTCTTATATTCTAGGTTCTTCAAAGTAGCCACCTTTTGCTTTGATTACTGCTTTGCACACTTTTGGCATTCTCTTGATGAGCTTCAAGAGGTAGTTACCTGAAATGGTTTTCACTTAACAGGTGTGCCATGTCAGGTTAAATAAGTGGGATTTCTTGACTTATAAATGGGGTTGGGACCATGAGTTGTGTTGGGCAGAAGTCAGGTGGATACACAGCTGATAGTCCTACTGAATAGACTGTTAGAATTTGTATTATGGCAAGAAAAAAGCAGCTAAGTAAAGAAAAACGAGTGGCCATCATTACTTTAAGAAATGAAGGTCATTCAGTCCAAAAAATGGGAAAACTTTGAAAGTGTCCCCAAGTGCAGTCGCAAAAACCATCAAGTGCTACAAAGAAACTGGCTCACATGAGGACCGCCCCAGGAAAGGAAGACCAAGAGTCACCTCTGCTGCGGAGGATAAGTTCATTCGAGTCACCAATCTCAGAAATCGCAGGTTAACAGCAGCTCAGATTAGAGACCAGGTCAATGCCACACAGAGTTCTAGCAGCAGGCATACTGAACCAGCATGGCTACCACAGCATCTTGCAGCAGCATGCTATTCCATCCGGTTTGCGTTTAGTTGGACCATCATTTATTTATCAACAGGACAATGACCCCAAACACACCTCCAGGCTGTGTAAGGGCTATTTGACCAAGAAGGAGAGTGATGGGGTGCTACGCCAGATGACCTGGCCTTCACAGTCACCAGACCTGAACCCAATCAAAATGGTTTGGGGTGAGCTGGACCGCAGAGTGAAGGCAAAAGGGCCAACAAGTGCTAAGCATCTCTGGGAACTCCTTCAAGACTGTTGGAATACCATTTCAGGTGACTACCTCTTGAAGCTCATCAAGAGAATGCCAAGAGTGTGCAAAGCAGTAATCAAAGCAAAAGGTGGCTACTTTGAAGAACCTAGAATATAAGACATATTTTCAGTTGTTTCGCATTTTTTTTGTTAAGTATATAATTCCACATGTGTTAATTCATAGTTTTGATGCCTTCAGTGTGAATCTACAATTTTCATAGTCATGAAAATACAGAAAACTCTTTGAATGAGAAGGTGTGTCCAAACTTTTGGTCTGTACTGTATTTCATTTTTATTTATAAAAAAATACATTTACCAAAAATTTGGAAAAATTTGCAAATTTCCAAATTTCAAATTCTCTACTTTCAAAATGCACAGTAATACCTCCAAATATAGTTATTATTTTACATTCCCCATATGTCTACTTTATGTTTGGATCATGTTGAAAATGACATTTTAGTTTTTTGTGACGTTAGAAGGCTTGAAAGTTTAGAAGCAAATCTTACAATTTTTAGAAGATTTCCAAACCCCATTTTTTTAAGGAGCAGTTCAGTTATGAAGTCACTTTGTGGGGTTACATAGTGGAAACTCCCCATAAATCACCCCATTTTAGAAACTACACCCTTCAAGTTATTCAAAACTGATTTTACTAACTTTGTTAACCCTTTATGTGTTCCATGAGAATTGACGGAAAATTGGAATGAAATTTCAGTTATGCTGGACGGAAAACAAAGTTCTGTCGACGGAAACCAGACAGATCCGTTATGCTTACCTATATACTTCTATTATGATGGATCAAAACGGAATGCCTCTAAAGGTGTCCGTTTTGATTTCCGTCCTATGGATTCCATTTTTTTCTGTTATAACGATGTTATAACGGAAAGCCAGAACGGAATCCATGACTGTGATGTGAACAAGCCCTAACTGGGAGCTATGTCACACATGAGGACCCCCTGAGCTGGCCCTAGAGTGGAAACCCCCCAAAAGTGACCCCATTTTGGAAAGAGCACCCCTCAAGGAATCTTTCAAGGTGTGTGGTGAGCACTTTGAGTTCAAAGGTGTTTCCTAGAATTAGGATTCACATGGCAGTTAAAAATGAAAAATTGCAATTTTTTGACAAAAAAGTTGCTTTACACCCACATTTTTCATTTTCACAAAGGGTAACGGGACAAAATGCACCCCACATTTTGGTCACCATTTCCCCCCGAATACAGCAACACCCCATATGTGCTTGTAGCCCAATGTACTGGCGCACAGCAGGCTTCACAGTGGAAGGAGCACCATATGGCTTTTGGAGAGCGGAATTAGCTGGAATAATAATTGGGAGCTATGTCGCACATGAAGACCCCCTGAGCTGGCCCTACAGTGGAAACCCCCCAAAAGTGACCCCGTTTTAGAAAGAGCACCCCTCAAGGAATCTTTCAAGGTGTGTGGTGAGCACTTTGAGCTCAAAGGTGTTTCCTAGAATTAGGATACACACGGCAGTGAAAATGAAAAATTGCAATTTTTTGACAAAAAAAGTTGCTTTACACCCACATTTTTCACTTTCACAAAGGGTAACGGGACAAAATGCACCCCACATTTTGGTCACCATTTCCCCCCAAATACGGCAACACCCCATATGTGCTTGTAGCCCAATGTACTGGTGCACAGCAGGCTTCACAGTGAAAGGAGCACCATATGGCTTTTGGAGAGCGGAATTAGCTGGAATAATAATTGGGAGCTATGTCGCACATAAAGAGCACCCCCGTATGAACATTTTAAGTGGTAGAAAGGGTACTTTTTAGCAAACTTGTGTCTCACAGAAGGCAGAAACACTTGTAAAAGCATTTCAAAGCACACATTTGTAAAAATGAAAAATTACTAGCAGACCCCAATTTTTCATATTCACAAGGGGTTAAAGGAGAAAATGCACCCCAGTATGCGTTCCCCATTTTCTCCCCATTATAGCAACACCCCATATGTGCTCGTAGCCTGCTGTATGGACGCACAGCAGGCCGCTAGAGGCAAACTGCAAAATATGGATTTTGCAGGCCAGAATTAACAGACATGGTTTTTAAATGGCCATGTCACGTTTAAAAATTTCATGAGGTCCCCAGCAACTAAAAACCCCAAGAAGTGACCCCATTTTGGAAAGAGCACCCCTGTACGAACATTTTAAGTGGTAGAAAGGGTACTTTTTAGAAAACTGGTGTCTCACAGAAGGCAGAAACACTTGTAAAAGCATTTCAAAGCACACATTTGTGAAAATGAAAAATTACTAGCAGACCCTAATTTTTCATATTCACAAGGGGTTAAAGGAGAAAATGCACCCCCGTGTGCGTTCCCCGTTTTCTCCCCATTATAGCAACACCCCATATGTGTTTGCAGCCTGCTGTATGGGCGCACAGCAGGCCGCTAGAGGCAAACTGCAAAATATGGATTTTGCAGGCCAGAATTAACAGACATGGTTTTTAAATGGCCATGTCACGTTTAAAAATTTCATGAGGTCCCCAGCAACTAAAAACCCCAAGAAGTGACCCCATTTTGGAAAGAGCACCCCTGTACGAACATTTTAAGTGGTAGAAAGGGTACTTTTTAGCAAACTGGTGTCTCACAGAAGGCAGAAACACTTGTAAAAGCATTTCAAAGCGCACATTTGTGAAAATGAAAAATTACTAGCAGACCCTAATTTTTCATATTCACAAGGGGTTAAAGGAGAAAATGCACCCCAGTATGCGTTACCCATTTTCTCCCCATTATAGCAACACCATATGTGCTCGCAGCCTGCTGTATGGGCGCACAGCAGGCCGCTAGAGGCAAACTGCAAAATATGGATTTTGCAGGCCAGAATGAACAGACATGGTTTTTAAATGGCCATGTCGCGTTTAAAAATTTCCTGAGGTCCCCAGCAACTAAAAACCCCAAGAAGTGACCCCATTTTGGAAAGAGCACCCCTGTACAAACATTTTAAGTGGTAGAAAGGGTACTTTTTAGCAAACTGGTGTCTCACAGAAGGCAGAAACACTTGTAAAAGCATTTCAAAGCGCACATTTGTGAAAATGAAAAATTACTAGCAGACCCTAATTTTTCATATTCACAAGGGGTTAAAGGAGAAAATGCACCCCAGTATGCGTTACCCATTTTCTCCCCATTATAGCAACACCATATGTGCTCGCAGCCTGCTGTATGGGCGCACAGCAGGCCGCTAGAGGCAAACTGCAAAATATGGATTTTGCAGGCCAGAATTAACAGACATGGTTTTTAAATGGCCATGTCGCGTTTAAAAATTTCCTGAGGTCCCCAGAAAGTAAAAACCCCAAGAAGTGACCCCATTTTGGAAACACCCCGTATGAACATTGTAAGTGGTAGAAAGGGTACTTTTTAGCAAACTGGTGTCTCACAGAAATGAATATGTAGTGATGGTGAAAAGTGGATATGTAAGCTATTCAGAATATATCTGAATTACAAAGTGAAAAAAATTCAGGGTACATCAAGGATGAAACTAATTCATGGATGAGTGGCCAGATTCTGCCACACTCTTTCGTGCACAGGCCAGGTTTTTCAGGGCAGGTTTCACTGTGATAAATGGTGTCCTTCCTAATCCCCCTGCATCGTTTTTGGGTCCTTCCCTTCCTCGCTGTTTGGGGGACTTCACCAGGGAAATGTTGTCCTGGTACAACCCGGGCACTGTCTAGAATTTTTAAATGTTCGAGACAGTACTCCAAATGCTTGATCATAAATTTTTTTTAATTTTTGTCCAATGCCAGTGGTATGGTATTAGCAACGTTTCGGGCCCTGGTCGGGGTGCCCTTCGTCAGGCTTAGAGTTGGAGGCACGGTAGATGGATGCCGTACCATCTACTGTGCCTGCAACTCTAAGCCTGACGAAGGGCACCCCGACCAGGGTCCGAAACGTTGCTAATACCATACCACTGGCATTGAACAAAAATAAAAAAATGTATGATCAAGCATTTGGAGTGCTGTCTCAAACATTTAAAAATTCTAGACTTGTATACCCAAGGTACTACCACCGAGATGTGCACCCACCAAGGCCAATCTCGGTTGAGTGCTGTGTCCAACAATTGAGTTCACAACCCGGGCACTGTAACTTGCAAAAGTACTGGGGGCCTCTTCTGCTTGGTTGGGAAAAATTAGGGCCTTGATGACTACTTCTTGAAAGTGAAGGAAAGTTCCTGTGTGTCCCGCAGATTTAAATAGCACATACGCATTGTACATTGCCGTCTGTACAAGGTGTAGGGCCAGCTTTTTGTACCACACTTTTGTTTTTCGTGTGGCACTGTAGGGCTTCAGAACTTGATCTGAAAGATCAACCCCTCCCATGTGCCTGTTGTAGGCCAGGATGCAGTCTGGTTTGAGGACAGTGATAGTGGTACCACGTACTGCGGCAGGGGAGCTGGTGTTGGGGTGAATGCTGGTCAGTACAAGGACGTCCCTCTTGTCCTTGTACTTAACCACCATCGTGTTTTCATGGAGGAGAGCCCTACTTTCACCCTTTCTCAGTGGTTTCCCTACCAGGGATCTAGGGAGGCCTCTCTGATTTTTGCGTGCTGTGCCACAAGCCACAGTACGCCTGGCACTTAGGGACATGAAGAGGGGTAAGCTGGTATAATAGTTATCCACATAGAGGTGGTACAAGACATCCACACTCCAATAATGTCTCATTTTTGGTCTTTTAATAAGCCCCATGTGCAGCACAAGCCCCCAGAAGATTTTCATTTCTGCTGCTGTTACTGGGGTCCAACCAAGGGATCTTGCGTATGATGACGTGGGGTTCTGGGTAATGAACTGCTGGGCGTATAAATTAGTTTGGGCCACAATAACATTTACTAAATCATCACTGAAAAAGATTTTGAAAATATCAATTTCTGTGAATCCCGTGCAGTCAATTTGAATTCCAGAGTTTCCCACAAACTCTGGAATTTGGGGCTGATAATTCTCAGGGGGTGGGGTCCATGTGGGGTCACTCTGGGGGGCTGCCTCAGCTGTCGTTCTGGGGCACCTCCTAGAGGGTCCCTCATCAGCGGATGATGAATATGAGGGGGTAGAGGAGTAGAGGAAAATGGCATCCTCTTCTCTTTCAGTGGCCGACTTGGTATCAGAGGCAAGGATGGCGTATGCCTCTGCTGCCGAGTACACTCGTTGGGATGATTGGGACATTTTTATTTTATTGGGGTGTGATGGGTGAAACGTGTAAACTTTTTTAGTGTGAGGGGTGTGTATGTAGTGTTTTTACACGTGAAGGTGCTTTTTTAAGTTTTGAAATAGATTTTTTTTAAAAAAAAGGGGGGGAATAAAAAAAGGTCTTTTCTGTAAAAAAAAAAAGGCTTCTGTAAAAAAAAAAAGGATTTACTGCAGAAAAAAGGCTTTACTGCAGTATTTAGTGCACAAAAACAAAAATGAGCAGACGCGATCAGTAATGGACACTACTGATCGGTGCTCAGTGGTTGCAAAAGCACATATGCAGATGGTGCGCTCGTGCAAATTCCTAAACTGACACTAACTAAAATTTATCTATCTACCACTAAGGCCCCTTTCACACGAGCGAGTTTTCCGCGCGGGTGCCATGCGTGACGTGAATGCATAGCAAACGCACTGATTCCTGACCCATTCATTTCAATGGGTCTGTGTACATGAGCGTTTTTTTTCACACATCACTTCTGCGTTGCGTGAAAATCGCAGCATGTTCTATATTCTGCATTTTTCACGCAGCCCTGGCGCCATAGAAGTGAATGGGGCTGCATGAAAAACACATTGCATCCGCAAGCAAGTGCGGATGCAGTGCATTTTTAACTGATGGTTGCTAAGAGATGTTGTTTGTAAACCTTCAGTTTTTTATCACGTGCGTGAAAAACGCATCAAAACACATTGCACCCACGCGGAAAAAACTGAACAACTGTACGCAATCGCAGACAAAACTGACTGAACTTGCTTGTGCGAGTTTTCCTGAACGCATCCGACCTAATCCACATCGTTCATGTGAAAGAGGCCTAACTGCTGTTCTTTTTTTACACCAAAAATGTAAAAAGAAAAAAAAAAACTAAAAAAAAGGCCAGATATAAATTAGCACACTACTGATAGGTGCTCTGCAGAACGCACGCACGCACACAGATTGTGCGTGTGTGCAGAAACTATAGTGTAAAAATTCACTACAGTCCTCTGCAAAATGCAGGTACGCAGATACAGTGCGTTCGTGCAAAAATCTACACTGACACTAACTGAAATATATATATATATATATATATATATATATATATATATATATATGGATTTTTATATATAAATATATGATATATATCTAACTGTCACTAACCAAGTAATGTGAGTAGCACAGCTTCTGTGTCAAATTGTCAGGGTGCCTGCGGCTGAGGGCTTGATCCAAAGCTCCAACTTACAAGAAAAATGAAGAAATTCCACGGCACTCCCACTTTGTGTCAAAAATAGTGTCCTTTTATTCACCAAAACGTGACGTTTCCGTCCTCTTACTGGGACCTTTCTCAAGCAGTGATACAAACAGTAGTGCACTATATTCATACACTCCTCCTCCCCCAAGGAAACATTAAGTGATAATTAAAGTGTAATTACAAACACTTGTCATGCTTATTTATTATAAACAAAAATCCTGTGCCCTAATACATGATATTCAATTCCTGATTCATTAATAGTTCATATCATACCCAATAATAATTCATATCCCTCTGTGTGAACACACTCCAATCTCATGATACATACACAATTGAAGATAAGTGACAGCTGTGAGCGATTTAAAAACATTTAAAAACATGCGTGGGCAGGGTTACTAACCAGCGTGGGCCCTATCTCCCTATCCATCGGCGTGTGCATATACACAAAGCGCATGCGCCCACTGACACAGCGTTTTGCTATGACGAGAGTAAAAGCCTGTGGAATGCAGGCAGCCAGCCCACTGTGGAAAGCAAATATCGCGTGATCTCGTCCGTGTGAAAGGGGTCTAAGGGAACGTCCTGGAACTCTGAAATCCTTTCGTGGGCACATTTTACTATTGGCCAGTGTTTTTTAATGGTATCTCATATTTTTTGACTGTCCTCTGTATATGTTGTTACTAATGGGACCCTCTGTAGCCTAGTATGTTGTTTTTGTCCTTTCTTTAAAAGGACTGTACGTGGAATATGTTGTATTCTCTCCAAGTGTGAATCCAATATTACTTTTGGAAAGCCTCTTGACATAAAGGAATGCGTCATCATATTTGTGACTACATCCAATTGTTCCGGATCACTTATGATCTGTTTAGCCCTCAAGATTCGGAGGCGCAATCAGTAATGGACACTACTGATCGGTGCTCAGTGGTTGCAAAAAGCACGTACGCAGATGATGCGCTCGTGCAAATTCCTAAACTGACACTAACTAAAATTTATCTACCACTAACTGTGGTTCTTTTTTCACACAAAATAGGTTAAAAAAAAAACTAAAAAATGTGCAGATGCTGCTAATACAGCACACACGCACACAGATCGTGTGTGCGTGCAGAAACTGTAGTGTGAAAATTCACTACAGTCCTCTGCAAAATGCAGGTACGCAGATATAGTGCGTTCGTGCAAAAATCTACACTAACACTAACTGAAATTTATATATATATATATATATACAGTACAGACCAAAAGTTTGGACACACCTTCTCATTCAAAGAGTTTTCTGTATTTTCATGACTATAAAAATTCTAGATCCACACAGAAGGCATCAAAACTATGTATTAACACATGTGGAATTATATACTTAACAAAAATGTGTGAAACAACTGTAAATATGTGTTATATTCTAGGTTCTTCAAAGTAGCCACCTTTTGCTTTGATTACTGCTTTGCACACTCTTGGCATTCTCATTGATGAGCTTCAAGAGGTAGTCACCTGAAATGGTATTCCAACAGTCTTGAAGGAGTTCCCAGAGCTTAGCACTTGTTGGCCCTTTTGCCTTCACTCTACAGTCCAGCTCACCCTAAACCATCTCGATTGGGTTCAGGTCTGGTGACTGTGGAGGCCAGGTCATCTGGCGTAGCACCCCATCACTCTCCTTCTTGGTCAAATAACCTTTACACAGCCTGGAGGTGTGTTTGGGGTCATTGTCCTGTTGATAAATAAATGATGGTCCAACTAAACGCAAACTGGATGGAATAGCATGCTGCTGCAAGATGCTGTGGTAGCCATGCTGGTTCAGTATGCCTTCAATTTTGAAATAAATCCCCAACAGGGTCACCAGCAAAGCACCCCCACACCATCACACCTCCTCCTCCATGCTTCACGGTGGGAAATAGGCATTTAGAGTCCATCCGTTCACCTTTTCTGCGTCTCAAAAAGATACGGTGGTTGGAACCAAAGATCTCAAATTTGGACTCATCAGACCAAAGCACAGATTTCCACGGGTCTAATGTCCATTCCTTGTGTTCTGTAGCCCAAACAAGTCTCTTCTGCTTGTTGCCTGTCCTTAGCAGTGGTTTCCTAGCAGCTATTTTACCATGAAGGCCTGCTGCACACAGTCTCCTCTTAACAGTTTTTGTAGAGATGTGTCTGCTGCTAGAACTCTGTGTGGCATTGACCTGGTCTCTAATCTGAGCTGCTGTTAACCTGCGATTTCTGAGGCTGGTGACTCGGATGAACTTATCCTTCGCAGCAGAGGTGACTCTTGGTCTTCCTTTCCTGTATCGGTCCTCATGTGAGCCAGTTTCTTTGTAGCGCTTGATGGTTTTTGCGACTGCACTTGGGGACACTTTCAAAGTTTTCCCAATTTTTTGGACTGACTGACCTTCATTTCTTAAAGTAATGATGGTCACTCGTTTTTCTTTACTTAGCTGCTTTTTTCTTGCCATAATACAAATTCTAACAGTCTATTCAGTAGGACTATCAGCTGTGTGTCCACCTGACTTCTGCCCAACACAACTCATGGTCCCAACCCCATTTATAAGGCAAGAAATCCCACTTATTAAACCTGACAGGGCACACATGTGAAGTGAAAACCATTTCAGGTGACTACCTCTTGAAGCTCATCAAGAGAATGCCAAAAGTGTGCAAAGCAGTAATCAAAGCAAAAGGTGGCTACTTTGAAAAACCTAGAATATAAGACATTTACAGTGGTTTCACACTTTTTTGTTAAAGGGGTTGGCCACTTTGTTAGCACTTATTAAAACTCTAAAGAAAGCAGGGAGACAAACAGTATATCATTCCACATGTGTTAATTCATAGTTTTATGCCTTCAGTGTGAATCTACAATTTTCATAGTCATGAAAATACAGAAAACTCTTTGAATGAGGTGTGTCCAAACTTTTGGTCTGTACTGTATATATATATATATATATATATATGATATATGATATATATCTGTCACTAACTAGAGTTAAAAAAAATGTGCTAATGCAGCACGCACGCACACAGAACGTGTGTGCGTGTAAACACTGTAGTAAAAAAAAAAAGTCACTAAATTGTTAAAAAATTATCACTGGCTAAAAATTTACTTATATCTATATATAGAGAGATATGGAGCTCTATGTATATTTATATAAAATCCTAACTGTGCTTTCCTTCTTTTTGGACAAAAAAAAAGAGAAAAAAAAGCACAAAAAATGATCCCCAGGTGCTGATCAGGCAGGTATGCACTCAAACGCACTGGCGGTCACAGCTCGCACGCAGAAAAGCGGTGCGCAGCTGGAAAATT
>ONZH01007592.1:0-48445 GCA_900303285.1 Rhinella marina
TGGTGAAACAGACCCTTGAAAACATTATTTTTGAGGGCCTGCTGGGTGAACAGACCCTTTGAAAACATTATTTTTGAGGGACTGGGTGGTGAACAGACCCTTGAAAACATTATGGTTGAGGGACTGCTGGTTAACAGACCCTTGAAAACATTATGGTTGAGGGACTGGTGGTGAACAGACCCTTGAAAACATTATTTTTGAGGGACTGCTGGTGAACAGACCCTTGAAAACATTATGGTTGAGGGCCTGGTGGTGAACAGACCCTTGAAAACATTATGGTTGAGGGACTGGTGGTGAACAGACCCTTGAAAACATTATTTTTGAGGGACTGGTGGTGCACAGACCCTTGAAAACATTATGGTTGAGGGCCTACATGAGAAAACAGTGTATCCAATACACCCTAAAAGTGTTCAGCCACTTTCCTGCGGTGGGGAAGAGAAGTGGGGGGATATCCACGACTTCTTCATCTTGATGAACGTCAGCTTGTCGGCGCTGTCAGTCGACAGGCGGGTCAGTTTCTCGGTGATTATCCCCCCAGCAGACCCTTTCAGACAGTACGCTAGCGGCAGGGCAGGCCAGCACCTCCAAGGCGTACTGCGCCAGTTCAGGCCATTTGTCCAGCTTGGCCAGCCAATAATTGTATGGCGTGGAGTCATCGCTCAGGACGCTGGTCTGGAAAGCGACATACTCCCTCACCATCTTGCGGTACAGTTCCGCCCTACTCTGCCTAACCTGTGGACAGGTGGTACACTCTAGCTGGGGTGACAAAAACTTGGCAAAGGCCTGACCCAGTGTACCCATGCCCTTGCTGGACACGCTGCCTTTTCCCCTCCTCTCCCCTATTACTTGGCCCACTGCAGTCCGTCCCCTGTTGCTAGCGGTGTCAGATGGAAATGCTTGCAGCATTTTTTGCACCAAGGCCTTGTGGTATGCATTGACCCTTGTAGTCCTTTCCTCCACAGGAATTAGAGTGGGGAAATTGTCCTTACACCGTGGGTCTAGGAGGGTGTACACCCAGTAATCATTGGTGGCCAGAATGGTCTTCACGCGAGGATCGCGACAAAGGCAGCCTAACATAAAGTCAGCCATGTGAGGTACAGTCCCAGAGCGCAACACTTCCCTCTCCTCAATCGACTGACTACTATCCATCTCCTCCTGCTCCTCTACCTCCACCTCCAATTCCTCCTCCTCAGCCCATACTCGCTGAACTGCTGTCATTGAATCGCCCCCTGCAGTGTGGCCTAGAGTCTCCTCCTCCTCCTCTACCTCCTCCTCCTGTAATTCGCTCTGCAAAACTGATGTGAGGGTGTTCGGGCTAGCAAACAACGGACTGACTTCCCCCATCTCTTGTGACATGCCTAAATCCTCTGATATTAAGTTTTTTAAGGATTTTTGGAGGAGACACAGCAGCGGGATGGTGACGCTGATGATGTCCGCATCGCCGCTAACTATACGTGTTGCCTCCTCAAAGGGGCCTAAGACCTGGCAGATGCCAGCCATCCATTTCCACTCCTCATTATACACCTGAGGAAGCTGACTGGCATGACTACCACCTCTCTGGAAAGCTGTCAGCTGGCAGTCTACTATTGCCCTTCGCTGCTGGTACACCCTGGCTATCATTTGCAACTTTGAATTCCAATGTGTGGGAACGTCACACAGCAGCCGGTGAACAGGGATTTGTAACCGCTGTTGCACTGTCCTGAGGGTGGCAGCATCTGTGGTGGACTTCCTAAAATGTGCACAGATGCAGCGCACTTTAGTGAGCAACACAGCAAGCTAAGGGTAGTTATTAAGAAACCGCTGGACCACTATGTTTAGTTCGTGGGCCATGCATGGCACGTGTGTGAGTCCACCAAGTTTCAGAGCCGCCACCAGGTTATGCCCATTGTCGGAAACAACCAGGCCTGATTGCGAATTCTGCGGCGCAAGCCACACAGTCGTCTCCCCCTGATGCCCTCTAACAGCTCTTCAGCCGTGTGCCTCTTGTCGCCCAAACTAAGCAGTTTCAGCACGGCCTGCTGACACCGCAGTGCTGATGCGCATTGAGCTACTGACACTCGGCAATGTGGCCATCAATACTCTTTTGGAGGAGGATGAGGCGGGGGAGGTGAAGGGGGGGGTGGAGGAAGAGGCGTAATGTGCCGGTGAAACAGACACCGAAGTTGGCCCTGCAATTCTGGGTGTGGGTAGCACATGAGCAGGCCCACAGTCAGACAAGGTCCCAGCCTCCACCAGGTTCGCCGAGTGTGCCATGAGGGAGATGTAGTGTCCCTGCCCACCGGTACTTGTCCACGTGTTTGTGGTTAGGTGGACCTTCCCACAAACCGCGTTGCTGAGGGCACGGATGATGTTATCCGACACGTGGCTGTGTAAGGCGGGGATGGCAACACGTGAAAAATAGTGGCGGCTGGGGACCGAGTAACAGGAGGCTGCCACCTCCATGAGGTTGCGGAATGCTTCCGTTTCCACAAGCCTATACGGCAACATCTCCAGGCTCAGTAGTTTACTGATCTGCATGTTTAAGGCTTGTGCATGGGGGTGGACGGCTATGTACTTGCACTTGCGGTCAAAGGTCTTCTGTAGCGACAATTGAACACTTGCACTGCGCTGGAACACATGAGTGGAGGCGGGGGAGGGATATGGAGTTGAAGGGGTCCTTGCAGGGCTGGAGGCTGGAGTGTCGCGGCCAGGGGCTACTAGTTCACTGACAGCATGTGACACAGGGGCTGAAGCAGCAGTGTCACCATCACCAGCTGACTGGAGTGTCAACCACTTAGTGAGGTGTTTCTTCTCCAAAATCTTGCGCATGCTACTTGTGGTCAGGTTCTTTTTGTTGACTCCCCTGCTTATCTTGGTGTGGCATAGTTTGCACACTGCTACCCGCCGATCGCCCTCCTCATCCCTAAAATACTCCCAAACTACAGAGTATTGAGCTTTGTGCACTGGAGCTTGACCCCTGGGAACACTTGGGGGAGTAGTAGCTCGGGCCCTCTGCCCAGCCCACTGCCTCTCCCAAGTGGTTGTGGTGCTGATGTTGCCTCACACTCAGAACCGCTTTCTTCATGTGCCTGATCCACCCAAGTCAGATCTGTCCCCTCATCATCAGCCAGCTCTTCCTCAGAGTCCCCACTCTGACTTAATTCCCTGCCAACTACGTCACCTCCTGACACCTGTGTCTCATCATCGTCCACCACCTCCTCAGATGCCACAGGTAAATCCCTACCCTCATTACCCTAAGACTGCTCCAGCTCTTGCGAATCGGGGCAGAGAATCTTCTCTGGTAGCACATCAGGGAAGGGTTCACTGTACAGTTCCAGTGAGTAAGTCTCCACATGAGATTGGACCATGGAGGATCTAGGCTGGGGAGAAGGAGGCCAAGGAGGAGGATGGACAGGTCCACTCCACTGGCTGTCATGAGTGGACTGGCTGGAAGACGGGGCAATGGACATCTGGCTGGGCGTGCTCTCCGCCATCCATTTCAGCACACTCTCTTGTTCTTGGGGGTCGGTCAAAGGTGTACCCTGCGGCCCTGCAAGCTTTTGCAGAAAAGCAGGCATCTTGAATTGCTGTCTTTTAACTGCTCCCACAGCAGCAGGCACAGTGTCACCCCGCACTCTACCACGGGCACCGCCTCTGCTCACCACACCAGTTCCACGCCCATGTCTTCCACCTCTACCCATGCCCCTGGTGTTCTCCATTTGGAGACTATCTCTCTCTATATATATAAGTATAGACCAAAAGTTTGGACACACCTTCTCATTAAGAGTTTTCTGTATTTTCATGACTATGAAAATTGTAGATTCACACTGAAGGCATCAAAACTATGAATTAACACATGTGGAATTATATACTTAACAAAAAAGTTTAAAACAATTGAAAATATGTCTTATATTCTAGGTTCTTTAAAGTAGCCACCTTTTGCTTTGATTACTGCTTTGCACACTCTTGGCATTCTCTTGATGAGCTTCAAGAGGTAGTCACCTGAAATGGTTTTCACTTCATAGGTGTGCCCTGTCAGGTTTAATAAGTGGGATTTCTTGCCTTATAAATGGGGTTGGGACAATAAGTTGTGTTGGGCAGAAGTCAGTTGGATGTACAGCTGATAGTCCTACTGAATAGACTGTTAGAATTTGTATTATGGCAAGAAAAAAGCTGCTAAGTAAAGAAAAACGAGTGGCCATCATTACTTTAAAAAATGAAGGTCAGTCAGTCTGGAAAATTGGGAAAACTTTGAAAGTGTCCCCAAGTGCAGTCGCAAAAACCATCAAGCGCTACAAAGAAACTGGCTCACATGCAGACCGCCCCAGGAAAGGAAGACCAAAAGTCACCTCTGAGTTCATCTGAGTCACCAGCCTCAGAAAACGCAGGTTAACAGCAGCTCAGATTAGAGACCAGGTCAATGCCACACAGAGTTATAGCAGCAGACACATCTCTACAACAGCTGTTAAGAGTAGACTGTGTGCAGCAGGCCTTCATGGTAAAATAGCTGCTAGGAAATCACTGCTAAGGACAGGCAACAAGCAGAAGAGACTTGTTTGGGCTAAAGAACACAAGGAATGGACATTAGACCAGTGGAAATCTGTGCTTTGGTCTGATGAGTCCAAATTTGAGATCTTTGGTTCCAACCACCGTGTCTTTGTGCGACGCAGAAAAGGTGAACGGATGGACTCTACATGCCTGGTTCCCACCGTGAAGCATGGAGGAGGAGGTGAGATGGTGTGAGGGTGCTTTGCTGGTGACACTGTTGGGGATTTATTCAAAATTGAAGGCATACTGAACCAGCATGGCTACCACAGCATCTTGCAGCGGCATGCTATTCCATCCGGTTTGCGTTTAGTTGGACCATCATTTATTTATCAATAGGACAATGACCCCAAACACACCTTCAGGCTGTGTAAGGGCTATTTGACCAAGAAGGAGAGTGATGGGGTGCTACGCCAAATGACCTGGCCTCCATAGTCACCAGACCTGAACACAATCGAGATGGTTTGGGGTGAGCTGGACCGCAGAGTGAAGGCAAAAGGGCCAACAAGTGCTAAGCATCTCTGGGAACTCCTTCAAGACTGTTGGAATACCATTTCAGGTGACTACCTCTTGAAGCTCATCAAGAGAATGCCAAAAGTGTGCAAAGCAGTAATCAAAGCAAAAGGTGGCTACTTTGAAGAACCTAGAATATAAGACATAAGACATATTTTCAGTTGTTTCACACTTTTTTGTTAAGTATATAATTCCACATGTGTTAATTCATAGTTTTGAGGCCTTCAGTGTGAATCCACAATTTTCATAATCATGAAAATACAGAAAACTCTTTGAATGAGAAGGTGTGTCCAAACTTTTGGTCTGTACTGTATATGTATATATATATATATATATATATATATATATATATATATATATTGTAGACATGTCACTGGGAATGTGCTGAATGGGGTGTACGTCTCAACTAGGCTGGTTCGCTACATGAGATGGTAAACCTAGTAATGTGCTTTGGGAGTGAAGGAAGTTCATGTCTCCCAGGAGACATGAGGAAAACCAGGAAGTGGCCTGGTCTCCAGCAATCATAATGGTTGGAGACACTTTTGTTTAAAGTTATTCTGGGCCTGGTTTTATTGGATGAATGGCAGGTTGGTAGCGGGGCCATTCATCCACTTCATCCACTCCGGGTTTTGTGGGTTGGTGTCAGGTACCACAGGTGCTGGGACCTGGATGATTAGCAGGTCCATAAAGCCTGCAAGGTTCTATGGAGACACTGAGGCTGCCTTATGTTGAACCAGACTGCTGAGTGAACTTTGTCCTGCACACCATCTCCTGGGAAGACCCGTTCACAATATATATATATATATATATATATATATATATATATATATATATGTATATATACGTGTATATATGTATGGGATGTATTAAGTGAGTTTGCACACATGTGCACAAAGTGGTATTATGCACGCACAATACGCACAATAGTATACACACTATACTAATGCACGTATCACCTTTATTAGAATAGATGCCTTACAGTATCACACGCTATATGACACTGTGAGAGCACCTACTGTATGATATACAGCACAGATTTCAGCAAGCAACACTGGAGGGTATTCTGTATCTGTAGGGTCAGTCAGTGACTCGACAGACAGCAGACAGACAGCAGTATATTTCTGCTGGGCTGCTTGCAGAAATCTTAATCTGAAGTGTAGTGTAGTCTTTAAAAAGACTTTTGGGTGCACAAATGCAGTTCCCTGCTTAATAGAAACTAATATTCGCTTATTTCGAACGCTTTCGCTATCCCTATCACACGCACAGTCTTTCACTCTCCTAAATCCTGATGCAGGCAGCCAATCACTCCTAGATACGTAGAAAAGGTAGTAGGTCATGGCAGGAGGTCCCCTAGGCTTCCCTGCATGTTTTTTGGCTAAGAAATAGGCGCTAAACATGCAGGGAAGAGTTTAAAAAAAAACATGAATCTCGAACGCTACTTGGCCAAGTAACGAATATTTACGAGTACGCAAATATTTGTGCGGATAATGAATATTTACGAATATATTCGCTCATCTCTATTAGTGACTTTTTTATACCACTCATTCCAGTTTTGAAATATTGGTAGTAAAGTGGGTATGGATAGCTATGTTAACGAGTTTAAACCAGATTTAACAAAGATAATTTTTTAAATTGTAGAAAAAAAATCTCAATCCAGAAGAGGGTGGAGTAGGAAAACTGGAGTAACTTTCTTGACAAAAGTGCTATGCCAGACACACACGAGCAAGTTCAGTGCATGACACTCACAGTGTATGAGTTCCTGTTCCGAGCTCCGCTCATTAGACAGGATTGCACAGCATTATAATTTGTGACCCTGAGGGTCCTGGAATCTACATAATGCTGTCATTGTAAAGGGTGTATTAGAAAGCCCACTTTAGAAGGCGATTGTCGGGAAGGAAGCGTTCCTTCCTGGCAATCGTCAGCTAACTAGCGGGGGAGACTATTACATGCAGCAATCTCCTCCTTAATATAGGGAGAGGCAATCATTATACCATTGCTCTTTTGTATACTGACTCATTGCCGGCAGCAGATCGTGATTAGACATCATGATCTGCCGCCTGCAAACAATGATTTTTTAAACCTGTCAAAAGCTTTGGATAACCCAATTTATTTGCTAAACTGCAGAATTAACAAACCAATTAGTTGAGGAGATGCAGACACACAACAAGTGAAGGATTAACCCTCTCAATACAGAACTGAGGAGGTAGGATACAAGCACATAAGCACAATTTACACTAGAAATAACCAGGACCTGGATAAATGGAACAGTGGCAACATGAACAATGGCAGAAATCCAAACACAAAAGCAACCAATGCTGGCATGGATAGTACAATGATGCAAGTGAAAGGCCATTACATCCGTTAGGAGCTCATTTAACTCCCCATGTAAACAGTCTATCAAAAAATTTAACAGTAATCAAATTAGGATGTCTAGGTAAGCTTATTCATTAATGATTTTAAGATGAAAATGTATTTGGCATTCCACATGTAACATATGCTGCATATCGTATTTAAATAACAATACAAAATTATTGATGGTTACGCCCAGAAGATTGTGTGAGTATGAATTGCTCAAATTTGCTGAAATGATTAAAGTGTAACTGCCGTTTCACTTCAAAAAATGAAATTCCTAACATATGTGATGCTGAAGGGCAGATATTCATGGAGCTGTATTTTTGAGTTAATTTTACCTTTCTGATGTCTGTATTCAGCCCTTAGAAACCCTATTTCTCTGTGCCTTTATTTCAGCATCTTGCTAAGATGGCCTCTGCTGCCCTTCCTGTGGTGACCTTTGCCCTGTCCTTGAGGCTATCTTGTATTTCCCTCACTTCCCATAAGCCTTTACTCTCCTCACATGAACTAGCAGGACCAATCAGAATGCAGATAACTTCCTCACTACCCCAGAGCAGTGTCTATTCTCTCACATACAGCTAATCAGATAAAAAGCCCTGCATTACATGAAATCAGTAAGCATTTGTTTTAGCCTCTTAATAGACACTTGTCCCTCATTGTCTTCCACACTGACAGGGAGGGGGGCTGCTTTAGCTGCTCATATCTCAGGTTTGGTACCAGCTAGAAATATGGGCTTTGTATTGTCTGAAAGCTGACATTTCAGGCATAAATCTGTTCAGAACAAGGGGAGATATCACTCATAGAAATCTGGATGCTGTGAATGAAGCTGAAAATTAAAGTACTGTATAAACAGATTTTACTCACAATTATTCCCAACTCGATTTCTAACAGTGATTTATCCTCTGTTGCTTGGACTAGAGCTCTCAATGAAAGCCTGGACTGCCATCTTTCAAATAAGCCACGTTGCATGTTTCTAGCTGGTACCGTTCAGGAGATATCAGCCTGTAAAGCAGCCCTTCTCCCTCCACTTTCTGCCTCAGCCAAGCTCCAGGTACTCAGGGCTTAGCTCCTCCCCCCAGTGCTGATCCATCTTGTATTTAGAGACGACCTGCACATGGCAACACTCTGAGATGAGTGTGGGGGTTATTAGCAGGTGAAACTGAAAATGATCAAATTTTAAAGCACAAAAGCACTTATACAGCAGGGTATACTATACCATTTTCAACCAGTGTGCCTCCAGCTGTTGCAAAACTACAACTCCCATCATGCCCAGGCAGCCTACAGCTATCAGCCTACAGAAGGGCATGGTGGGAGTTGTAGTTTTGGGGATAAAAAATGAAACGGCAGTTACACTTTAATGAATAAGTTTACCTGGACATCCATGATTTTTAGATTCATGATGGACTGCAGTGCACACATATAAATGCTTTTTTATCAAATGTATTTATTACAGGACCCATAAGGTATCATGCTAAATAAGAATTAGTGAGTTTACATAAAACTGTTAGTGTTTATCAAACCGAAGCATTTGAAGCGGAACTTGGTCCAAAGTTTAGGAAAACCTTGATCTGTAATGAATCAGATTTTTCTTGAGCTTTGTGGTAATGAATCATGTTTTCCTAAAATGGCAGCTGCATATGTTACAAAGCTAAGTGCAGAGGAGACAAGCCCGGGAACGCAAGATCACCCATAATGCCGTGCAGCCAGCCAATCCGCAGATCGCTATCCCCTGTGATGTCACAGCTGTATAAAACCCTCATCCTGTGCAGTCTCCACTATTGTCCTGTGAGTTGGGCATAGGGAGAGACGGGGCAAGCACTCATGCTTCATACTTCAAGTAATGAGTATGATGTATTTTTTGTCAGCCTTTCATTTTACTTATTTTAAGTTCAGATTCTAGTTCATCAAGTAATGCTTCAAAATATAAATATTACATAGAGTATATGACCACAATAGTTCATAAACAGTACATTGGACATATCATATATTAATAAATAACATTCAGCTATATATTTTTCACAGTTAGGAGTCAGAAAACATTCCTGGAAGCTAAAAGTGAATTTCACATTTTTGCATGAAAAATGAGTCCAAAGTTACATTTTAAAAGCTTTAAACCTCACAATGTCCTTCAGTATACAGGATACATGACAGCAACACATATCATTCTTTATAAAAGCAGGAAATAAACTGTCAAACATATATATAGCAATAAGAGTGCTTTGAGCACTGGCATTATCAGAAACTGACTGAGACATATCGGGCTGTCATGGGGGATTCATGTGTGCTACGACCTTCAACATCATAAGGTTTTCCTCTGCAGTAAACTAAACTCATGACACGAGAATAAATAGTTATCTTTATATATCAGTAGGCTTTACGGTAGGACTCAAAAAATGACAAAATGACAACATGCATACAAAAGGTCTCTATCTAGTGTGATAGGTCCATGAATGAGATAGATTGCAAAGAACTAAGAAAATTCATTGCAGCATCTTAAAAAGCAAATCAATGACACGGAAGATGAATTGTTTTCCATATTACAAACTTATTACGCATTTACATGACATAAGCTCAGCAACAAAACTGAGACAGCTACATAAAGGATTGTTTTACAAAGCAATATCATTGGTAAAATCTGGATAATTACATTGTTTTAATCTAAATGCAAAAATAGCTTTCCAATATTAAAGTACATTTGAAGTCTTAAAGTAAAGTGGCAGCACCAGAGATTTACAGTAACCTAAAGCACCTGAACCCCAATGGAAAATCTGAAACAGGGCCCAATCTACTATATGTCATTTCAGTAGTAAGCATATTAGAGCAGTGTGCTGTAGCAATAGTACTGTGAGTTGTGAAGTCTTTCAAGTTAACTATTGCTATATCTGTATAATACTGGTGTCTTCTGTTAGTAAGGGCCCATTCACACGGCCATGTGAATGGGTCCGCATCTATTCCGCAATATTGCTGAATAGATGCGACCCCATTCACTTCAATGAGAGCGGGGAGCTGCGTGCTCCGTGCCGTGGCTCCACACAAAAAAATAGAACATGTCCTATTCTTGTCCGCAAGAGCGGACAAGAATAGGCATTTTGAACGGGGCGCCTGGCCGTGTGTTCCGCAAATTGCTGAACACACATCGGACCCACAATACTACGGCCGTCTGAATGCTGCCTAAGACTCTTGGCTTGCTCAGGCACCAGTGCAGCCACAAGATAATAGCTTTACCTCTGGTGTGACCTCTGACATTTTATTTAAAGAGGGCTAGGCCAACGAGACATGTGGCAGCTACCTCGGCACCCACTTAGTATAAATGGCCTATTATTTAACCAGTTGCAGACTAGTTAGAGACTATATATATATATATATATATATACTAAACAAAAAATGGCAGCAGCACTAGATAAGCCATGACACATGAACATGGGGTGAATATGTGAAAAAGTAGAAAAGCATAACTGCTATATAGTAAGTAAGTGCTATATAGGAAGACTGGCCTCCTCTGGGGAATTTAGCACTCCTGTTCAGACTGGTGCAGCTTCTGACCGGATATGATGTTCCCCTGATATGGGCCTGCCGGTTTATGTAGGATGCAGGTCAGTGTTAGTGTAGGACTCATCTGATTGGAAGCCACCTTGATCGTTGGTGGATGAGCCCGACATATCTATGATCATGTATATGCGCTAAGAGCTTCCATTTTACTTACTATATAGCAGTTATGCTTTTCTACTTTTTCACATATTCACCCCATGTTCATGTGTCATGGCTTATCTAGTGCTGCTGCCATTTTTTGTTTAGTATTTAACTAGCCAGCAGGTAGCTTGCACCTGACTTTCATCTGCAGGAGGTGCTGTCTGTTTTTTGTCATTTTGTATATATAGAGGAAGACTGGCCTCCTCTGGGGAATTTAGCACTCCTGTTCAGACTGGTGCAGCTTCTGACCGGATATGATGTTCCCCTGATATGGGCCTGCCGGTTTATGTAGGATGCAGGTCAGTGTTAGTGTAGGACTCATCCGATTGGAAGCCACCTTGATCGTTGGTGGATGAGCCCGACATATCTATGATCATGTATATGCGCTAAGAGCTTCCATTTTACTTACTATATAGCAGTTATGCTTTTCTACTTTTTCACATATTCACCCCATGTTCATGTGTCATGGCTTATCTAGTGCTGCTGCCATTTTTTGTTTAGTATTTAACTAGCCAGCAGGTAGCTTGCACCTGACTTTCATCTGCAGGAGGTGCTGTCTGTTTTTTGTCATTTTGTATATATATATATATATATATATATATATATACACAGTATATCAGACAGTCCACATTTAACTCTGTAAGGATGTTTCTGAACATCTTTGCAGCTTTAGTAGCTGCATGGAGATTGTACAGTTACAGCCCTAGTTACAGGGGAAACCAACCTGCTTTGCGGGCACTGTACACAGGCAGAGCTGATCAGGGTCTGCAGCTCTGCGCTCCTCTGCCCCCAAGCCAGGTCCACCCTGCATAGCGCAACACTTACCTATCTGAGGGTAAGGAAGAAGCGCTGATACACTGCTTCTGTCTTCTCCTCGTCCCCACCCCTCCCCTGCCTGCTCCTGCTACAGTGTGGGAGCAGGAGCTGTAATGCTCCATCGTGCGGCGCAGCGGGCATAAACACAACTGATCACACGATCAGCTGTGTTTCTGTCCAGGAGGACGGGGGCCGCAAACCTTGACTCTGGTGGCCACATTCGGCCCGGGGGTTGTGCACCGCTGCTATAAAGCAACATGTTTTTTAACCTGTTGCTTTATTGGCCAGGGCCCTGCCCAGGGTCATGTGTTTCTCCATGTTCATCTTCCCTGCCTCCATCATTACTGTACAGAATTTGAGTAGGTGCCATTTTTTGTTATTAACCCTAATTGAATCGCCAAAGCTTCGTTTGGCTGTAGAATTTTTGTGAAATTCATAACAAATTTGATTAATTTGGAATCAAGTCACGCATTTCTAATCCAAGCCAAATTTATATCAAATGCACACCCTTTGGGCTTATGTTTACTTATTAATGTCTGGGACGTGTATTCATTTGTGTGAATTTAGCCTGCTATACCTCACTTGAAATACTGTACTTGCACACAGGATATTTCCATTTGGCTTTAGTTATGTCTTAGTTGTTTCATAATGACAAGGGAGATTGGTTATGAATTTAATTATTTTATATTTAATAACAGTAATGAATATAGATTTACTTTCCCTTTGACATTAAAACAATATTTTATGTTGATAACTATAAAAGGAACCTAATTAAATCCGCTATGAATTATTATTTTTATGCAGTGCAAAGTCCATGGGGGTGAGGTAAATTCTTTTCATAGGCACGGTAGGAACCTATACAAGTTTGTACTAGGTCTATTAATATGCATAACAGATGTGAATGTCATACAAATGCCCTACCACCATTTATAATGTTATTTTTATAGAAAAAAGACTAAGGGAAAGAGTATTACTCAAGCGTTGAAGGAGTTTTCCGGGATTTTGTGCTGATGATGACTGGTGATGACTGGTGTTGAGTGAATGGAAGTCCACAAACGGAAAATTTGATTTACCGCAAAGCTGAATATACTTGTGCTTCGTGGTAGCAAATCAATTTTTCCTGAAATGGCCATTAAAAATTCATACTTACCTCATCTGTTTAAGTTTGAAGAGCCGCCACTGCCATCTTGATTGAAGATCCCACTCAAAATCCTGTGCACGGTGACATATAACATGGCCATGCCTGCCAAAGTGAATCACAGGTCGCGCAAGATTTTGCACTGGATCTTCAATCTAGATGGAGGCAGTGGCTCTTCGAGATCAAATGGATGAGGTAAGTATGATTTTATTTTATTTTTATTTTACACTTTAATATTAATGTCAGATGCTGCAATCAGCTACGAACGCATCATCTGAGGGGTACAATGACGGGGAGCAGTTGGCGACGCAGCGAAACAGATTTTCAATACTTTGCTCATCTCTACTTATGATAGGTTATCAGTATCTGTTTGGGGGGAGGGACTCTGGAGAAGGCACTGTTGCTCTTATGAGTGCTGCGGCCTTCTCTATTGTTACCAAGCACAGCGCTGTAAATTGTATAGTGGCTGTGCTTGGTATCGCGCTCAGCCCCATTCACTTTAATGGGGCTGAGCAATATACCAAGCATAACTGCTATACAATGTACAGCGCCAGAGCTTTTTCAAAAGCCCTGGTGTCAGACCCTCACTGATCAGATACTGATGACCTATCCTGAGAATAGGTCATCAGTAGTAAAATCCTGGAAAACTCCTTTAATATTCTGCATTTCAGATTAAAATATAGATCACGATGCATTAATAGTGAAACAGTATTGGATTGGTGTTAGTTGCAACAGACCTTGTCTAGCCAAGAAACAGAATGCAACATGAAAATAAAGGGAAGAAGAGCTTAAAATCATAACTTTCCTTACAAAACTCAAAGAAGATTAACAAGAATGACAAAGTATGGTAACCATGTGGCAGGTGAGAAGATAATTGCATGCTTAGTACAATAAGGAATGTAGGAGTCTGTGCTACAAATTTAATGTCACTATTATATTCTCCCAGACTGAAAATTTAAACTGTTTAAAAATCCAACAAGAGACAATGGGTTAGTTCCATAAAAAATATGATACATATAATGAAAACAATATTGTCATTCACGAGCTGTCAGGCGTATTGAAATCTTCATTGGTATGTGGATGCTTCCAGAAAGTCTTAGATTTAGAATTCTAATCTCTGACACCTTTGGAGAAGCAGAAGAGGCTGAATAGTATCAGTCGCAAATAATTTTTGCTCACATACAATAAGACAAAAAATAGCAATTTGTACATCTAGATTTCCTCCAGAGTAAATAAAGAATGTCGGAAGTGGAGATTTTAGTTTAATATTTAATGCTTTTCGGCACAGTGAAAAGTACTAATTATATTAATGCTTCATGTAATGTATCAAGAATTAAGATTCACTGTAATAAGAAGAACAATAGGGTCCACCAAAAATATGTCAGCTTTTTCCTTTATAACCAGTCTCCAGACAAAAAATATTATTTTATTATACACAGGTTGAAAGGAGTTTTCTCACCAAACTTAAAGGGAATTTGTCAACATGATCTTGGACAGTTATTTTTTTGGTACTACATGAGTCCAGATCTGCAGTCAGGGCTCAAAGTTACTCTGATATATATGCATTGTCACAACTGCTGTTCATGCACATGTGTCCTCTCCATTGGGGCTCATCCAAACAGCAGGTCCGCAATATATGGGCACCGGCCGTGTGTGCACCATATAACAGATGCAGACCCATTCACTTGAATGGGTCCACAATCCGCAAGATACGGAACGGAGGCACATAGCGGAAGGCCACTGAAGCATCACGGAGTGCTTCCATGGTATTTCTGTCCGTGCTTCCACACTGCAAAAATATACAACATACTCTATTTTATATTTTATTTTTTGCGGTGCGGACAGATCGCGGACCCATTAAAGTTGAGAACTGCCTCTCCTAAGTAAACCCCATTCTTCTGAAATTTGGGTTATTATCCTTCCTAATATTTCCAGAAAAACTTTAATTTCTGCAGTCACTGACAGGAGAAGTTAAATAATAAATTAAGCCAGGGATCAGCAACACTCTGACTGCTGTCAAAACTACAATTCCCAGCATACACATTGGTTTGGCTGATCTTCTAACTCCCATTGAAGTGAATGCAGCATTCTGGGAGTTGTGGTTTAAGAACAGCCAGAGTTCCTGAGGTTGCTGATCCTTGCATTAAGCATTGTCCAGGAGAAATCAAAGGAAGTAACAGAAACATTTCACAGACATTCTCCAACCTTCAAAATAGGAAATAAAGTATGGCTTTCTACCAAGAACCTTCATGGACCATTAGCAAAACTTGGCAAAATGTATAGGCCATTTAAAATCATTGGAGCTCAGTAACCTTTCATCTTAAAATTTCCAAGACAATGAGGATATATTCAGTGTTTCAAATCCATTTTCAGGGTACCTCCAGCCTTCCCCTGATCATAGTGACATTAATGTACAAGAAAATCCTTGTCTCCCAAATCAGTTGCAATATCTAATAAAATGGCAATCATATGGCCCTGAAGATAACTTGTAGGAACCCTTCAGCAATATAAATATTCCCTGAATGATTAAGAAATTTCACCAAAGTTATCAAAAAAAACCAAGTCAAGCAAATACCATAGGTCATTGTTAAAAGACCATTGTTAAAAGGGCTGGTTGTAGCTTTGTTAGATAGAGACTGTCATGTACTATTTTACATCAATTATGGCATAAACCCTTTAATGCTGCATTTTCACTCCTTACCACTGTAGGCTGCTGTTGTCAGGAGCTCACGCCCCATATCTGTGAATTGCTGTGCTGTGGGGGTTGCTTTGACTAACAGACAAACCCCAGCTGACTTGTCAGAGTGACTGGAGGCTACGCCAATCAGGTTTCTGACTCTGTGTCCAGAGCTAGGCAGGTGATTTAAGACAGCTGTATCCTATTAACTATGCCTGAGTTTGCAGTTAGTATTCTGAGCTCTATACTCTGAGATTTCATGCTGACATTTCAGGTGATCTGACTTTTGGCTTGTTTTTAGATTTCCCCTTGTGCCTCCTGTTTATATCGACTCTCCTGGTTTCTGACCTGTCACTCCTGTGGATTAACCATGCCTGTGAGATGGACAGTGACTGTATTTAGCTGTATATCCTAACAGCTATATCCCCTTAATCTTGCCCTTAATCAAGATGGCCAATGTCGTGTCTTATGGAAAGCAATTTTCTTCCTGTTTGGATCTACTTATGACCACATGGAAATCCAACCAATTCTTGTGTATTGTGACTACCCATGTTGCCTAGCACCAGTCTCATGGCCTATCTTTGCCAGATGGTTTCTATTTTATTGCTGAGTTAACTTCTACATTGAATTCATCTTTCAAACTGTTCTTCTGAGGATGTTCTACATACTTCTTTACTATAGTGGTCATCTTGAACCACTCATCTTAGGATATCTAAAGTCAAAAAGAAAGGTATAGAAGGACACGAATGTGACATAAAAAAATAATTGTGGCATGTTGTGGCTATGTAGGAAAGACAATCAAACATGATATCTAAACCTGTACGGTTCCACAAGCAACCCATGGTACTCAGCCTATATGCATTGACATACAGGCTTTGCAGTCATGGCTCCACTGTGGGCATGAGACCTTGAGTGTAAATCTGCATGGGCTTCTGCTTCTGTAGTCCAGAAATGATCCCATTCTAACTTCAGACATTAAACTTGAATGGGTCTGCTTCTTTCTACTATATGTAGTAAATAGTCTGAGATTCATGAGCAGACTATAGACTGCTGTAACCTGTTGTCTATGGATTCCTGACAATATCTAAAAGCAAGAGGGAAGCTCAATTCCCAATATCTGCTGTATAGTATTTAGGTGTTGTTTCAAATATAAAGGTAATAACAATATACTAGGAAATTTTCTATCTGTACAATTCTCAATAAAAGTTACATCTAAATCAGAAAACATCTGCTTTCTCTATGCAGATAAATCCTGCCCGCTTCATTAATTAGAATATGCACCATATTTATAAACTCTTTACAATCACCTCTAATCCGTGTAGTTACAAACTCTTTTAATTATAACTTCTCAAAACCTTGGAAGGGTGAAAAAAGTCAAAAAGCAACATATGGCAAATAATAATAACAACAAAGTTACATGGCAACGTAGACATAAATTAGTGCCTCCGAGTCACACACGATAGATTTTTCTTTACAAATACCACTAATGAGTCAGTTCTCAAGATATTTCTGAATTTATGACAACAGCCATCAAATGAAATAGTGTTTCTATAGATGTATGGTTTACCTTTAAGCATAAACATCAGACAGCATATGGATATTTTCCAACACTGATAGATGGCAAGTATGAACAGTTGACCTTTCTAGCTTGATGAGTTCTGAGGCAGTGACCTTTCACTTACAAAACTATTGTAGCTCAATCGGTCTCACATCTTTCACTGTGATAAAATTCATGCCCTTTTCATTCTCTGCTCCTGTTTAATCTATATCATATTCCGAGTGTTAATCTGGAGGATTCAAGGCGTTCAATTGTCATTGTCTAATATTTTTGAGCTGATATGATTTAATAAAAGCTCCTTCTGAATTTTTGGCTCCTGTATAAACATTTTTATGCAGTGCAGTTATTACATCAAGATGAATTGTGCTGCCAACAAGAAAATATATTTTCATTGTTATACAAGCAAGAAAACTGAAAGGATAATCAGTAATGAGGGCAAAAAGGGTGAATACATGAAATTCTAGCCTAAAATGTATAGCAATACAGTAATAAGAGCCATCATTCACAGATGGAAAGTGATTTTGAATTTTAAGTTCAAGAAATGATATTAAAACATGTTAACAAACTGTACATAAAAAGTTAAAAGTTATATCTCATATTAAATACTGTAAACGTCTTCACAAGTTGAAACACGGTAGAGATTTTAAATGGTTCATTCTGGATTATAAAGAAGACTCATCTTTTTCAGAAACAGCACTACTAGAGATGTGAAAAGTTTTAGAAAATTCAATTGGGCTGCTTCGAATTTTACAAAAAAATTTGCTTTGTGATAATTTACTTAGTCACAAAGTGCATTTTTTGTAAGTAGTGGGTGCAATGACAGGGAGCAGCGATGGTGCCACTCCCCTTCATTGTACCCCTCAGATGCTGCGTGGCATCTGATTGTAAAAACAGTGTAAAATTAACATTAAAAAATAATGTTAGCAAACTTACCACCTCCATTTGCTCATGGAGGGCTGGCCGCTGCCATCTTGCTTGAAGATCTGGCGTGAAATCTTGTGACGTCGTCATGCCGTCCGGCGTGGTAACATAATACGTCATCGCACAATAGATTTCAGCCGAGCTCTTCAATCAAGAATGCAGCGGCCGTCTGCAAATGGAGGAAATTATGACTTTTTTTTGTTTTTAACACTATTTCGCTTTAAATCGATTTACTGCCACGAAGCACAAGGAGCTCCGCCCTATTCACCTTAATGGTAGTGAGCTGCAATACCAGACACAAGGACAAGAACGGCCCTAGAGAAAAAGCAAACCCTTTTTCTAATCTTGAACAGCCTTCTTAAATGTATACTCCTCTGCTAAACACTGCTTATTTAGTGTGTGGTAGATGACATTCATCCCTTTGGCCTACTGCTTATTTATGAATTTATATAATAGGAAAGCATAAAGTTTTCTAATATATACAAATAATTCAATTGACTTTTTCAAGTTTAGAACTGTTCCATCTGTAGGTGTAAGGTTCTGTCTTGGGAACATATATGATTGTTTTACAGACCCCTTTAAAGGAGTTGTCCCATCATAGACAATGGGGGCATATTGCTAGGATATGCCCCCATTGTCTGATAGGTCTGGGTCCCACCTCTGGGACCCGCACCTACAATGAGAACGGAACGGGGAAATGAATGGAGGGCGCACTGCGCATGCGCAGCCGCCCTCCGTTCATTTCAATGGGGCTGCTGAAAATAGCAATTTCCATCTGCCCTATATAAATGAATGGGAGCAGGGGCCGCACGTGCACGGTGCCCTCCCATTCACTTCAATGGGAGCGTTGCGGGGAGCAGCGCTTGGTGATGGACAGACCCCGAGAAATCCAGGGTCCTCCAGCCACATCTCTTCCCGCTCCCATTTCATTGTACCTATCAGACGATGGGGGCAGATCCTAGTGATATACCCCCATTGTATGTGATGGCAATACCACTTTAATTGCCATACATACTGGCCCAGATTTACTAACACTAAAAATGGTGTAAGCTTAGGCTGTCTAGACCTGCACCAGATTAATGATAGAGGCTTACATTCTTCTGTGACTCTATACCAACTATTGGTTGGCTTATGCTGAGACAGATTTTTGCTCATTTGGTACATCTTTGCTCAAAATGCACCCACCCACTTTCACTAGAAGCTCCACACCCTTTCTACTGAGCCCTGACCCTTTTGTGAAGCATGTCAGACAAAAATGTAGAAACCCTAGATGAACTAAAATGCACCAAATTGTACCAATATGAGACACTATTTAGACAGATTTTTGGTGCAATTATGTCACAAAATAGCACATCTTAGGACCGCCCCTTTCTAACAAAGCTAAACCCCATTTGCACTGGTTCCAAGTTGCACCAATCTGAGCCACATTTCAGACAGATTTTTGTTGAAGACACATTTGTAAATCTGAACCATTATATGTTTCCCTATTGATAATGTGTTATTTCATTGTATTGTTATGTATGTCCTTCATGGGATTTAATAGGGAGTAGGTAGGCCATGAGCTTCCTTAATTCAGTTTGACAAAATTGCATCTTGAAGTTGTGGTCTTGGGGTCTTCTCCTACTGGGAACCTTGTAGTGATGTTGAAAACACAGGGGCATGTTGAGGTAGGGTCATAACTTTCTGTGGGGTAGATGATAAGTGGAAGGGTTAGTTAGTATCAAGTTGTTCATTTATTTATTTTCATTATTCTTCTCCATTACAGAAATTCAATTAGAAATAATGGAAGTGCCAGATTTGGCACCTAACTGACCCAAACAGAGCTGCATAGATCCCACCCCAATAGGTTTGTTTCAGATTCCATTCAAGATCCTCCTTGCATGAAAAAAGTCATGCAAGGAGGACTTTTCTCTCCATGATTTTTAATGGTATCTGTGACTGAAGTCCTAAACAGAGACTTAGATGTGAACAAGCAATTACTTAAGTGGCATAGAGCAGGTTTCAAAGGACGCAATATAGAGAAGAGTGCTGTGGAAACAGAAAGTGAAAAGGAGTTTCAAAACTCAGTGAGATGCTTGAGTAGAGGTTCAAATGAGGTGCTCTAGAGCCGCAGAGGCAGTGGTGCGGACAATGCCAGTTGCTGTCTTGAGAGAGGTGAGTAACAAATGAGACTATAGCATATACCATTGTTCTACAGTGCAGCTATGTTTATTGCTATAGGACCAAAGACTGCTGGGTCCATACAGTCCTTACAATATACATTAAAAAAAATTAAAGAGAAGGAAAGGCACCACTATTGCCTTCAGTTCTGGTGAGAATATACAACTGGCCAAAGGATCATTCTGTATCTCTGGCAAGACTGAACTGTTATGTGCCTCTTTATGAGAACCAAAATGTCTATTTGTAGCTTTTGTGAGTAAACCCTGTTTTGCAAGTCACTATAATTGTATGACCTGTTTCTTGTCAGAGACTATAAGTGCAATATTCCCCCACTGAGGGTTTGACCCTTACAACTAGATGGCTCAGAGTCAGGAGGCTTCAGGAGATACCATGGAGGAACACTGGCTAATACTGAGCAAGAATACGGTGGAGATATAGGCCTCTTAAGCATTGTGGGAGACCCAGAGATGGAGGCTAGATGTGCAGAAGAGTGCCAGCATCAGTTATGCTGGAGTAAAGATCAGGGAATAACAGAGAAAACGAATGGTTCATGGATGAGAGAAGGTGGTGTTGCTGGCCATTTCCTAGAGCCTCCACTGTTGGCAGTTGACTGTCCAGAAGAAGCGGATGCCAAGGGTAGCACCATTAAGCACAGGGAAGATGTAAGGTGGTCATCACAGTGCAACTTTCATTTTTTAAATGCTTAAAAATGAAGCTGCACTGTGATTGGCTGTTATGAGCTAAAAAAAACTCTTCTACTTTGAAACATTATTCTCCTTTTGTGTTTATAATCCCGTGTCATTTTGCAAGGTCTATTTTCAACTGACCTTTCAAGAGGTGGCCTAACATTATCTTTAAGAATCTTCTGGTACAATAAATCATTCAAAGCACTTTCTATGATGCTGAGTAGCTCAAGCATTTTGTACAAAATTATTCCAGCCATGGCGACATGCAACTGTGCAGTGGAATGTACTGAATAACTCCCAACTTTTTGTTCTTTGCAATCTACATTGAAGGTGTGGCTGACTCCATTGGTTGTGCACTCCTAACTAACCTATCTGTCCCATAGGCTGATTTTAATTAGTTCAAGTATAAAGCTGTAGCCTGTTCTCCCTGCATTTATTGGAGGGCATTTGGCACCAGGAGAGGTAAAATACAGAGTGGGATCAGCATGTATGTGGAGCCTGCATTCCCTGAATATAATGGAGGCCAGGAGGTAGTATTTAGTGTTAGGTTCCTGTCCTAAAGAGATTGCTATGACCCTGGATGACATGGACAAATAATTTTAATACAAAATGCCAAGAATCCAACATTTATAATGTAGCATTAGTACATTTTCTATAGTATGAATAGTGTCTATAGTATGGCACTATTGTATTTACTTTATTATCTGTGATTGCAGAGTACTGTTGTATTGTTCGTTTTTTTTTGCTTTTGTGCTTCCAGCCTTGGCAACTTTTATACAAACATATTATTTTTGCCTTTTTGGAAACTCTATTGATAAAAACACAATTGACCCCAAAAATGTCACTTAAACACTACAAACCAAAATGCTGTGGACATAAATATTTTCATCTTTTACTGTACACTTGAACTAACATTTGTCTGCTCCATTTTAGCCAAACAAAAGTGAGTCTCTCAGCACATCTTACTAATAGACGTACCAGCAATACCCAACAGTACCTGTTTACAGCGCTGCAAATATACCTGTATGTCTTTTGTGATATATGTAGATGGGCAGAAAATTACATTTTCTTCTTATTGAAAATGGCTGCCAAGTGGCCAGCTGGGCAGGCTTTGATTTTCAAAGAGCCCAAGCGCTCCTCCCAAAGGCTTCCTCTCCTTGACATCACGAGGATGTTTCTACAGCTCTCATGTAGACACCTTCTCCTGCGCTCCTGGAATCTTCTCAGTCCTTTCCCTACTGTGAGTGATCGCATCGGGGAGCTGTTCTGTGAATGGGGTTGTTTCTGCAGCATGTGCATAATATACGGTAAGTTTCTGCTAGTCTCATTTCCGCAACAACTCTGCTCTGCATGAATATACTCTTAGGCTATGTCCATGCAGCAGTATTTTGGTCAGTAGTATTCTGCACCAGTATTTGTAAGCCAAAACAAGAAGCAAATAAATATACGATAAAACCAAAATATAATAGGATTATATATACATTCTGCCTTGTTTGAATTGACTTATGATTTTTGCTTTGAGCTATTGATGCAAAATACTGCCCAAATCTGCAAAATCTGTAGCGTCCAATGTTACCACCCTCACAAAGCCGTGTCCAAAGATCATGGTTGTGCATTTTTTAATTGAAAAGTTTAAAAATCTACATGGTACCCATAGCTATTATCCATCAACATTCAATTATTGTTGTTACATAATCAATTTGAAAACCTGACAGACATACCGTATTTCTCACCCTATAAGACACATTTATTTTCAGACAAAAGTGGGGGGAAAATGTCTCTGTGTCTTATGGGGAGAATGCTAATGAGCCATTAAGGAAGCGCTCATTAGCACCGGAGGACAAGAAAGCGGTGAAGACTGTGTACTCACTGCTTCCTGGTCCTCCATTTGGCTGTGCTGTGCAGGGCTGCGCACAACATGAGGACGCTCTGTGACCTCACGCTGTGCGCGCCAGTTCACAGCACAGCTGACAGCAGGAGGAAGCAGAGCGAGAACGGTGAGGAGCGGCGGCGTCCAGGAGCAGGGAAGGTAAGTGGCTTTTTTTTATGTGTTCTGCGGCTGTAGGCTGACATAGGAGGCACTGGGAGGCTGACATAGAAGGCACTGGGGGGGCTGACATAGGAGGCACTGGGGAGCTGACATAGGAGGCACTGGGCGGTTGACATAGGAGGCACTGGGGGCTGACATAGGAGGCACTGGGGGCTGACATAGGACGCACAATCTGAGGTCTGATGAGGTCTTATTGGGGTCTTATTAACATTCGGAGTCTGATTGGGACTGTGAGCTGAGGTCTAATGAAAAATATTTTTTTCTTATTGTCCTCCTCTAAAAGGTGCGTCTTATGGGCCGGTGCGTCTTATAGGGCGAAACATACGGTATATCCATGTGCTTTTTGGCTCACCATGTCTGGGCTGCGTCACGGCCGGGTTTTCCAACATCCTCTCTAATTATGGTTTAATTATTGGTGACTTCAATCTTACATCAGTTACATACATTTAATCTTTATACACTTTATACACGTTTAAGATGAAATATTGATATGTCTAAATGTCAAAAATTAACTTTACATGGAGTGTCCTTAACTTTTTCTTATAACTGTTTGTACGTCTCTTTTCAGTCTTACTAACTATAAAACTATGTTACGTAGAATTGTGTCTTCCATCAAGGACAAGGCAGAGGGCTGATAGGGGTACGACTTAGCTGAGAGATACACTTTTCAGTGTCCAAAGATAAAATGCTGAAGGACATGTAGCAATTGTCACCATGATATTTAATATTTCTTCATGGTTTTCTCATCTCAAAACATTTTTATGTCAGACTCTTCTCTTCAGATATCACCTATAGAATTCTCATTACTTTTGAGCCATCAGATGGTATAGACACACCTCTCAGCTTTAAGACTAAGAAAAAAAAAAGGATATTTTATGTGCCACTTTCCCAGGTGTCTTGATGCCCTTGTAATAGTGACAGTCGAAGGTTACCAAGTATTTTCAGTCCCAGTGCAGTGTGAGAATTGTACTGTATATGAAATAACACTGTGATAATGAAAAGTACATTTTAAAAACCAAGTGTCCCACTAACTATAGAAAGTTTAATAAAAAAATATATTCACCTGGAAAAATGTTAAGTAATTTGAATGTGCAAACAAGTAATAAATACAGTATCAAAGTAGTAAAAGCTACAGTATTTACTGTACTATCTCCCTATGACCTTACTATAGAGCAAGATATCACTTAAGTCATCTAAGACGTTCTCTACCATTTAGATATAGATGTCCTCTCAATAGGTTACTCATATCAGATCAGTCGGTGTACGACACTGCACACCCCCACCACTCAGCACTTTGGGGCAGCTGTGCCAGAAGCATAATAATGAATAAAGCAACAGGCTCCATCATCTGTGTACTGGCCATGCCAGAGTACTGCAGCTCCGCTCCCATTTACTTGAGAGGCTAAGTCATTGTAAAAGGATATTGGGGGATGCTTGGCCCTGCCTCCCTCTTAAGGTTCTGTTCCCTTACGGCCTGATGTGCGTACATACTGAGACTCAACACGCTGTATTCTAATAAAATATATTTATTAAACACCACAGAGTCTTCAGATACATACATATAGTTATCTCTTATATTATAATATATATACGACTGAACCGATCTGCACCAAATTTGGCATACAGGTACATTAGGTGTCCAGGAAGGTTTTAGACCGGGTCTCAGCTCTCTAGGACGTACCATTGATGAGATATTCCCAAAAAATGACCTGCATTAGCCAATATTGGCCTGGAAGTCTTTATCTTCAAATCCCAACTGCCATACACACGGTCACAAGTCCCTTATCAGCCAACAGAAGCTCACAGGTCCTTGGTCTCCACATACACACAGTTTTACTGCAGGTTTCCATAACAACCCAGCCATTTTTCTTCACTGCTGTAGGTCATATTTAAAGGGCCAGGGCAGAGGAAACTGGGTGAGAACAAGAAAGACTTGGGAAATAGATTTTCGCTCTGTGTAGTAACCAGGCTGGTAATGAGAGGTAATTAGCAGCCAGCTGAAGAGCTCAAGTAAATAGCTCCCCAAAACACAATTCAGTGCTTACCTCCCACAGGTCTTGGTGGAGCCTGCTTCTTACACACGGCCACATGCACACAGTTCTACTACAGGTTTCCATAACAATCCAGCTATTTTTCTTCACTGCTGTAGGTCAGCTATAGGCTACATGACGACAATAAGTTGCACGACGCATAGGGCACAACTACATTGCTACATGTGTCGCTTGACATTGATGTCACACCAATGTCGCACGACAATTTTTATAATGATAGTCTATGGTGTTACAGTGCAACATGCTGTGACTGCAGCATGTCGCAGTGCGACACCATCATCATAAAAATTGTTGCGCGACATTGATGCGACAAAATGTTGCCCGACACATGTTGTGGTGTAGCCCTAGCCTTAAAGGGGCAGGGCATTGTGGAGGTCACTGTTAAGGGGGCAGGGGCCACTTTTAAAGGGGCAGCTGCTGTGGAGGTCAATGCTAAGGAGGCAGGGGTCACTATTAAAGGAGCAGCTGCTGTGGAGATCACTGTTAAAGGGGCAGGGCCTTTATTAAAGGGGCAGCTGCTCTGGAGGTCATTGTTAAAGGGGCAGGCACTGTGGATGTTACTGTTAAGGGGGCAGGCTGCTGTGGTGGTCACTTTTAAAGGGGCGGGCACTGTGGAGGTCACTGTTAAGGGCGCAGCAGCTACTATTAAAGAGGCAGCCACTGTGGAGGTCACTGGTAATGCAGTAGGGTACTGTGGCAGTCACTGTTAAAGGGACAGGTGCTGTGAAAGTCTTTGTTAAGGGGGCAAGGAACAGTGGTGGTCAAAGATAAGGGGATTATCCCCTATGAAGGTCAGTGTTAAGGGGCAGGGTGCTGTAGAGGTCACTGTTAATGGGGTGGGCCCCTGAGGAGGTTACTGTTAAGGGAGTGGGGTGCTGTGAAAATCACTGTTAAAGGAGCAGGCTGCTGTGAAGGTCAAAGGTCCCATTTTAAGGAGGCAGGGCACAGTGGGGGGGGGTCAGTGTTAAGGAGTGGGGGGCTATAGAGTTCACTGTTAAGGGGGCAGGGTGCTGTAGAGTCACTGTTATAGGGGACATTGTTGATATAATAATAATAATAATAATAATAATAATAATAATCTTTATTTATATAGCGCCAACATATCCTGAAGCGCTTTACAGTCCAGGGGTTCATGTATAAACAGTGATAAATAACATAACATAAATAGCAACAGGCAAGTCCATTATTACAACAAGAGGAATGAGGGCCCTGTTCAAAAGAGCTTACAATATATGAGGAACCTTAACCACTGGGCTATAGATATTGATATCTTTTAACGACACACACAAACATTAAATGAAATAGATGAAATATACCCGTGCGAAGCCAGGTCCTACTGCTAGTCTTCTTATATTATAAAAATTAGTTTCTGTCTGTCAGTCTGTTCTTTATGCACGACCAAACAACTTGACTGATCTTCACCAAATTCGGCACACAGGTACATCAGAAATCCAGGAAGGTTTTAGACCTGGTATCAACTCTCTAGGACTGAGATATTCCCAAAAAATGACCTGCATTAGCCAATATTAGACTGGAAGTTTTTCATTTCATTTCCAAACTGCTATATATAACACTGTATCTGAACACTACAAGACTATAAAACCCACACCCTCTAAATATCTTATATTGCATGTATATAAATATATGTGTGTATTACTACATTATGATTTATAACCTTGGAATATGAATGGCATTTATAAATCAAGGCCAGTACAACAACATTTAAAAAGAAATATTACACATACGTTTTTGTAACAGTGTCAGCAATAGATTCATACATTCTATGTCAATGAGCACAATATAAGCTTTAAAAAGTAACTTTGCCAATGTGAACAGCTTCTGTAGTACTGTCCTAGAAAAAAGGAAAAAAAATCGAGCATTCAGTGGTAAGAGCAACGGCAGATAAGTAGGAGCATAATTAAGAGCATTTACTGGAGTTCTGAGATCATAAATAACATTTCCATTCCTCCTAACAACTTCATTAGCTATTGACAGAGTCATGGTATATAATCTTATTCTCTCTCCCAGCACTTCAATGAAAGTTGTTAATTACCTTTTTGCTAATTACATAGGTGTGCTCCTTCCACATTATGGATAATTATTTTTGTTCTATAGAGATAAGAGAATGCATTAGAGATTATACACAAGGTTGACTGAGAAAATGCTGCCTATCAATCAGGCCATTTAAAGAGAGTTAAACGCATGAAATCCACCGTTTAAAATTAATTTTCATTCTCATTTTTAGGACATTGCTGGAAATAATGCAGAAAATGGAATGCCGGCTCTGTGCAGATAAACTGTCATTAATAGGTTGTTGAATCCGAAAAGAAAAATCAAAATGAAAAAAAAAAAAGTTTAAAAAGTGAATGGTGTCCTTCATACACAGAAGTGCCAGTTTTCATGTGGTCTTACTCTACTGGCCAGCTCTTCTTTATCTATCTATATCTATCACGAGGCATATTTTTCACGGATCACTGAGCTTTCACACAACTTTTTCACAACTTTTTATATATCATAGCAACAAATCAAGACTCCCATAATCGCTAGAATGAGAGGGGGGGGGGGAGATGTGTTCTTATAGCACACTCTATCTTCTGGCTGCAGGAGACAGAATCTAGATGGACTCATAGACTCTCTATAGAGTTGGTCTCCAGGTGTATGAGTGCTTCTCTCACCTCATTTTGAGATCATGGGGATCTCAGCACTTAGATCCCACCATTCAAAACCTTTCGATATGTCACTATGACACGTCAAAAGCTTTTTGAAAGCTCAGTGACCCTATAAATTCAGTGGGGATGTTGCTCCCCTTTCTACACAATCTTTTTTATAGAGTAAGATTGCAGCAATTTCTGTAACTTTTTACAATAGTCTAAAAACGAGGGATCATGTACACTACTGGATTGCTTCTCAGTACAATTAACATCACCTCTCAGCACAAATAATAGTATACCACTCCTAATCTATATACTATACATAAGGCATTAGTTTACATTTTGATCAAAATTCATAGGCTTACCTCACCATGTCACGGTTGCCTCTACCAGTGGGAATCTAGTATAATTTGGCATAGCACCACACACAGAGGCGTAGCAACCGGGGGGAAGGCGGGGGGGGGCGATGGCTCCGGGCCCAGTGCCTCTGGGAGGTCCAGCAGGGATGGCCTTAGTACAATCAGGCAAATACAAGGGAGCACTTCCATTATGGAAGCGCTCACTTGTATGTAGGGACCCCCATCAGACCTCAGATCAGCCCACCCAGCCACATAAGGTTAAAATAAAAACCTTTCTTACCTGTCCTGCGCTGCGTCTGCCCTCCGGTCCGGCGCTCCACTCTCTTCCCTGGCCCGCGCACACTATGACCTGACGCTGCGTGATCTGAGGTCTGATGGGGGCACATTCTGATGATCTGAGGTCTGATGGGGGTACATTCTGATGATCTGAGGTCTGATGGGGGCACATTCTGATGATCTGAGGTCTGATGGGGGCACATTAAGCTGATCTGAGGTCTGATGGGGGCACATTAAGCTGATCTGAGGTCTGATGGGGGCACATTAAGCTGATCTGAGGTCTGATGGGGGCTCATTCTGATGATCTGAGGTCTGATGGGGGCACAATACGCTGATCTGAGGTCTGATGGGGCACAATATGCTGATCTGAGGTCTGATGGGGGCACAATATGCTGATTTGAGGTCTGATGGGGGCACATTAAACTGATCTGAGGTCTGATGGGGGCACATTCTGATGATCTGAGGTCTGATGGGGGCACATTCTGATGATCTGAGGTCTGATGGGGGCACAATACACTGATCTGAGGTCTGATGGGGGCACATTAAGCTGATCTGAGGTCTGATGGGGCACATTAAGCTGATCTGAGGTCTGATGGGTGCACATTAAGCTGATCTGAGGTCTGATGGGGGCACATTCTGATGATCTGAGATCTGATGGGGGCACATTCTGATGATCTGAGGTCTGATGAGGGCACATTCTGATGATCTGAGGTCTGATGGGGGCACATTCTGATGATCTGAGGTCTGATGGGGACATAATACGCTGATCTGAGGTCTGATGGGGGCAGGGGACTGTTAGTTTAATGATGTAAAAACTGGGGACAGGTTTCCATTAACATAGGAGTCCCCTTGTTTTTTACTATTACTCCCATATTTTACTGCATCATGTGGTAGAGTATTTAGACTAGGGTATGTAGAAAGTCTATTGTACTGTACTTAATAGATGATCTAGCAGTTTATACAGTCATATTTCTAATACAATATTTTAACCACAACTAGTAGTATGTGCCTGTGAAGTTGGAAACGTGCGTTTGGGAAGCCTCCCTGTGCTGAACCTCTAGCTACGCCTCTGACCACACACCAACCACCGCTGCCAAAACACCGCACCAGTAGGCAGCATGACTGAGCTGTCCAACAGCACGAATGGTGTCAGACTAAGCCCCCTTGACACTGGGGCCCATAGGCACCTCATTATGGCAATGCTGTCAACAATGCAGTACCTCACCATATGAACAGAAGTCAAGAGCTCACCTTTCCATGGTCTCTCAGGAACTACAACTAAGAGCATGTAGGACTTTATTAACCCTTATGCAGTCTCCTGCTCCTGCTTTTTAATCAGTTTTCTGATTCTTCCTAAAACAATGCACGTATCCTGTAAGAAAATACTCTTAGAATAAAGAACCAAAATTCATAAAAATTTTATATAGAATTTAATATAAGAAAACTTTACTATGTATGTCCTTTTTGCCCAGAAGCTTGGTAGTAGGTACTAGGTATTAAAACTTTTTCAAAGTATTGTCTCTCTAAATCACTCATAAGTGAACCAAATATATATTTTTGTAATTGACATGGAACAGTTTTAAACAACTTAATCACAAGATTTGTCCCCAAGTGTTCATCTGAATAAAATATCCAGAAACTAATATACTATGGCATTGAGTTTGCAGCCTGGACCAATGCATCATTCTCTACTGCCATCTAGTGGTGAAATGTTCCACATAGTGCTGATAAATGGTAAAATATACATTAAAAATATAGCTACATTGTATCCTTACATAACCCATGGTCAAGATCTAAGGCTGAAGTCTGAAAATGTCACACTGCTAGAAAAAGCTACATAATGGTTGCTACATAAAAATGTCAAATTGACACTGAATAAAGGTTTTTAACCATTTTTTAAAAAAGTTTGAAAGTCACAAGATTATACTACAAATATGCTTTCATGTAGTAAAACCTAACAGTAATTTTCATATTGTAACCTTTCCAAACACAATGCCTTTTACGTCTGTTCTCAAAAATGTTGCGGATCAAAGAATAATCTAAATTTCAGGTGCTAGATCAATATTTTGTTATAATTCTGCAAAAGAGAACAATGTAGCCCTTAGTGAAGTGTGGAGGCTCCAGGATAAGTACTATAAGGCCATGTGCACATGACCATATCCATTTTGCGGTCTGCAGACCAACGATCCACAAAATACGGATACTGGCCTTGTGTGTTCCGCATTTTTCTACTAGAACTGGCTATTTTTGTCCACAAAACAGACAAAAATAGGACATGCTCTATATATTGTGCAATGGCCACATGGATTCAATCCTTGCACTGTCTGCATTATTTGCGGAATCATAGAAATAAATGGGTCCTTGTGCGAACTGCAAAAAATGTGGTTCGGACAAGGACCAAAACTATGGGCATGAGGCCTTAGTGAGGATAGATTATTAACCAGTATTTTTAGATAGTGGCCATATATTTCAACTGGGGAGCAATAAACATGCAAAATGACATATATGTAGAAACATAACCATGAACTGACTATGAGATAAACGGAGATATTGTGCATTAGAAGCTTACAATCTAACAGAGTAAAAAGGAGAGAGCTGTGGTCTTAGGTGCTGATTTTGCACATCACTGGTAAGTACAATGAAGAAAATATAAAAAATACTGCATGATCCAGTCACGCAGACAGCACACCTGTAAAGGAATGACGTGATGGGTAAATAAAAGCACTGAAAAGCTACGGCATTATATGACTGTTTGGGTAAATAAGTTGGTTTGGTTATAAATGTGATTATCCATATAGAAGAAAATCTTGAAATGTTCCAGTTTAAACACCAGCAACTTGAGAATGTACAATAGACTGACATTTCCTTCTTCAGCTAACTTGTCCAGCTCACTTGTTAACTTTGCTGTGCAGACTGGGTCAGTATAATCAGAGTCATTTAATTATCACAGCCAAACTCCGGTGACTCCATGTTATACCCCATTGCCAATTTAAAGGGGTTCTGCAGTTCTGTAAAACTGATGATCTATCCTCTGGATAGATCATCAGTATCTGATCGGCGGGGGTCCCGGGTGTTCACTTGAATGGAGCTTAGCCCCGCCCAGGCCAGTGATACTAGTCGTGACGTCACTGGGCCTGCGGCAAACACAGAGAAGGCCGCTGCGCTTCTGCAGCGCTGCTGCCTTCTCAAACAGCTGATCGGCGGGGGTCCCGGGTGTCGGACCCCCACCGATCAGATACTGATGATCTATCCAGAGGATAGATCATCAGTTTTAAAGAACTACAGAACCCCTTTAAATGTTTACAGATTGATCATAATTTTGGATTTCTTTGCCACATTTAATTTTACATTCCAGAAAGACAACACAATGGAACAAGAAAGTAAGAAAGTAAAAGGTGTCATTTAATTAACCACTAAGGTAACATTGATTGTAACTTAAAATGTTGCCAATTGCCATTTACAGATGTAGAAATTGTTAACTGACACATAAAATGGTTGTCCAAGACATGCATTGAACACTCATCTTCTAGCTAGGCCATCAATATCAGATTGGTAGGGGTCTCCTGATGACTTACCATGTGCTTACAGAAATACACATCAAATACATACATGACATGACAAATGTATGTTTGCCCTTTGTAGTTTACAGGGGTTCTTGGAGCAGGATGTTGCAACAGCACCGGAACTTTGGCAAGCCCCAAAGCTCCCCAAAGCTTCAGGGAGCAGACTGGACTTGTGGGTGTAGTTACTGCAGAATCTCAGGAACTTCGTTCTATTATCCTTTCTTCAATTTTACAACTGCTGGACTGCATCATGAACTGCATTTTAGAGTACTACAATTGCCTTGGATCTTCTACAGACCTTACTCTGCCAGGCATATTCCAGTCTGACCCCTATGTGGCCTGTGCGGCAGACTTGATTTGTATGTGTGGTTAGAGGAGAATCTCACCTACCGCATCAATTTCACCCAAGAGCGTAGCTAAAGGCTCATGGGCCCTGGTGCAAGAGTTTAGCTTGGACCATCCTTCCCTCAGTACTTTGTGGCAAGGGGCAGGGGTGCACCTAGCCTCTAGCCGTCCTTCTGCCTGAGGCAAAAATTGAAATAGCCCCCTGCACACACATGCCAAATTCTTGACCTAACCCCTTCCTTCCAGCCAGATTGTAACTTGACGATTTTGAACCCCAGTGAAAAATCTATAACAGAGCCCTTCCAGGATGCACTTTCTATACTACCAGTGTTTTCATATGCGGCACAAGGGTCTTTGGGCCCCCTCAGGCTCCTTGGCACGGTAGTGACTGCTACTTCTGCACCCCCTATTGCTACGCCCCTGCTTCCACCTATCGTCCTTTTTTCAATTAATAGTAATAAACTGTCTCTATGCAAATCCAACCTTAATTTGCAATGATGTGTTTTAATGTAATTTTTCAGCAATCGTCTGTCTCATAGTGAAATATGGTAACACTGCCAAAGAGGCAGGCAATCTCAAAGAATACATTGATAAGCATGTAATATATGATGTGGTGCCACAATAACTGTGAATGAGTCTGGGTTGCTCACACCCCACCCTTTCCAAGCCCCCTCTTTTTAAAATTGGTGAGGGTGGCTAGAAAAGTCACAATTGCATTGAAACATCACAAATCTGGGGGAGTTGTGAATTTTTTTACATTATAAACCAGCATAGGGGGAATAATGAATTTTCTCCTAAGTGTTTCTAGTATCATCTGAATGTAATTTGTAGCCCTATATCAAAGGTTAATATATTTGAATATCAGCTGTCATCCATGCCTTGTCTATTTATTCTGTTCCTATTCTCTCTACTGAAGGTCACTGCAGCGAACCAGCCTAATATTCTATGCAATGCAAAAGTACGTGTGACATATTAAATCAACATATTTTTCAGGTGCTGTGGATCTTTATAATCTGAAAACTGAGAGATGACATTCCCTATGATATTGCCATGCCCCACAGGTTAACTTTTTAATCCCTGTCAGTCAAAGAAGAGAAAATCATTGGAGAGAAGGTCATCAATTGTCACTAGCCATATGGGTAGAAAAGCTTAATAAATAGTACATACAGTATAGAACAAATGTGCTATAGAACTTAACTGGGGAGTGCAATCCCTTAGGTTTGTTGATGTCCTAAATGAGGATTATGATAGGAAACAATACAAGGACCCAAGGTTGACGGTAAAATATAGTGAATGTCTACAATAAATTTATGTGAAACAATAAAATGAAATATTAACATGCTGCAGTTTGACAGTCAGTTGAATAACTTGGCTCAGACATCTGTGTTGTTTGAATATCCTGATGAAACTGAGAACATAACAGACACAAAATATTGTTCTCATTATTTTATATTATTTTATATCTAGTTACACCTCTGGTTGAACAAAAGAAACAACTCATGTTCTATTCATTAAGATTGTGCTTTGATTGATCCCAAGGCTAAAGAAAGTATATTTACAATTTCATTTAATATCTTCTTGTTGCATCTTGATGAAGAACAGAACCTCTCAGGAGGACCTTCATGTCATTATACTTGCCAAAGTCTCAAAATGATCTTGTTGGGCTGTATTTTTCATAACCCACAACAGTCATAATTATTTTTATAATATAGTCTATAGATTAAAATACCATAAATGAAAATAAAATCGTATACACAGTTCAGTAATATGGAAATTATTTTTCACTACAGGGATATAATTATTTATGATGATGATTATGATTAAGCAAGAAGTGCATATAATTCCCTTAGTGCCAAGAAATGGACAAGACTGAAAATCATAGAATTTATCATCAAGGATAAATTACACCAAAATATGTCACACTTTGAGCATCTAGGTTTAGAGAAACTATCTGCATATCTAGATAGCCTGTCAAAATGTACGCCATCTAGAGGATTAGTAATCCTGCCCCTATATGTTTCTTCTAAGAAAGCATCTGGGAGTAGAACTGTATTGTCTTTGGATTAAGAGATTGCTTTAAAGAGGCTCTGTCACCAGGTTTTAACCTATGTATTTTAATACATAGGTTAAAACCCCTTAAATTGCACTTTTTTAACATACCTGTATTGCAGAGTATAGCGCAGCAGTTGTGCTGAAAAAAGAACTTTAAACTAGGGATGAGCGAACTTTTGAAAAGTTCGGTTCGGTTCGCTTCGGCGAACTTTCTTGAAGTTCGGATTCGTACGAACCGAACCTAAAACGAACCTTATACGAACGAATATACGCATATTTGAGAATCTACACTAATACGTACGCTAATGCGAACATTCCCGCACAAATAACGAACATACAGTCTAGCGTTGTCAAAGGTACGCTACTTAACTGAATATGTACGCATTTGATGTGCCGTTTTTATTTTAACCAGATTCGTCTTAAAAGTTCTTAAACGAATCTGGTTCGTTACGGTTCTGTTCGCTCGTCCGAACGAACGCTCGGACGAACGAAAATAATAAGTTATTATTTTCGTTCGTCCGAACGTTCGTTCGGACGAGCGAACAGAACCGTAACGAACCAGATTATTACCCATCTCGGCCATTCTCCTCCCAAAAGGGTGGTTTGACACGAGGGTCACACCAGGATACAAGGGATTGTAGGAGTAATAAATAATCCCTTGTATCCTGGTCTATTCTGTGGAAAAAGTAAACTTTATTTACGAACCTGATTCATACGAACTTGACGAAAGTTCGGTTCGGGGACGAACCGAACTTTCGGTAAAGTTCGTAACGAATCTGGTTCGTTACGGTTCGGTTCGCTCATCCCTACTTTAAACATTATGCTAATGAGCCTTTGGAGCACCGGGGGGCGGGCTCTTTCCTCCTGAGCACCACTTCTTCACCGCCCTGAACCCGGAAGTGACGGCGCGTGCGCACAAGGATGGAAGCGCTTGCAGTGTTCGGCACTGCAAGCGCTATTGCGCACGCGCCAGCGCGATCGCACTGAGCAGGCGCGGAATTTCAGCGCTAGGCCAAACGGTCTAGCGCTGTCAATCTTGTTGTAGAAGGGGCATTACCAAAGACAAGGAGGAGAGCCTCGGGCCCGGGGGGGGCGGTGAAGAAGCGGTGCTCAGGAGGAAAGAGCCCGCCCCCCGGTGCTCCGAAGGCTCATTAGCATAATGTTTAAAGTTCTTTTTTCAGCACAACCGCTGCGCTATACTCTGCAATACAGGTATGTTAAAAAAGTGCAATTTAAGGGGTTTTAACCTATGTATTAAAATACATAGGTTAAAACCTGGTGACAGAGCCTCTTTAAAGTTTCCACTTTGGTGCTCCTCCTCCACCTGGTAGCCAAAGTTGCTAAAAGTAAAATAAAGAAGTGGAGATTTCCTAAGCAAAATGAAGGGGACTCTGCCCCAATGTACAGTACTAGACAATTACTGAATTTGGATTAAAAAAATTTGTCAGTAGTGTAACTAGAAATGACTGAGCCGTACAGTAAATTTTTGAATTCCTCCCCTACCCCCAGCAACTTCTTTGCAACCCCTGACTCCTATACAACCCCACTCCTGAGGCTAGTCAAGATCATGCTCTCAGACCAGGTCCAGCAGCCGCTCCATCCATTTCCAACAGTGTCACTGTATATAATGTCATAGTATAATACTGTTGAGGGGACTCTTACAGTAAAAACTTTTAGTCTTCCTGAGTAGGCTCCTTCTTAGTTTGGACCCCAAAGCAGCCGCTTCATCTGCTGCCCCTATAACTATGCCCCTGAAATAGTTTTTTTTTTTTTTTTTTTACTTATTTGTGCAAACATTTTGCAACATTTTGCATTTTACACCACTCACTATAATTTTGAGTGGATAGGAATAGGGCGTGGTTAGCCCGTCATGCTGATTTAAGCTATATCAACTGCATCTTTTTAAAAAGTAATCTGAATCCAGTAAGGGAGTGGATTAGAAAAAAAAACAGAGTAAAATGTTTAGATAAAAGTATCATGTTTAAACGGAATCTATCACAAAAACCTGTTCTATATTTTATTTATGCTAAAAAAATCTATTATATATTTGTAAGAAATAATAAATAAATAAATAAATAAAAATTCCAATGTGTGAAATATTATAAATAAATATTAGATTTTACCATATTTACCATCTTTGGTCACCAGGGGGAGCTCTGCCGGCCAAATGAGGCTTTGAGCAACCTGTAAGTAGGCATGCTGCAAAAAAGTGGGTGGTACCAATGACATCACCAATTCACACCTTCAGCGGTGACATCACTGCTTCAGCAAGATAAGATGAGACAATGGCTTTGTTACAAAAACACAGATCTCTGCTCCTCAGGCTCCTCCCCCACTGGTCACATGGCCGATTACATCACTAAGGTCCTACAACCCCAAGAACCTCCATCTACTCTGTTTCTGAGTCCTGGGCCGCTCACCCCAGCAGTACACTCAGCAAAAATTGTCTGCACTGCTGGGGTGAGCTGCCATAGAATTTAGACCAGGCAGCCTAATGAAGACAAGGATGCTGCTGCAGGAGTGAGGAGCAGGCACAGTGGGCTTCCCCCAGCAGCAAGGAGGGAGGACCTGGCTGTGTGTTACTGGTGTCATCACAGGGGCGGGCTCACGTCTTCCATTCATTGTCTATAGGGTCGGCAGAGACTGAGGAAACCTATGTACATGCCTGCCGTAAGTGAGGTGCCATTGTGTTGTAAACCCAGACTGTCACACTTTACTTCCAACATGGAAGCCCCCATGTAAGGCAAGAAAACTGAATAAAAAAAAACATTTACACAATTTGAAAAATACATTATGTTAAAACCTGCTTTTGTTATGTTGTAAAACATATCAAATTTTTTTTCTTCGCGATAGTGTCCCTTTAAAGATAAAACAAATTGGGCAGTGGCTAGCGGCACATGGCGGCGACTATGTCATTCCACAGCTCTGGAATTTATTAGCCTTAACCTACCTCATAATTACACTTACTTGCTTTAATAAACACTTCTATCTAGTGATCAGCTCTGAGTTAAATAAAACAGATATAGAGTTTTCTAAAACTTACTGTACTTACTTTTTTCTGGCCGCAGACTCTTCTCAAAATGGAGTCCCCTGCCTTACAGCAGCAGAGCATGGGGACCTTCTCACACACAGGGGCTCGCCTTCTCTAGCAGCGGTAAATGTAGTTCATATCCCTCTGATCTTTCCCTCTGCAAATCCAGCATCGGCCACATCCGCAGGAGCTCCTATTAACGCTGCACAGTACAATTCAACATGTTGAGGAATTTTTTTGTTTCTATTAGCATTATTATATCATTGTTATTTGTTCTAATTTTATTTTTATGGAATCTGATTACTACTTTTTAGACTTGAAAAAGGACTGTTTTTCAACTACGAAATGCGTTGTCACTAGTGTTGATCGAGCACCACGATACTCAGGTGCTCGGGTGCTCTGGCCAAACACTAGTGGCTAGCGGCACATGGCGGCGACTATGTCATTCCACAGCTCTGGAATTTATTAGCCTTAACCTACCTCATAATTACACTTACTTGCCTTAATAAACACTTCTATCTAGTGATCAGCTCTGAGTTAAATAAAACAGATATAGAGTTTTCTAAAACTTACTGTACTTACTTTTTTCTGGCCGCAGACTCTTCTCAAAATGGAGTCCCCTGCCTTACAGCAGCAGAGCATGGGGATCTTCTCACACACAGGGGCTGGCCTTCTCTAGCAGCGGTAAATGTAGTTCATATCCCTCTGATCTTTCCCTCTGCAAATCCAGCATCGGCCACATCCGCAGGAGCTCCTATTAACTCTGCACAGTACAATTCAACATGTTGCGGAATCAGTCCCAGTGCAACACTAGGCAAGTAGGAGAGCTACTAAAGACACTGCCATATACAGGGAAGGTCAATAACCTTATATTAGAAGCCACCATTCAGTCATTGTAAACTGACCTTAAGGTTATGATACAAAAATACTTTCAGTCAGCTTTAGCACAGCTGTGGCAAGACATTTAAGCCTTGTTCACATTTCCGTGTCAGCTGTTCGTGAAGGATCCATGGTTGGTCTGTGTGTCCGTTTTTACCATCTGTGTGTCATCCGTAATTCACCAATGTTGCTCAGGTTAAAATTAATTTCCAAAGAATCTCCTATTAGTCATCAGTGAAAAACGAATGCAACAGGGACGCAACATGGATGTGTGTCAGTGACTTTCACAGACCCATAGAGTTCAATGGGCGTGCTTGGTCCGCATCACGGAACAAAGTAGTGCATGTTCCTGTGATTTTTTTGCGCTCAGTAAAAAAATACTGAAATGTGAACAAACACATTTAAATCAATGGGTGCGTGTGCTGTCCTCAGAAAATGCAGACAGCACACATCAGTGAAAAATGGAAATGTGAATGAGGCCTTAGGGGGACATTTATCAAACTGGTATGAAGTAGAAATGGCTTAGTTTCCCATAGAAACCAGATTCCACATTTCATTTTACAAAGGAGCTGTGTAAAAAAAGGTGGAATCTGACTGTTTGCTATGGTAAACTAAGCCAGTTCTACTTTACACCAGTTTGATAAATCTCTCCCTTAATCTTATGGGAACTGTACTTTCCACATAGGGAAATGGTTGAAATCACTTCTGCCCATATGGAAATTGTAAAAAAAATAGCAGCACTTAAAGGGTTTTTCTGGGATTACTAGAGTTATAGGAGATATGCCCATGTAGTTGCTTACCTCATGTATACCTTTCCCATGCTTTTTTTTTTTTCAATTTGGACTCTCTTTTATCATGTAAAGAAATCACTCTGGTTTGTTTCTATCCTAAATGTAGCACTTCCTGTTGCTGTATCCAACCAAACCCATGATGCACTTCTTCTTTCTCTACCAAAGCTCCAGCACCGCCCCTAACAACACCCAGCTAGTTTATAGCTCCTCCCACGAACTAGATACATAGACACACCCCTATTACTGCCCCTAACAACCCCGAGCTAGTTTATAGCTCCTCCCACCAGCTCCTCCCACCACATATAGCCCCTCCCACAGCTCCTCCCACCACATAGACACTCCCACCACATATAGCTCCTCCCACCACATAGACACCCCCCTATCACTGCCCCTAACAGCCAGCTAGTTTATACCTTCTCCCACCACCTAGTTACATAGACACTCCCCTAATACTCCCCCTACCAACACCCAGCTAGTTTATAGCTTCTCCCACCAGCTAGATACATAGACACTCCCCTATCACTGCTCCTAACAGCCAGCTAGTTTATAAGCTCCTTCCACCAGCTAGTTACATAGACACTCCCCTATCACTCCCCCTACCAACACCCAGCTAGTTTATAGCTCCTCCCACCAGCTAAATACATAGACACTCCCCTATCACTGCCCCTAAAACCACCCAGCTAGTTTATAGCTCCTCCCACCAGCTAGCTACATAGACACTACCCTATCACAGCTCCTAACAGCCAGCTAGTTTATAGCTCCTCCCACCAGCTAGTTACATAGACACTCCCCTACCACTGACCCTGTTGCTGCTCTGACCATAGCATCACAGGAATCAAGAAAGAGCTGCATGGACCTGGTCATTTGACAGCATCCCAGAAAGGAAAATAGGAAATGCAACATTATAGCTACCTTCAGAAATGAGTATTTCAAAAGATGTTGATTGCAAACCTGAAAACTGCTTTAAAGCAAAAATTACTGATACAGAGAACCGCATTTTAGAGTTATCCCAGAACTGATGATTTGAAAGACTTTCTCACTGTTCTATTTGCCTGTTTACTATCACAAGGTTCTACCAGTGACTTAATCATTGACGGCATTTCTATCTATCACCCCTCGGGATGTAATTGCATGCATCCACATATTCCATATCAAGAATAAATTATGGAAGCAGTCTGTAATCAACCAACAGTGCCAGACAGATTTAAAAGCATAACACTCTTTGCAAGTCTGTTAGCTATCACTCTGGATCATCGAAGAGAATTTAAAGCCAGCACAAAACTTTGCTGTGCTACATGCCAGGTTGCTTTCTACGGATATTTGTTCTTAGATTTTTAAGACACTAAATGTGATATTACTGGAAAACTAGACCCCCTCCTTTCAACAAGTAGTCTACTTCTTGTATCCTTTATTGTCCTATTAGCCATCTTTGTACAGGACATTTTTGTATCTATGTTTTTATGCTTGTTTATTTGCCCACTGTGCATCTGACAATTCTACCGCCATTTCACCAAAATATGTTTCTCCCTAAAGGTGTTTTGACTTAGGCTGTCCTTCATCATCTACTTTTGTGTAATTATGACCTTTTAAATTGTATCTATTAGAGCAAAGGGCTGAATTCACAGCAGAAATGATCAGCATTGGAAAGAAGTAAAAACATCTAGTGCTGACAACCTTATGTCCACAAGAGACATTCAGGATGATCTACAAAGATTGAAAAACGAAAGAAACCCTCACATTTTTTCACCCCTTCACTTTATAAAAAGGGGTGTATGTTTGGCAGTGTGGGATACAGTAGTATTTTTTTTTTGTTTGGTTAAATACTAGATGACAGCATCAAATATGTTATTTCCATATACTTTGATTTCATTAAATGCACCCAATAACCTAATAGGAACCAAACTTCTTGCCACAAGTCCTTGAAGGGTTGTGGAGTATATGGAGTCCACTGTTTTCGATACTTTTTTTACACCACCAGACCAACAACCAGTCATTTTTTATATATTTACTAATAAATTATGAATATTATCATTTTTAATAGTATTCTATCAAGTAACATCATTGATTTATGTTGTGTTTTTGAAACATGATTCAATCATCAATTTAAGGACTTTTTGAAACTCTTTTTATATATATCCATGTGTATCTGACATCATTATTAATACTGTCACTATGATTATTTTTATTATTTTTTTGTTTCTATTAGCATTATTATATCATTGTTATTTGTTCTAATTTTATTTTATGGAATCTGATTACTACTTTTTAGACTTGAAAAAGGAGTGTTTTTCAACCACGAAATGCGTTGTCACTAGTGTTGATTGAGCACCACGATACTCAGGTGCTCGGGTGCTCTGGCCAAACACTAGGTGGTGCTCGAGTGCTGGGCCGAGCTTCCGAGTATAATGGAAGTCTATGGGAGAAGACCAGGCACCCCCTGCTCTGCAGAGGGGAGGGTGTCTGGTTGACAGGGAAACTTGACAAAATGATGACAAAACCTTGTGACACTAGGCCGCTCATCAGGGTGAGTGTGCTGGCGGGGTGTCATGAAACTGTCCCAGGCCTTGGAGAGTGTCACCTTGCCTTTGTTGGAACTGCTGTGTGTTCCCCTTGTCTCTCCTCCTCAGGTGGCCAAGGAACTACGTAGTCTGCCGCCAGCGTTGTCAGCTGGAAATTTTTGGAGCAATTTTTCGACAAGGGCCTTATGGAATTGCAACATTTTACTTGTCCTCTCCACCACAGGAATGAGAGATGAGAAGTTCTCTTTGTAGCGGGGTGAACAACCAGTAATCAGTGTTGGCTAATATGCGTATAACGCGAGGGTCACGGAAAAGGCAGCATAGTATGAAATCAGCCATGTGTGCAAGAGTCACAACAGACAAGGCTTTGCTCTCCTCACTAGGAGGATGACTCTCAATATCCTCCTCGTCCTCTTCCTCCTCTTCGGCCCATCCACGAAGAAGAGATGGTGTAAACGTGGTATGGCTACCCTGTGTAGCAGTGGCAACCATGTCCTGCTCCTCCTCCTCGTCCTCCTCCTCCAATTCATGCTGAGAAGACGAACCAAGGGTGGTCTGGTTCACACCCTGTGTAGGGTCTTCCCCCATTTCCAACTCTTCCACACGCAGAGCGTCGGCCTTTATTGTGAGCAGCGAGCTTTTTAGTAGACACAGAAGTGGGATGGTTACGCTGATAATTGCATTATCACTGCTCACCATCTATGTACATTCATCAAAGTTGCGCAAAACCTCACAGAGGTCAGACATAAATGCCCACTCATCGCTTGTGAAGAGCGGAAGCTGACTAGAAAGGCACCAACCGTGTTGCAGCTGGTATTCTACTACTGCCCTCTGCTGCTCACAAAGCCTGCCCAACATGTGGAAGCTGGAATTCCAGCGCATGTTCAGGTCACACAGCAGTCGGTGAGCTGGCAACCGCAAGCGTTGCCAGGCCAGCTGAAGCTGTAGGTGACTTGCGGAAATGGGCACACAGGCGACATACCTTCACCAGTAGCTGAGGCAAATTGGGGTAGGTTTTCAGAAACCGCTGAACCACTAAGTTGAAGACATGGGCCAGGCATGGTATGTGTGGGGGGTTGGCCAGCTCCAAAGCCGCCACCAAGTTGCGGCCGTTATCAGACAAAACCATGCCTGGCTGTAGGTTGACTGACGAGAGCCACAGCTCAGCCTTCTCCCTTATGCCCTGCCACAGCTCTGCGGTGGTGTGCTGTTTGTCACCTAGGCAAATAAGCTTCAGCATGGCCTGTTGCCGCTTCCCGACTGCTGTGCTACACTGCTTCCAGCTACTGACAGAAGTCTGACTGGTGCTGCAAGATGGGAATTCTGCATGGGGAGTGGAGGAGGAGGTGGAGGAAGAGAAGGAGGGGTTGCAGCCGCTACTATAGGTGGTTGCGGAAATTCGGATGGAAGTAGAGCCCGCAATCCTCAGTGTGGGTAGCACCTGTGCCATCCTAGGGTACTACTCACTCCCACAACATTCACCAAGTGTGCCGTCAGGGAAATGTAGCGTCCCTGGCCACAAGCCATGTGTCAGTTGTTAAGTGCACCTTGCCAGTAACTGCGTTGGTCAGGGCACGGGTTATGTTTCTGGACACATGCTGGTGTAAGGCGGGGACGGCACACCGGGAAAAATAGTGGCTTCTGGGGACTGCGTAACAAGGGACAACCGCCACCATGAGGCTGCAAAAAGCCTCGGTGTCCACCAGCCACCGGCAACATTTCCATGGCCAGCAACTTAGAAAGTTGCGCGTTTAGAGCTATGGCCTGTGGGTGGGTGGCAGGGTATTTGCGCTTGCGTTCAAATGCCTGGGGTAAGGACATTTGAACGCTGTGCAGGGACACTGTAGTAGACGTTCTGGCTGAAGGCTCTTGCGACGGTCCAGGTGCAGGGCGGGAGGCATCTGGGCCTGCGTCTTGGACAGCACGTAAACAGAGGGGAAGAGGAGGCAGTGGTGTGACCTGCAGACACAGATCGTGGACCCAGGCGTTCGGCCCACCTTTTAGGGTGCTTTGCTGACATGTGGCGGATCATGCTCGTGGTGGTCAGGTTGCTGGTGTTTACGCCCCTTCTCATCTTGGTACGGCACAGGTTGCAAATTACAATCCGTTTATCGTCAGCACTTTCCTCAAAAAAACGCCAAACTGCAGAACAACTAACCCTTGGCAAGGGAGCTTGCCGCAAGCGGCTGCTCCGGGGAACAGTTGCGGGCCTGGTTGGCATGGCCTGCCTTCTCCCTTTTGCCACCTCATTGCCTCTTCCAGCCTGTTGCGGTGCTGCGGATCCCTCCCCCTCTGTACTGCTGTCCTCGCTCGGCTTGCCACCTTCCCAAGTTGGGTCAGCAATCTCATCGTCCACCACCTCCTCTTCCACTTCCTCACTCTGTTCCTCCTCCTGACATGGTGAGCTAACAAGAACCTGACTTAACTGCATCTCATCCTCATCAACAACCTCTTGAGGCACTAGTTGCCCTTGACTTATTGGCAACTGTGTCTCATCATCATGCACCTCGTGAGATGCTACTTGCCGTTCCCCACCGTCATCTTATGCAGACTGTGTTTGCTCAATAGGTTGAGAATAAGGGCACAATATCCCCTAATGTCCCACTTCAAGCGGTCTTGGCGTGACGTCCAAGCCAAGGGACGGTGATGAAAAAAGCTCCTCGGAATATCCCAATGTGGGATCTCTTCTTTGCTCAGACTCTGCATGGTGGGAGGAAGGAGGATCAGGGTGACGATGCAGTTGTCCAGACTCTTGGCTACTGAGACTGGACTTTGTGGAGGAGAGGGTGGTGCTTAACTAACTGGAAGCATTATCAGCTTAAATCCAACCGACTACCTGCTCGCACTGGTGTGGCGAAAAGAGTTGTGTCTTGCGCCGCCCTGCAAACTGTGACATGAAGCTAAGAGTTTTGGATGACTGTTTCTTGGGCTCTGCCAGCAGGCACAGTTTCATTGTGCCCAGAGCCATGGCCTCTGCGTTCACCATCAGCAGCACGCCCACTTCCACGTCCCTTACTGCTCGCCTTGCGCATATTATATAGTATATATGTAACTTTGTCACAAGTACAGTAGTGCAGATTTTTATTAAGTGTAAGATCAGAAAAATTTTACAGAATGTCAAATATTTAGAATGCGCAAACGTTATAGAGCAGATGCAAATGAGGAACTGCGGCCTAAATTAACAGTAGAAAAAATACCAACGGATGTCAGGTATATAGACTTTTGAAAGGTTCTAATACACACGCTGTGCACATGCTGGTAATGTCAGGCACACTTGCGTTCTTTTTTCCCCAAAAGAAAAAAAAATGCAGCCAGATATAACATCGGACTTTTGTGTCTTTTAAGCAGAAATACTAGACCTGCCTAGCCAAATCCTATCCCTACAGTATAAGTCCCTCCTTGCGCAAGTTAAACTGCAGACGCAAATGAGGAACTGTGGCCTAAATTAACGGTAGAAAAAATACCAATGGATGTCAGGTATATAGACTTTTGAAAGGTTCTAATACACACGCTGTGCACGTGCTGGTAGTGTCAGGGCACACTTGCGTTCTTTTTGCCCCAAAAGGAAAAAAATGCAGACTGATATAACAATGGACTTTTGTGTCTTTTGAACAGAAATACTAGCCCTGCCTAGCCAAATCCTATCCCTACACTATAAGTCCCTCCTTGCGCAAATGTTATACAGCAAGACGCAAAAGAGGTACTGCGGGCTTAACAGCAGAAATAATAGCAAAGGATGTCAGGTATATAGTATACAGAGAGTATCATACAGCATGCAGCAGCTGCACAGGAGGCGTTAATGGCAGGCCACCCAGCGCTATTTTTAACACCCCCAAAATAAAAAAAAAATGTTTGCCAGCAAGATATAATAGCCCTTAAGAGGGCTTTTGGGCATTTTCTGAGCAAATTCTATCCCTGGATAGCAGTCTTCTGTCCCTACTCTATCTGTCCCTGCTTGCAGCAGCTCTCCCTGGCTCGGTATGAGCCGGTCACATGTCACCGGGTGCTTTATAGCACCTGATGACGCGTTCCCGGCCAGCCAATCACTGTAATGCCAGTAGCTAACATGGCTACTGGCATTACAGTGAATGCCAGTACCTTCCCGCATGCTAATTGGTCCCGAGCGCCGCCATGTTCGGCCGAATAGTGTATTCAGCCAAACATGTTCGCTCATCACTAGTTGTCACCTATATTTAAATAAAAAAGAACTGTCTCCAACTACTTGAGGTTGTGTTATTGCGTCAGGAGGTATCGAAAAAGTGTATTCCATTTACTCCACACCCCTTCATTGTCTCTCATCACTCCTCCAGAGGACTGGCAACTCCATAAGTGAGGAGCGAACGGTACCGGCAGCACCAACCACTATCCAAATACACGCCTACACTAGTGTTGTGCCTATGTTTGCACACCACCAAAAGGTAAGAACAATCACTTTTTCTTTCAAGCAATTGACTAAAAAACTATTACCCTATCAGCACCTCTCCCTCTTTTGCCACATATGTCACAAGTCCTTGTAAGGTAGTAAAATGGACATCTATGGACTCTTTGTCATCAGTAACTGTCTCTGAACCCACCTCTTTAAGTAATGGTAATGGTAACAAAAATGATCTATAGTATATTGATGTTTGGCAAATCCAGCATGCTGGTGAATACGATTTTACATTCTTCTCACACCCACGCAGAGTGTATACTGAAATTGATCACTTTCTGGTTGATAGATTCTTGCTTCCCAGAATAGGCAGGACATCTATTCTTACTGATACTTGTTCTGATCAAGCATTAATTGCTATGGTAGTCAAGGAGCATTTTAATCACTTTCTCAGTTCCTTTTGGAGACTTAATCATTTTACGCTGAAAAGCCCTAAGTACTCACCTCATTCTACATTCTGGAAATTTTTAGATTTAATTATAATCACCAAACGGCTGGTAGCGCTCTATGGTGTGCTCTCAAAGCTATGATTAGAAGACATTTTATTAAGTAATCAGTTTATGATAACCTTAGACATATTACACATCTTCAGTGGCAATCGTGTCTTGCTGAATTTTTACATATACCCTAAACTTAGACATCCTATTACAATATTACAGCTAAATCAAGATGACATGTTATCTCTAAGGATGAGAGAATCGATTCTAAACAAATCAAATTTTTTACGCTTCAAGCAAATCTGAAACTTGGCTATTCGTGTCAGACAAATCGTTCAAAATGGCATCTGCCATTTTACATATCAGCACAGCAGGCAGCATTCTGAGTGCTTAGCCATAATGCTTTGCAGTCAGCCTCAGTCACTCTCCAGGGACTATGCCGACAAATGTCATAGGCACTATATAAGATGCAAACCATAAAATGCAGGTGCTTTCCGGGGTTATGCCTTGCTAAGGCTAGTTACGCACTAGTATTAAAATCTTCTAGCAGGCTGTTCTGGCAGAGGAACAACCTGCCAGGGTTCATCATATAGCAGGATGCTGCCTGCACCACCGGAGCCCATTGACTATAATAGGCCTATTTTCAGCATTAGTGTTGAGATTAAGCTGGACATTACAGCTGTTTTTGTACGTCCAAATTCCGGCACTAGTGCCAAAAAGAGGCTGGGTCCCCACCTGGTCCCATTATGCTTAATGGGGCCGGGCAGTGGTCTGGACCTTTCTGGCTATGCAGAATATGGCTAAAAAAAAAACCTAATCTAAGACACACAGACTAACAGCAAGAAAAAAAATTATTCTTGTCTTTAAGCACACAATAAAGCTAGTTTAATGTCAGGGAGAATGCAGAAATTAAATCTGAATCTAAGGAGTCCATAGACTTTACTCACAACATCTTTACTGACTTGGAAATTTCAGAACAATGTGCATTGATGAATCTTTGTGAACTGCAATCTTCTATTGAGAGTGACAATCATGACATCAGTCAAACTGTGGCCATTTTACTACCTGAAATCCATGCTATTATCCTCTCCAATCCAGAGTGGATGCTGTGGATAGATTTCAATTGGCTGTGGAACATGATCTAAAAAAGTTATGAGTCTATCCCAAAATGTCATATAATAGAGGATCGGTAGTGGTAACTTTTATACAGTATATATATATATATATATATATATATATATATATATATATATATGTGTGTGTGTACAGTGGAGGAAATAAGTATTTGATCCCCCACTGACTTTAAAAGTTTTAATACTAATAAATAAATGAAACGTCTCATAATTTTATGCCAGCTTTATTTTAACAGTGCCACATAGAATATCAAAAGAAAAACGGAGAAAATTACATGAAATGAGAAATAAAAAATAATTTGCATTTCTTTGAGGGAAATAAGTATTTGATCCCCTAGTAAAACCATGACTAATGTTGGCTCCCACAGACCACTGACACACCCTAATCACAGTGAAGTCGTTACCTGGATGAGAGACACCTGTCCCAAATTGTCACCTATATAAAAGGCCACCTGCCAACAGTCTCAGTGACACTCCAACATCTCCACCATGGGCAAGACTAAAGAGCTGTCTAAAGATGTCAGGGACAAAATTGTTGACCTACACAAGGCTGGAATGGGCTACAAAGCCATAAGTAAGAAGCTGGATGAGAAGGTGACAACCATTGGTGCAATTTTTCGGAAGTGGAAGAAGTACAACATTACTGTCAATCGACCCAGGCCTGGAGCTCCATGCAAGATATCACCTCGTGGAGTCTCATTGATCATGAGAAAGGCTAAAAATCAGCCAAGAACTACATGGGAGGAGCTGAGTAATGATCTCAAGGCAGCTGGGACCACAGTCTCCAAAAAAACCATTGGTAATACACTGAGACGTAATGGTTTAAAATCCTGCAGTGCACGCA
>ONZH01007593.1:0-17709 GCA_900303285.1 Rhinella marina
GACTCTGAGGTTCGTACGCCACGACCTAGCGTTGTGCGTGCATTCGCGAGACTTATATTCGTACGCAACAGTGTATACATTAAAAGCGTATAAAGTTGCGTACCTTTTAAAAAATGAACGTTCCTTATTAGTGAGCGAATATTTGCTAATAGCACATAATAAAGTATATTTTGTACGCAAATACAACAAATCTATTCGTCGAATATATGAATTTTAGGAAAAGTTTGACGAATTTTTAGTTGTTTTTCGTTGTTCGTCGAATAATTTTTTGCATGATTCGCTCATCTCCTATATATATATATATATATATATATATATATATATATATATAGTACAGACCAAAAGTTTGGACACACCTTCTCACTCAAAGAGTTTTCTGTATTTTCATGACTATGTGGAATTATATACTTAACAAAAAAGTGTGAAAATATGTCTTATATTCTAGGTTCTTCAAAGTAGCCACCTTTTGCTTTGATTACTGCTTTGCACACTCTTGGCATTCTCCTGATGAGCTTTAAGAGGTAGTCACCTGAAATGGTATTCCAACAGTCTTGAAGAGTTCCCAGAGATGCTTAGCACTTGTTTGCCCTTTTGCCTTCACTCTGCGGTCCAGCTCACCCCAAACCATCTCGATTGGGTTCAGGTATGGTGACTGTGGAGACCAGGTCATCTGGCGTAGCACCCCATCACTCTCCTTCTTGGTCAAATAGCCCTTACACAGCCTGTAGGTATGTTTTGGGTCATTGTCCTGTTGATAAATAAATGATGGTTCAACTAAACGCAAACCGGATGGAATAGCATGCCGCTGCAAGATGCTGTGGTAGCCATGCTGGTTCAGTATGCCTTCAATTTTGAATAAATCCCCAACAGTGTCACCAGAAAAGCACCCCCACATCATCACACCTCCTCCTCTATGCTTCACGGTGGGAACCAGGCATGTAGAGTCCATCCGTTCACCTTTTCTGCGTCGCACAAAGACACGGTGGTTGGAATCAAAGATCTCAAATTTGGACTCATCAGACCAAAGCACAGATTTCCACTGGTCTAATATACATTCCTTGTGTTCTTTAGCACAAACAAGTCTCTTCTGCTTGTTGCCTGTCCTTAGCAGTGGTTTCCTAGCAGCTATTTTACCATGAAGGCCTGCTGCACACAGTCTCCTCTTAACAGTTGTTGTAGAGATGTGTCTGCTGCTAGAACTCTTTGTGGCATTGACCTGGTCTCTAATCTGAGCTGCTGCTAACCTGCGATTTCTGGGGCTGGTGACTCTGATGAACCTATCCTCCGCAGCAGAGGTGAATCTTGGTCTTCTTTTCCTGGGGCGGTCATTATGTGAACCAGTTTCTTTGTAGCGCTTGATGGTTTTTGCGACTGCTCTTGGGGCCACTTTCAAAGTTTTCCCAATTTTTCGGACTGCCTGACCCTCATTTCTTAAAGTAATGATGGCCACTCGTTTTTCTTTACTTTTTTCTTGCCATAATACAAATTCTAATAGTCTATTCAGTAGGACTATCAGCTGTGTATCCACCTGACTTCTGCGCAACACAACTCATGGTCCCAACCCGATTTATAAGGCAAGAAATCCCACATATTAAACCTGACAGGGCACACCTGTGAAGTGAAAACCATTTCAAGTGACTACCTCTTGAAGCTCATCAAGAGGATGCCAAGAGTGTGCAAAGCAGTAATCAAAGCAAAAGGTGGCTACTTTGAAGAACCTATAATATAAGACATATTTACAGTTGTTTCACACTTTTTTGTTAAGTATATAATTCCACATGTGTTAATTCATAGTTTTGATGCCTTCAGTATGAATCTACAATTTTCATAGTCATGAAAATACAGAAAACTCTTTGTATGAGACGGTGTGTCCAAACTTTTGGTCTGTACTGTATATATATATATATATATATATATATATATATATATATATATATTCTGTAGCTATGTCCATACATTAAGTGTTGGATATTTTATACTTATAAAATCTATTACGTTTCACTCCACAGTTTATGTATTGTTTTATCCTATCACAGCATTTGTGTTTAATTTTCAGTGACACAGTCACACTGTACTAAGTGAATTTCAGTCAAAAAAAATTGTATGTTTGTGTAATATACAAATAAAAGCGAAATACTGACTACTGCAATCAGAAACAATGTGATTAGGTATGTTGGGCTTTATCATGGTACCCTTTATAGTGCTGCAGAGAGTGGGATGAGGGGCGGAGACAAGGGTTTCCTATCTGTAAAACCTCTTATGGTGGCTAGCTTTCCTGTCTCCAGTAGATACCGTACAAAATCACATCCATTTGTTTGTTCTCCCTGTGTTTGGGTGAGTTTCCTCCGGGTACTCCGGTTCCATCCCATTCTCCAAAGACATACTAATAGGGAACTTATGTAAACTGAGAGCTCAATTGGGGACAGTGAGTAATGAATCTCTAAAATATAAAACGTAACGGAATATGTCAGCACTTTATAAGTTAATAAAATTGCAGAAACTGCAGAAAGTGTCTGAGATAGTAGTTCAACTCTTGCTTAACTTGAACTAAAGACTTCCAGTTACACTTCTAACAAGAAGAGTTACACATCCATTAAACAAAAATACAGTAATTACAGTCCAACAAAGTAAACAGTACCAGATGTGCCAGAGCTTTGCTTATTCTGAGTCTCTCCCTCTTTACTTGAAGAATGTGACCAGGCTCATGCTCTCTGTATTTCTCTTGTGATGACATCACTGCCATGTGATCAGTGCATGATAAAGAGGAACTTAGCAGTGGAGAGAAGTAGTCGGGAAGGACCTGCGATTCAATGTAAAAGACTGAGGGAATATGCTGAAAGTTGTACAGTGGTTCTCTTATAATCTGTCCTTACTTGGAAGGAGGGAATTATATTATTTACCTAGGACTGTAACTTTGAAGGGAGGAGAGTGATGTTTTAACATTGGACTGCATATTGGAGGCAGCTGGAGGGAAGGACTAACATTGGACTATATATTGGAGGGGGTTGTGGCAGGGAGTGATGTTATGTACATAGGATTGTATGTTGGAGGGGCTGTGTTATTTAGCCAATAGGCACATGAACACGTAAAATGGCCATGTAATGACTGTTTAAGGAACAATTATCACATGGCCATTTTTATAGCCAAATTCTATGGGGCTATTCACATGACTGTTTCTTTAGCGATCAAAGAATGGCAACTGTCAAAATGTAGGGCATGTCCTATTTTTGGCTGTGAAATCAATGGGAGTGTTTTAATAGCCATTTAGACAAAAGTGCACCTGTCTAATGGTATTTCAGGGGTTAAAAAACAAAACATTACTCATCTTAACCACTTGCACTCACCCCTCACTGAAGGCAGCAGGACCTGATTCTCCCAGCATAATAACGTCACATGATCACGCTGGGAGCATCAGGTCCTACTATATGTGCAGGGTCTGCTCTCCTGAATGTAGATGCTCAATGGCATAGGTTGGTTTAGAGTAGGGCCTGCTTGACTGAGACCACCTTGACGCTGGTAGGCGGGCACAGATGTGTTTTGATCAAAAAATATTAGTTGAGAGTCTCAGATTCTATTATAGCACAGTGAGAGCTTAGTCCATATACAATGTTTGCATCAGGAGAATGTCAGCTCCAGTAAGCAGGGGATGAAGAAAGCAGGGCAGGCCAGACAGGTGTTGGTAGTGGTAAACTATGTCATTAGGGGTACAGATAGGGCAATCTGTCACAAAGAGCAGGATTGTCAAACGTGTAGTGTCTTCCTGTCACTTGAGTTCGACACATCGAGGATCGGGTTGATAGATTACTGGGAGGGACTGGTGAAGATTCAGTGGTCATGGTCCAGATTTGAATCAATTACAAAGTTAAAGCTAGGTAGTGGGTCCATAAAAATTAAATACTACGACTCAAGAATTGTTGTAGAAAAAAGGGATTTGGGTTCCTGGGGAACTGGTCTGACTTCTCTGTCAGCTATAGGCTCTTTCATAGGGATGGGCTACACCTCAATTGGGAAGGAGCAGCCATTTTGGGGGAGAAGATGACTAGAAGGTTGGAGGAGTGTAGTAAGCTAAGGACTGGGGGGAGGATAATTACGTTATAGATGGGGAAGATAGTTCAGGTCAGGGGCGAGGTAAGGAAACTCGGGGAGGGATGGAAGGAGGGACTAGAACAATTCATAAGGAAAAGTGTAGGGTAAAAAATATACAAAAACTTCTTAATTGTATGTATACTAATGCCAGAAGACTGACTAATAAAACTGGTGAACTGAAATTAGTAATGACTGAGGAGAACTATGATATAGTGGGAATAACTGAGACTGGATGGCTGGATGATAGCTATGATTGGACAGTTAACGTACAGGGTTACAGTCTGTTTAGAAAGGATTGTCAAAACTGGAGAGGGGTAGGGGTTTGTCTTTATGTAAGGTCCGGTCTAAAGCCCACAAAGACTGGTTTCCCAACTGGTAAAGGATCTGACCATACTGGACTTAGTACTAACCAATACACCTGACAGAGCAACAGATATGCAGGTTGGAGGACACTTGGGAAATAGGGACCATAATATAATAACCTTCAAATTGTCATTCAAAAGAGTGTTTCTTCAGGGAGGAACAAAAATACCAAACTTTCAAAAAGTACAATTTGACCATTTAAGCCTCACTAATTGGGACAACGTCCACTAAAATATAAAATGCAGCCACAAAATGGGATATTTTTTAAAAGTATACTACAGTCATGGCCAAAAGTTTTGAGAATGACACAAATATTATATTTTCACATGATCTGCTGCCCTCTGGTTTTTATATGTGTTTGTCAGATGTTTTTATCACATACAGAAATATAATTGCAATCATATTATGAGTAACAAAAGCTTATATTGACAGAATGAGTTAATGCAGCAAGTCAATATTTGCAGTGTTGACCCTTCTTCTTCAGGACCTCTGCAATTCTCCCTGGCATGCTCTCAATCAACTTCTGGACCAAATCCTGACTGATAGCAGTCCATTCTTGCACAATCAATGCTTGCATTTTGTCAGAATTTGTAGGTTTTTGTTTGTCCACCCATCTCTTGATGATTGACCACAAGTATTCAATGGGATTAAGATCTGGGGAGTTTCCAGGCCATGGACCCAAAATCTATATGTTTTGTTCCCTGAGCCATTTAGTTATCACCTTTGCTTTATGGCAAGGTGCTCCATCATGCTGGAAAAGGCATTGTTGATTGCCAAACTGCTCTTGGACGGTTGGGAGAAGTTGCTCTCGGAGGACATTCTGGTACCATTCTTTATTCATGGCTGTGTTTTTAGGCAAGACTGTGAGAGAGCCGATTCCCTTGGCTGAGAAGCAACCCCACACATGAATGGTTTCAGGATGCTTTACAGTTGGCATGAGACAAGACTGGTGGTAGCGCTCACCTCGTCTTCTCCGAATAAGCTGTTTTCCAGATGTCCCAAACAATCGAAAAGGGGATTCATCAGAGAAAATGACTTTACCCCAGTCCTCAGCAGTCCACTCCCTGTACCTTTTGCAGAATATCAGTCTGTCCCTGATGTTTTTTCTGGAGAGAAGTGGCTTCTTTGCTGCCCTCCTTGAGACCAGGCCTTGCTCCAAGAGTCTCTGCCTCACAGTGCGTGCAGATGCACTCACACCTGCCTGCTGCCATTCCTGAGCAAGCTCTGCACTGCTGGTAGCCCGACCCCGCAGCTGAAACACTTTTAAGAGACGGTCCTGGCACTTGCTGGTCTTTCTTGGGTGCCCTGGAGCCTTTTTGGCAACAATGGAACCTCTCTTTTTGAAGTTCTTGATGACGCGATAGATTGTTGACTGAGGTGCAATCTTTCTAGCTGTGATACTCTTCCCTGTTAGGCCATTTTTGTGCAGTGCAATGATGACTGCACGTGTTTCTTTAGAGATAACCATGGTTAACAGAAGAGAAACAATGATGCCAAGCACCAGCCTCCTTTTAAAGTGTCCAGTGGTGTCATTCTTACTTAATCATGACAGATTGATCTCCAGCCCTGATCTCATCAACACCCACACCTGTGTTAATGGAGCAATCACTGAAACGATGTTAGCTGGTCCTTTTAAGGCAGGGCTGCAATGATGTTCAAATGTGTTTTGGGGGATAAAGTTCATTTTCTATGCAAATATTGACTTTGCAAGTAATTGCTGTTAAGCTGATCACTCTTTATAACATTCTGGAGTATATGCAAATTGCCATTATAAAAACTGAAGCAGTAGACTTTGTAAAAATTAATATTTGGATCATTCTCAAAACTTTTGGCCATGACTGTATACTCTAATAGTGAGAGGAGCATAACTTATAGGAATAAAAGGGTAAGGATTAAGGAACAAGAAAAAAATGATAAAATAGAAATTTAAAGGAAGCAATACATGACAAAAAGATAACATTTAAATAACTAAAACAGAAAGTACCCAGTAAGCATTGACAAAATATAAGGAAAAAAATAGAATATGTAAAAGACAAATTAAAATAGCCATCTGGAGGCATGGAGATTCATTGCCAGAGAGAGAGTAAAACTAAGCCTAAAATGTTTTCCAATTATATAAATGGTAAAAAGTTTAAACATGAAGGTGCTTGCCCTTTACAGAATGATGAGGGAGAAATTGTAGATAGCGATGTGGAGAAAGCAAATCTATTAAATCTTTTTTTTCTCCAGTGAGGAAAGTAAACTGTCAGATGAAATGTGTAAAAGTAAATTCCCCATTAAAAGTGGCCTGTCTCAAAAAGATTAAAATATCAAATCGCCATGAGCGCCATGTAATGGCATACACCCACGTATCCTAAGAGAATTAAGTAATGTCATAGACAGACCCATATTTTTGATATTTAGGGACTCTGTATTGACAGGGAGCATTCCACAGGATTGGTGCATAGCACATGTGGTGTCAACATTAAAGAAAAAAAAAAAAAACAGTGCCTGGAAACTATAAGCAGGTAAGATGTTATCTTGGAGTACCTCAATGAAAGTAAGCGAATAATGACATATCAGCATGGCTTCATAAGGGATTGGTCCTGTCAAACTAATTTAATCAGTTTCTATGAGGAGGTAAGTTCTAGACTTTCCCGGGGTGAGTCAGTAGTTTCACTTCTCTAAAGCGTTTCATACTGTGCTACATAAAAGCCTAGTATATAAAATGAGAATGCTTGGACTGGGGGAAAATGTCTATATGTGGGTAAGTAATAGAGATGAGCAAATCTTTAAAAATTCGCTTCAGCGAATAATCGACAAATTTATAGCAAGATTCGTTCTTAATACGAATTTATTCGGTCAAAGTTGTGTTAAAAAATAATCGTTGTTTTGCGAACATTCATCCACAAATTACAAACATGTACAAAAGTACACTACTGAACTGAATACATAAGCATAAGTGTACAAAGTGCGTAAAAATCGTTAGTGTATTGACTCGCGATTGTGTCATACGCACACACGCGGCTAGGCCACGGCGTACAGTCCTCAGAGGCAGTCCATATGAGCTAGAAAAGTAAGGTGCTAGCTATCTGGCTATGTGCATAATTTACTAAACACACCATACAATAAGTGCATAATAGGACACATTGCAGTACCTGAAAAAGAATACACTCAATGGGCTAAAGTGCTTGAACGTTGCCGAACCTATAAAAACATTATTGCTAAAATACTGCAAAGACATAATTATGCAAACATTTCAGTGCAATCAATTTCACATTTGCAAGCATAATAGGCTCAGATATACGTTTGAGTCTCTCCTCATGGCTGCTTGGCATAAAACACTGGAACACATAGTCCAAAATTCAATTGTAATCCACGTGAGTTCATTTTGTAATCCAAACAGGTAATGTGTAATCCACATGGATAATATAAAATAGCAGCAAATAAAGACCCCTTTTTGCAAAGGGGGCTCCCAAATAATCTGAGAAGGAGGGAAAAAGGAAAATAGGTGCACTTAAGCGCAACTGGGAATTTTCTGGGGGGGGGAGTCCTGACAAGCCATGTCCATCTGGGTGAGAGTCAAACAGGGGGCAATAAAAACAAGATAAAAACAAGCGCCAACTAGTTCTCACCCATCAGGTGCAGTCCACGTTGTGGCTCCCATAGGTCCAGACCATGAGGTGTCCTTTAAATCAGCCAGACAGAAACAGCCAGTTGTAGAAGGGTTCCTCAGATGAGGGACCTGAAGTCCTCCTCGCTGCTACTGCTGCTGAAGGACATAAGAGGACACTCCTGCCAACTGTAGGCCAAGCTGGCTGCCATGGTTGAGCCCCACTGCCCTCTGCTGCTAGAATTTGGACTTGACCAGGTGGTGGTCACACTGGTGAGTGCTGCAGCCACTTGAGCCTTCACCTTTCTGGATACTGCTGCCGGGACAGCAGGGGTAAGGACTTCTGGCTGAAGCAGTTGAGGCAAGGCTGCACCCAAGGAAGAACCACCAGTTCTCCTGGCTGCTGCTGACTTCATTTTCCATGGTAGGTGGTACTGGATCACCGTGGGTTGGAAAGTGAAGGATGATGTAGTCAGCTGACCCAGGTGAAAGGACTGTGATGGTGGTGGTGGCAATCCAGGGATCAGAGGCTCCGGCTGTGGCTATGGCTTTTCTCTGAAATGGAGGGTGCCATCTGGTGACTCTTGTAGGCAGTGCACACGTCCTGCGGCTGCTGGATCATCCGGCCAGGTCTTGGCTGGCGATGCAGGTACCAGGGGCTTTGACAATAATGTTACTCCGGTAGCAAAAGGGGCCTTTCAGGGATGCCATGGGGGTATATTCTACCTGATCCCCCACATATAGGCTGTGACGGGCTTGGGGCAGGTAAGACCATTTCACAGACCTGCGGCCACTAAGTACTCCTTGCCGTCCTCGACGTCCGCAAGGAAGCCACTGCCTCGCTCCACTGAAAACCAGAGGATGGTTCCTTTACACCGTTCCAGCATAGGGTCTCCCGGCCTCGGACGGTCAAGCACTTAGATGACCCAGTCCTCTACCGCTTTCTTATAGTCCCATAGGGTCTGGGCTTGGGCCGTCACTGATGTAGGCACGATGGGATTCTGCCGCATGGAAAGTGTTCTCCTCCTGGGCAGCGGAGTGGACGCTCCAGCCACCTCCGCCACACCAGCCTTAACGGCGGACAACTCTGGTGCCCGTGCAATTCTTGGGGTCACTTTTGTCACTCGTATCTCCTCGGGCCTCTCCGATGGTTCGAGCTCGGTATCCCACACCATCTCTCCCCACTTTGGGCGCAGTTGTTTCACCATGCTGTCTTGTTCACCGCTGGCCTGAACTGGAGAGGAGGTCAGAGTAATGAGGGAGGAGTCTTCACTCCCTATACTTGCAAATAGATAGTTCCCAGTGGGCCGGGCTGTTTTTTCCCGCTTCTGAGGGGGCTTATCTTCACTTTCCTGCTCTTGAGGGGGCGTATCGTCATTTTTCCGCTTCAGGGGGCCAGGGGAGCAAGAAGAATGCGTACGTAGTTTATGTAGCGTTAGCGTTCAAAACTTTAAGAACAGTTACGTTCGTATGAAGCGAATCTGAAAAAAAAACAGATTAGCTTCGGAGTAGAAAATCAGGAGGATTCATAACGAATATAAGAAGCGGCGAATAGATTCGCTCATCTCTAGTAAGTAACTGGCTTAGTGATAGAAAACAGAGGGTGGTTATTAATGGTACACACTCAGATTGGGTCAAAGTCACTAGTGGGGTACCACAGGGGTCAGTATTAGACCCTATTCTCTTCAATATATTTATCAATGATCTTGTAGAAGGCTTGCACAGTAAAATATCATTTTTTTTTGCAGATGACACTAAATTACATAAATTAATTAACACAAAAGAGAACAGTATATTGCTACAGATGGATCTGGATATGATGGGGGATTATATTCCTATCGTCAGCCTATCAAATATCTGAAGAGGAGGCAACACTCCATTCGAGCTTTGTATCCTGTTCATTACATTGCCCCCTGTCTCAGAAGCTTTGGCGGTGCAGTGTAATGTAAAGTTCTCGCTCCATCACCTCCCACAATCAGATATTGATGACCTATCCTGGCAATAGGTCATCAATATATACAGTCTGAACAACATCTTTAATGTTTTTTTTTTGTCAAACACTGCCAGACACGGTCCTTCCAGGTCAGAAGCTGAACGCTGTATGGTGCTTTTTCTCAGTCAGCATAGGGATCTAACAGACTACTGCCGCCCTGATTCGCTGATGAAGCTATCTTTCAAACTCTTAGCCAATCAGGGCATGCCCTCCCTCCCACTTCCTTCCATGTCATTTAATCCTCTGTCTTCATCCTGTTGTGGTTTACCCTATTAACAGTAAAATGGCATTGGGTGCCAAAGCTTTGAATTTGTTGGTCAAATTTTTGTGAAATTCATAAGAAAACCGATTTGTCTGGAATTGATTCGCTTGTCTCTAATGTAATAGCATAATATTATATAATTAGAGATATTTTGCATTAAATAGACTTAGTAAATTATTTATAATTATATACTTTATGCTGCTACATCTGATAAGTGATTGTTAATTTGAATTGTCAGTTGAAAACCATAAAGGTTTATAATGGCATAGATAATTACGTATAATAGCCTTCCATTTATTATTAACAAAAATGAACCCAGTTTGAAAACAAATATGAAATGTATTATAAATCATAGTTTTATTTATTAATCACATTTTTAGCATTTATTTATTTTCCGCATAAGCAAAATTTGGAGCAATCATTATTAGGATCTGTCAACATCTGTGTTGGAGGCAAAAATACCCTGTTGCAAATAAGGTCATAAAAGTCAGGTAAAATATTGCAGCATGCTGCACTATTCTTTCTGACAAAATGGCAGGCTACCTGAGAAAAATCTGATGGACCTCATAACCGTAAATGGTGTCGCTTGGGTGCCAGTCATGTTCATAAAAAACAGATATGGTGCTCCTGTTATTTTCTTTATTATTTCTATACAGGGCAGAACAACAAATTATCTAGTGCAGAGGTTAACCGAGACTTATACAGTGATTGTGACTTTTTCAGTGATTGCATTTGGACATTTACACCTGGAGGTGTGGCAACTCCAGGTTTGAATGTACCATGACTTACATCTTATGGTAACATTCTGGTGCACCTGTGCAGCCTGAGTCACATGAGTCATTAGTAGGTGGGGCTCACAGCCTCCTCCCTCCTCCCATTGTATGTGTGATCTCACGCTGGAGGTAACTAGGAGTTGGTCGCTGTGTGTCGGCCTGTATGATTCTCCACAATTGCCCATACGGCAAGGTAGGTTAGTGTTAGGTCCCGAGCCACTCTGAGATACCTTGACGCGGTGCCCGGGCTCCGGTATGTTCTTGATATAGGAATATATTGGCGAAAGTCTAATTTTAACATCAGCGTGAGGGTTTAGCTATATATTATCAATTGCATCTACCGCCACAGTGCACCTTTATCAGTGATTTTTTGATAACCAAGACTTATGCCTCATTCACATGTCCATGTCTGTGATAGAATCCGTGATGAGATGGTGAGTGATTAATGCTTGAAGATGTCAAGTGAAGAATTGTGTTTGGTCTGTGTGGACATTTATTCCTCTCCATGTGTCATCTGTGTTTCAGGGACACTGCACAGCTAAAACGCTCTGTGAAAGAAGGATGAAACATGGATGACATCTGTGTTGCTTCCATGTTTTTCACTGACTCATGGACTATAATGGACATGATGGATCTATGAACACTGACAAAATGGCGTATTCTTCCATGCTAAAACCATAGACCCATACATAACTATGTAAAACATAAAAAAATGCAACAGCATTCTGCGAACACAAACAATAAAATGAGTACACACAATACTGCCATACTCACTATCTACACGATACTAGCGCTACGTTGTAAATGTGAGATTCTTGGCAAATACTTTTGTACAAAATTATCTGTGCCCGGCTGCCATACATCAAGGCGATCCCTTTAAGATGGGAACCTAACACTAAACGCCATAGTCACTAACTGCCATAGCAGCCTCCATTAACTACAGAGGATGCAGGCTGCACATGCATGCTAAGCCAACATTATATTGTACCTCTTATGGTGCCAAAATGGCCTCCACTGATTTCAGGGAATGCAGGCTCCACATGCATGCCGAGCCCACACAATATGATACCTCCTTGGTGCCACACTGACCTCTGTTACGCTCAGGGAATGCAGGTTCCACACAACGCTGAGCGCACTCTGTATTACACCTATCCTGGTGCAAACTAGCCTCCAATGCATATAGGGAGAGCAGGACACAGCTTTATGCTAGCACTAATTAAAATCAGGCTGTAAGGCAAAAAGGTTAGTTAGGAGTGCCTGACCGAAATGTTGGTGGAGTCAGCCACGCCTCCACCTAAACTGCAAGAAAAACTGGGGGTCAGTCAGCACATCCAAGTATGCAGGTGCACGTCACCATGGCTGCAAAAAGAAAAGTAAAACATAAAAAAATGCAACAGCACTCTGGGGCGAACCAATTCTGAATAGAATTGGGGAGCCATGGTGTCATTGCAATTAAAATGTGTATGTGTATGTGTTAAATTAAACTTACCTGATCAGATGAATGGCATCTCCCAAGAAGTTTCTGGAACAGGCAGGAGACCAGGCGCATGAGGATCTTGATTGGAGAAAAGGTCAACAGCTTCAGCATGCGCCACCTGTGAAAGAAAGGAAAAAAACGTTAGTGTCACATTCAGTGAGCAGCAGGATCAAGAACAAGACCCCACCACCCACAGAATGGAAGAACTATTAAAACAATTGATCTTCAAAGCAGAGTCTTCCGGAGGAGAAGACTGGCTAAGAAGATGTCTACTTACCGATGCAGATCCAGTCCAAGGGAGTCGGCAATCTGCTGAGCTGGTCTGCGATCCAGGAAAATTAATGGATGCAGATCTCAGCTCAGACAGCGTCATAGGAAGCACGCGCATGCGCAGAGAAGAAGAAGAGTCTCCGCTGCCACTAAAAAGAAGAAAGAAGGAAAGAAGGACATACTCACCAACCGAGGACCTGGAAGGGCACAAAAAGGGAAGAAATCAAGCTGCGCCATCAACCTCAAGGACAACACAAGCCAGAAGAAGACGACAGACACAAACAATAACGGACTTGCCTGCCACAGCTCCCGACAGCCATCAACGGCAGAGACCAACGGTCAGATCCTCAGAGGGTGAGCATAACATGAACAATATGTCTGATAGTGACTGTTTCCATCAGTGTACTCCTATAAAAAAAGAATAAAAATATAATTTCACAAATAGAGATTACCCCAGAAGAAAAAGAACAATTTTTCGCAGAATTTATTAATTTTATGTCACAGAAATCATCTGGTGACTTAGAGTATGGTTAACCCCTAAAACAACTAATCAACATAAAAAAGCAATAATAGGAGATAACTAGAGATGAGCGAGTAGTGTTCGATCGAGCTGGTATTCGATCGAATACTACGATATTCGGCGTACTCGATTTAATTCGAGTATAACGGCGATGGCGCACCTAGAATTCGTTTCCCCTCCCACCTTCCCTGGCGCTCTTTTTCCACCAATCACCATGCAGGGGGGGTATGACAGGCACGCTGAGCACGCTGGCAGCGCGAAAACGGCGTCTACATGCATTGGCTGGAAAAACCATGTGACCTCGAATATTAAAAACTCAGCTCTTCCTGCTCGTACGCATATGCTGCGTGAACTTAGTCAGGGACAGAGGCTGGAGAAGGGAGAGACAGATTTTAGCTGTTGGACAGGCAGGAGCGTGATTAAAAGCCCTTATCAGGGCTACTACAGTGGACTTCAAGTGATAGCTTACTACAATATAGACTTTACAGAGAACGGCTGCTGTATTCAGGGATAGCTGCTGGAGTAGGGACAGAGAGAGGCATTAGTGGTGTATTAGGTGCTCTGCTACATACCAAACTATATTTGGCACTACTGCTGTGTACCTTGAAAAATACAATATTTAGGCCTTATAACTGGCAACTGTACTGTGCGTTCTCTTGCAAAGTAATTTCTCATAACTGGTGTTCATACACACCGTCTGATCACTTAGTACACGGCTGTGTACCTTGAAAAATACAATATATAGGCCTTAACTGGCAACTGTACTGTGCGTTCTCTTGCAAAGTAATTTCTCATAACTGGTGTTCATACACACCGTCTGATCACTTAGAACACGGCTGTGTACCTTGAAAAATACAATATATAGGCCTTAACTGGCAACTGTACTGTGCGTTCTCTTGCAAAGTAATTTCTCATAACTGGTGTTCATACACACCGTCTGATCACTTAGAACACGGCTGTGTACCTTGAAAAATACAATATATAGGCCTTAACTGGCAACTGTACTGTGCGTTCTCTTGCAAAGTAATTTCTCATAACTGGTGTTCATACACACCGTCTGATCACTTAGAACACGGCTGTGTACCTTGAAAAATACAATATATAGGCCTTAACTGGCAACTGTACTGTGCGTTCTCTTGCAAAGTAATTTCTCATAACTGGTGTTCATACACACCGTCTGATCACTTAGAACACGGCTGTGTACCTTGAAAAATACAATATATAGGCCTTAAACTGGCAACTGTACTGTGCGTTCTCTTGCAAAGTAATTTCTCATAACTGTTGTTCATACACACCGTCTGATCACTCAGAACACGGCTGTGTACCTTGAAAAATACAATATATAGGCCTTAACTGGCAACTGTACTGTGCGTTCTCTTGCAAAGTAATTTCTCATAACTGTTGTTCATACACACCGTCTGATCACTTAGAACACGGCTGTGTACCTTGAAAAATACAATATATAGGCCTTAAACTGGCAACTGTACTGTGCGTTCTCTTGCAAAGTAATTTCTCATAACTGTTGTTCATACACACCGTCTGATCACTTAGTACACGGCTGTGTACCTTGAAAAATACAATATATAGGCCTTATAACTGGCAACTGTACTGTGTGTTTTCTTTGCAAAGTAATTTCTCATAACTGTTGTTCATACACACCGTCTGATCACTTAGAACACGGCTGTGTACCTTGAAAAATACAATATATAGGCCTTAACTGGCAACTGTACTGGTGCGTTCTCTTGCAAAGTAATTTCTCATAACTGTTGTTCATACACACCGTCTGATCACTCAGAACACGGCTGTGTACCTTGAAAAATACAATATATAGGCCTTAACTGGCAACTGTACTGTGCGTTCTCTTGCAAAGTAATTTCTCATAACTGGTGTTCATACACACCGTCTGATCACTTAGTACACGGCTGTGTACCTTGAAAAATACAATATATAGGCCCTTAACTGGCAACTGTACTGTGCGTTCTCTTGCAAAGTAATTTCTCATAATTGGTGTTCATACACACCGTCTGATCACTTAGTACACGGCTGTGTACCTTGAATAATACAATATATAGGCCTTATAACTGGCAACTGTACTGTGTTTCTCTTGCAAAAGTAATTTCTCATAACTGGTGTCATACACACCGTCTGCATCACTTAGAACACGGGCTGTGTACCTTGAAAAATACAATATATAGGCCTTAACTGGCTAACTGTACTGTGCGTTCATCTTGGCAAAGTAATTCTCATAACTGGTGTTCAATACCACACCGTCTGATCACTCAGAACTACTGGCTTGTGTAACCTTTGAAAAATACAATATATAGGCCTTAACTGGCCAACTGTACTGTGCGTTCTCTTGCAAAGTAATTTCTCATAACTGTTGTTCATACACCCACCGCTGATCACTCAGAACACGGCTGTGTACCTTGAAAAATACAATATATAGGCCTTAACTGGCAACTGTACTGTGGCCGGTTCTCTTGCAAAGTAATTTCTCGATAACGTGGTGTTCATACCACACCGTCTTGATCACTTAATAAACCGCTGTGTACCTTGAAAATACAATATATAGGCCATTAACTGGCAACTGTACTGTGCGTTCTCTTGCAAGAGTTAATTTCTCATAACTGTTGTTCATACACACCGTCGTGATCACTTAGTACACGGCTGTGTACCTTGAAAAATACAATATATAGGCCTTAACTGGCAACTGTACTGTGCGTTCTCTTGCCAAAGTAATTTCTCATAACTGTGTTCATTACACACCGTCTGATCACTTAGACACGGCTGTGTACCTTGAAAAATACAATATATAGGCCTTAACTGGCAACTGTTACTGTGCGTTCTCTTGCAAAGTAATTTCTCATAACTGGTGTTCATACACACCGTCTGATCACTTAGAACACGGCTGTGTACCTTGAAAATACAATATATAGGCCTTAACTGGCAACTGTACTGTGCGTTCTCTTGCAAAGTAATTTCTCATAACTGTGTTCATACACACGTCTGATCACTTAGAACACGGCTGTGTACCTGAAAAAATACAATATATAGGCCTTAACTGGCAACTGTACTGTGCGTTCTCTTTGCAAAGTAATTTCTCATAACTGGTGTTCATACACACGTCTGATCACTTAGAACACGGCTGTGTACCTTGAAAAATACAATATATAGCCTTAAACTGGCAACTGTACTGTGCGTTCTCTTGCCAAAGTAATTTCTCATAAACTGGTGTTCATACACACCGTCTGATCACTTAGAACACGGCTGTGTACCTTGAAAAATACAATATATAGGCCTTATAACTGGCAACTGTACTGTGCGTTCTCTTGCAAAGTAATTTCTCATAACTGTTGTTTCATACACACCGTCTGATCACTTAGACACGGCTGTGTACCTTGAAAAATACAATATATAGGCCTTATACTGGCAAACTGTACTGTGCGTTCTCTTGCAAAGTAATTTCTCATAACTGTGTTCATACACACCGTCTGATCACTTAGAACACGGCTGTGTACCTTGAAAAATACAATATATAGGCCTTAACTGCAACTGTACTGTGCGTTCTCTTGCAAAGTAATTTCTCATAACTGGTGTTCATACACACCGTCTGATCACTTAGAACACGGCTGTGTACCTTGAAAAATACAATTATATAGGCCTTAACTGGCAAACGTACTGTGCGTTCTCTTGCAAAGTAATTTCTCAATAACTGGTGTTCATACACACCGTCTGATCACTTAGTACACGGCTGTGTACCTTGAAAAATACAATATATAGGCCTTATAACTGGCAACTGTACTGTGCGTTCTCTTGCAAAGTAATTTCTCATAACTGGTGTTCATACACACCGTCTGATCACTTAGTACACGGCTGTGTACCTTGAAAAATACAATATATAGGCCTTATAACTGGCAACTGTACTGTGCGTTCTCTTGCAAAGTAATTTCTCATAACTGGTGTTCATACACACCGTCTGATCACTTAGTACACGGCTGTGTACCTTGAAAAATACAATATATAGGCCTTAAACTGGCAACTGTACTGTGCGTTCTCTTGCAAAGTAATTTCTCATAACTGGTGTTCATACACACCGTCTGATCACTTAGTACACGGCTGTGTACCTTGAAAAATACAATATATAGGCCTTATAACTGGCAACTGTACTGTGCGTTCTCTTGCAAAGTAATTTCTCATAACTGGTGTTCATACACACCGTCTGATCACTTAGTACACGGCTGTGTACCTTGAAAAATACAATATATAGGCCTTAACTGGCAACTGTACTGTGCGTTCTCTTGCAAAGTAATTTCTCATAACTGTTGTTCATACACACCGTCTGATCACTTAGTACACGGCTGTGTACCTTGAAA
>ONZH01007594.1:0-43421 GCA_900303285.1 Rhinella marina
TCCATTACAACTCAGGCCTCATTCCCTGTCCCTGCTCTCTCCAGCAGGCGTGATGCAGTGATATTTCCTGCTGGACTGAGTTCAGAAAACGATCAGGCTGTGGATCATCCCCGGCCTATCCCCGTCTACTCATCCCAGCAGGTGCAATTAAGTCGCTGCTTGGTGCCTGCTGGGGAAAGCAGTATGTGCTCAATTCATGGCTAGATGGGGACTAGGTGAGTATTACTGATTTTTATTTTATTTACACTACTGGGGGCCTTCACATCTCCAAATGCAGCATGTTATTTTTTTCGGGGGGGAGTTGTAGTTTATCATTGTCAGAAGGTGATAATGGTGACTTTTTGGTCCGAGACAGGGTACACCTAAACTCGTTTCATTACAATTTTTTTTGAGTAGTTTACAGGACAGTCTGACGAAGACCTTGTTTTGGTTAGGTGGGGCTGGTCACTTGGCAGTATAGGTTTACACTGCCTACTCCATGCAGGTGTTTTCCATGCCATAAGGTTACAGAGCAAAGGTTCTATGTGCCACTGCCTTGTATGATGTTCTTATTTGGTATGTAATGGGTATATATACCGTCCTTAGAGATTCAGAAGTCCTGGGTAAATTGTTCATGGGAGATACCTACAGTCTTTAGTAAATTATCCATAATAAGTGAGTGCAAGAAGTAGAGATGAGCGAATCATTCAAAATTTTATTCGCCAAATATCTGACAAGATTCGTATTCGCACAAACTTATTCGTCGATTCTACATACAAAAAAAAAATCGTTGTTTTGCGAACATTCCTGCGTAAATTACGTATGTACTGTCAGTGTAGTTAAAAGTACGCAATATGTAAGCATTAGTGTACAAAAGTGCACACGAATCCTTAACATACAATTGACGTGCGAATGCGTCATACGCAGGAGGCTAGGCCGCAGCCTACAGTCTTTAGAGGAAGACTATATGAACTAGAAAAATAAGGTGCTCACTGCTGTTAGCTTTCAATAAGTTAATAATTTACTAAAAACACCATACAATAAGTGCATTAATAAGACACATTGCAGTACCAGAAAAAGAATACACACAATGGGCTAAAGAGCTGAACCATTAAAAACAGCATAGCTAAAATACAGTAAATTATGGAAACATTTCAGTGCAATCAATTTCACATTTGCAAGCATAAAAGGCTCAGATTTTTTACGTTGTCCTTGACGTTGGGTTCCTCAGATGAGGGACCTGAAATCCTCCTGAAATCGAGCTGCTGCTGAAGGTCATAAGAGGACGCTCCTGCCTCTTGTAGGACACGCTCGCTGCGGTGGTGGAGCTCCAGTGCCATCTTGTTCTGGAATTCGGACTTGACCAGGTCTGGGTGGTGGTCACGCTGGCGAGTGCTGCAGCCACTTGAGCTTTTCCGGATCCTCCTGCCGGGACAGCTGGGGTAAGAACTTCTGGCTGCAGCGGTTCCGGAAAGGTTGCATCCAGGGAAGAAGACCTAGCTTCCCTGGCTGCTGCTGGCTTCACCTTCCACGGCAGCTGGTACTGGTGGATCACCATAGATTGGAAGGTGAATGGAGACGTAGTCAGCTGACCCACCTGTAAGGACTGTGGTGGTGGTGGTGCTGGTGCTGGCAGTCCTGGAATCAGAGGCTCCGGCTGAGGCTGTGGCTTTTCCTGGAGGACGCCATCTGGGAACTCCTGTAGGCAGCACAAGCGTCCTGGACCTGGTGGTTCATCCGGCCACACTTCTGGTTCCCTTGTAGGCACCAGAGGCTGCGAAAGGAGGGTAAGCCCTATTGCAAATGGGCCTTTCAGGGACGCCATGGGGGTGTACTCCACCTGATCTCCCACGTACAGGCTATGCCAATGTTGTGGCAGGTACGGCCGTTTCTCCGACCGGCGGCCCACGAAATACTCTTTCCCATCCTCGTCATCCTGCAGGAAGCCAGACCCTCGCCCAACTGAAAACCAAACCACAGTTCCCTTCCTGCGTTCCAGTGAAGGATCTCCCGGCCTAGGGTGGTCAAGTACCTGTATGACCCAGTCCTCCACTGCGGTTTTATACTCCCAGAGGGTCTGTGCATGGGCTGTCACAGATGCTGGAACAATGGGGTTCTGGTGTATGGAAGGGGTGGATCTCCTCCTGGGCGGCGAAGTGGATGCTTCTGCCACCTCTGCTGAATGAGACAGAGCGGACACTCCAGCCACACGAAAAACTGCAGATGCTCCAGCCGCTTCACTAGTCACAGCAGCAGTTGATGACCCAGGCACTGAAGCTGTGTTTCTCTCGCAGAGTTGAACCTGTGACATCCTGATGTCTGCAGCGGGCGGTGGTTCTGGTAACTCGTCCCCAAAGTACATTTCGTTCCAGTTGGGACGCAGGTCATACAGCTTTTTTTGAGCCATGCTTACTGTTGAAAATACTTGCTCTCAGGTCAGCAGTCGGCACTGGTCTAAACTGTTTCAGACTGAGTGACTCAGAGGAGGGTGGAGTACTGTGGGAGGAGTCTTCACTCCCTGTACGTGCAAATAGTTAGTTCCCAGTGGGCTGGGCTGTTTTTTTCCAGTTCTGAGGGGGCGTATCTTCACTTCCCCGCTCTTTCGTGGGCGTATCGTCATTGTCCCGCTCACGCATAATGCGTACGTTTCGTACGGTTCATACGTATCGTACGTATAGTTAGCGTGTAAAATTTTGCATACGTTTACGAATAATATGAAGCGAATCGACGAATCGCTTCGCTCATCTCTAGCAAGAAGCAGTAATAGTCAAAAATAGGCTGAAATCACACATACAGAGTCAAGCTCATTTATGGATATAAAAGAGATGAATCAAGCTTTTGTTTATTTTGTTTCCCATTTTTTATCCAATACTGGCTTAGAAATTGCATATCTGATTCCAGCTTTAGGCCTTGTCCACAGTTCTGTGTCAGCGACATGTCCATGAAAAAAGTTTACGTGTTTCATCCATGAAGAATCCGTGGTTGGTCCGTAATTCACTGACGTTGCTCAGCTAAAAAATTAATTTCCGAACAATCAGTCTTCAGTCAAAAACGGATGCACCACAGATTAGGTGTCCATGATTTTCACAGACCCATAGACTTCTATGGGCATGCTTGGTCTGCATCACAGTAGTGCATGTTTCCGTGATTTTTTTTACTGACCCACAGCCAGTAAAAAAAATACTGAAATTTGAAAAGACACATTTAAATCAATGGGTACATGTGCTGTCCGTGGAAAATGCGGACAGCACACATCAGTGAAAAACGGATATGCGGACAAGGCCTTAGGGTGGTGTCACACACAGAAGTGGTTTGGAAGGGAATGAGAAATATAAAGGAAGGATTTATAATACTTCTGCCACTTCTGGCTTGGGCTTAAAATAACTGTAAAACTGTAAAAACTTGCAAAAAATTGTGTATGGCACACTCTAAGGCCTCATGCACACAGCAGTGTCCGTTTTGCGGTCCGAAAATTGCAGATCCGCAAAACATGGATGCCAGCTGCATTTTGCAGAACAAAACGCCCAGACCTCAATAGAGCAGTTTTATCCTTGTCTATGATATGGACAAGAATAGGACATGTTCTATTTTTTCTGCGGGGCCACGTAACTTGTGCTGTCCACATCTTTTGTGGCCCCACTGAAGTGAATGGGTTCCGCATCCAACCCACAAAAAATCTGGCACGGATGTGGACCCAAACCACAGTTGTGTGCATGAGGCCTAATAGTGGTTCAGAAAAAGTACTTCTTCCAGCCTAGAAAGTCTAATGTTCAGTTTAGGCATGAAAATGTATACATTAACTTTAGAACATTAGGGTAATAGAAGACTGCATTTGGATCCACGCTAAGAAATCTCAACATTAGACAGACACAGTAAATGTGGGTGCATAAGATGGAAACCCCCCCCAAAAAAAACTTTAAAGGAAAAGTTTAGAACACGGCAAACTTCTATGAACATTTTTTTCAATGACAAATTCAGTATGACAAATATATATTCTTAGGTACCAGTATATTATATGAGGCATGCTAATAATACTTGCCCCACATTTTTTCTCAAATTAGTTCTATTAAATCTCAGCATACAAGAACCTAAATACAGCAAGGTTATTATTTTAATGTTGCCATTTTTTCTCTCAGTGGCCTAATTACCTTCAAGTTTTAAATAGTACAGTCTGGTAAGAATTGTGCTAAAGCATAATTTAAAAGGGAACCTGTCAGGAGCTTTGTGCTACCTGGACCATGTGCATGGTTTACACTGCAACACTGCAGTGTTTTAGAGAAAACATCAAAACAAGCCTGAAACGGGAAGAAGAGTCACAGAGACAGATACTTTCCAGCTTCTCAGCATAATTGATTTCTGTAGAACAAAAAAAAGCAGAGACATGGGGTGATACCCGTGTGAAACAAGATAAGTGAGAGTGCAGATGGTAGATCACTGGATGATGTTGTGAGAGGCTAACTATGCATGCATGGAAATTAATGAAAGTCCTCTGTGGGCACATGCAGCAAATTTATTAAGAGTTATCTACATCCAGTTTCTGGCGTAAATGACAATAAATCTGTTGGATCTCTGTCAGTAAGCTCTGCCCACTATTCTTGCTAAAATGGCCAAACAAGAGAAAAGTCACAGATTATGGTGCAAATATGGCATGCTCCATAATCTGCAAATTTTTAGTGCCTTTTTAGCTTTCTTGGCATCTGGCATTTTTATTCGTGGCACAATGGCTGCTGGTACTGTTTTTGATACTGTCATTAGGAACAGTGTGACATTTGAAGCCACTGTGAAGGCAATGTGACTGATGGCAATATTTAGGAAGGCCTCTGACATTGTCTGAAAGCATCATGTTTGCCAGCAGTGTTTTGGGGAGCACTGTAGCCACTGATACTGTTATGGAAGGCACATTCTGACAGCTCCCGTCCTGAACTCCCAGATCTGCCGGGGTCACATAGCATTATATTAATTTATGATGCTATGTAACCCTTACAGTTCTGGAATGTATTGGATAACCGTGACTGTTATGAATGCTGTCACTGTTATCTAATACATTCCAGAACCTAAGGCAGTGATGGCGAACCTTTTAGAGACCGAGTGCCCAAACTGCAACCCAAAACCCACTTATTTATTGCAAAGTGCCAACATGCCAATTTAATCTGAATGCTACAGTCATTGGACTGTATAGTATATATTATATCTTCCATGTACTCTATCATTTATCTATAATAGCCTGCCTGCATTCAACTCGCCACCCGTGCTGTTCATAGTGCGCCCTGCGCTGTTGAAAGGCAGGAAAACTTAAGGCATATTGGTACACCATAGACTTTTTCCAGGGGAAGGGTGCCCACTGAGATTGCTCTGAGTGCCGCCTCTGGCACCCGTGCCATAGGTTCTCCACCACTGCCCTAAGGGTTACATAGCATCATAAATCAATTTAATGCTATGCGACCCCGGTAGTCAAATCTGTTTCTTGGATGGAAAAGTCATGATGTTCTTCCCGGGTTTCCATGACAAATAGGATGCCACAGTTACCAGTAAACAGTTTTCCCAATTAGGGTGTAAGTTCTTTTTTTTTTTTTTCGAATGAGTGATATCCCTATATTTGCATATAGTTGTAATAGTTTATCCAGCATTTTAGATGCCGGTTGGAAGGCAGTCAGAAACTATAGGTCTACCTACAAGGGTGCTTGGGTAAGGCTTATATGTTGTGGGGCTAAGTACTCTGTCAATTTCTCATGTATTATGCCCCTTTCACACGAGCGGGAGACTCGCATGTCTCCCGCAACGCATCTACAGGGCTGGACTCGGCACTGACAGGGATCGCATAGCATTATATGTGATCCCAGTCAGTGCCGGAGTCCAGCCCTGTAGATGCGTTGCGGGAGACATGCGAGTCTCCCGCTCGTGTGAAAGGGGCATTACACCATCACTTAAGGCTTTTTCTATAATTGTTGAAAGTTACCTCTGTAAATCCCCTGTGGGGTCATAATTGATGAACTGATAAGTCTTATGATCGTTCAACTCAGCTTCTGTAGTCCGTTTTATTCATTACCACTATACCTGATCCCTTATCTGCAGGTTTCATAACTATTTCACTATTTTTTTACATCAAAATTTTGTTTTATGGTCTTGAAATTACAAAAAGAAACACATCAAAAGAAAATAAGAGAGAGTGGGATATGAGCCACATAATTCATAAGGACAGTTAACTTCCTAAGAGCCCATATAAAAAAAATACTAAATTATAAAAGGGAAATATAATCCCCAGTTAACCCCTACCACACCAAGGAAAAGGGAGAAGATAAATTAAAAAAAAAATAGCCCTAAACTTAATTCTAGCCAGACCAAATATTTATCCAATCTCCTAGATTATTACAGGGTTTGAAAAGTATCTACTCATTTTGACCAGGTTAAGCCAGGCAGATAAATTAGAAGATTCTTTGGCCATCCAGACTCTAGATAATACTAATCTTGCAAAAAAAAGTGTTTTTGAAACAAATTGACTTGTCCAGATTGTTCAGAACCGCACTCCGAATATTAAATGGAATATTCACGTTCAGTTTTAGATTGATAATATCATAAACCGAGCACCAAAGGTTCTCAACTCTTCCATAGGACCAACAAAGATGTTAGCTGGAGTATAGTCACATCAAGGGCAATTGGGCAATTTATATTTATATGTTTTGGTCATAATTGCCTGACTAACATTTAGACAATGAAGAATGTTAAGTGAACAAGAGCCCATGTTTCTATATATCCATTCCCAGTCCTCTTGACTGAGCTCTGGAATGTCCAGTTTCCACCCATACTGACTTTGGAAAAACATTTAATTTGAAAAAAGCATTATGTAATAACTTAATAATGTGTGAAGTCCTAACTATTCAACATTGTGGCTGAACCAGGTAGTCAATGCAATCATTGGACTCAATGTAAAATAGCCTTGAGTTCTAACAAAGGTAGAATACAATTGATGATATCTAAACCAACTAAGACCCTTCATGCTGCTAAAATTCTGGAAAAGTGCCATATTAAATTAAACTGCCCTCTTTAAACACTTGTGAAATATAATAAATATCTAATCTTCAAAATGCATCCTTCCACATATAGAGCAACTCTTTTAGATGCAAATTATCCCATAAAGGTGAAAATCCAAGTGATCCCCTTATACCGAACATCTCTTTTGTGTGAATCCAGTAATTACTAATTAGCTTACTAATAAAACATTTCCTGCTTGCTCTGACTGCCAGTTGGCCTTACTCCAGTAGTTCAAAAATGTTGCAATATTCAGATTTCTCTGAATTTCTCTGTTCTTCTGACAACTGTGGGAAAAAATAGTTTTAAGATAAGTTTTTATATTTTCTAGGGACACCTTTCAAGTTGATTTATATAAATCAGAGAACTCGAAAAAAAGATTCTTCCCTAATGTCATCCTGACTTTCAAGTGTCCTGCCTTGGAAGGAACGAAGCAACTTTATATTTATATGGCATTCCTGGTTTTTAATAATTGCAGCAAGTAATTTTCTAAATTTTAATAGTAATTTTATAAAAATCTATAACCTGAAGAAAAACACTTTTTGCTGTTTCTTCCAATATTTCTTCTGAGCATTCCTTATTTCATACTTACTGTATTGTCATCTGAGTGGCCATAAAAAAAAAAAAACTTCCTAGCCTCTTTAAGTAGCTCTTCCTCTTCTTTGCAAAGGATTTCCCCTAATAAACACCTTAAAGGGGTCATTGCACTTCAGCAGTGATGGTCGTGCATTCACACTATAGTTAAAAGTGATGGACTATGTGCAGTTCAACAGTTCCAGCCACCAGAAAGAACTGCGCTTTTTCCTATATTGTGCAAGCATGGCCACGGCTGCTGGATTGCAGAGTGGTCATAGCCATGGAAATGATCAGTGTATTAATCTTCCAGAAGCCTAAAATTTCCTAATAATTAAATCATGATTTGCAGAAAAAGATAGCCAGTGGGGAGTGGTCAGAAATCCTTTTGGGCTCATAGAAAATACTGTTCACTTACCTCAAATAAGATACATTGATTAATGATAGATCTATATATGACACAAACCCCCGGAACTACCAAAACAAAAATACATTTTACATTTTCAATTTTTTATTCTCCAAATATCAACAAAATCTGTTTTACTACAACATTTTGCTAATGGAGAATTATATATTTGAGGTGTGGTGCACTCACCAGGAGGCCGAACCCAATCCGCTTCCATATCCATCACACAGTTGAAATCACTACTCATAGTTGCACAACCTTCTTTGTGTTCCATAAATGTCAAAAGTTGACCCAGTATGTATGGCAAATATGCAGAAATGTATACAAAAGCTAGTATACAGACCAGACCCAGTAGTTTACCATATAAAAAAAATATATCTTCCCTCTGTCTGGTGAGGCCTGTACCATATAATACTTTAAAGCTAGTGCTGCTGTATTTAAAAAGATAGATAGATAGATAGATAGATAGATAGATAGATAGATAGATAGATAGACAGGCTTGGCATTTCTGAGGCCCAAAGAAAAGGCATGTCTTGGGACCCCACCCAGGACAAAATGCCAAGAATCACTATTCCTGGCAGCAGTTACCTGTTTGTGTGTGGTAGTGTGTGGCACAAGTACAGCTGCCATGAATAATGAATCACTATTCCCAGTGGCATTTCCCTTAGGACACAGATACATATGAAAGTTGTGGCACCCTGTCTTTCCTTATTGTCCTTCAGGCAGCACAACACAAAGGGTTAATGTCTTGCTCATCCCGTCTAGGACAGAAGATAATGATTAATAAATCAGACTAATTAACCCCCCTATAAAGGAGTGCACACCCATTAGGTAGATGTGTTTTTTTTCTTCTGTCTAGGACAATAAAGCTCACACATACAGAGGCTCCTGCTGCTGTGAAGGCTAGTATGGTTGTTAAGCCTAATATTATATAACTGGAAGTGGTCTCCAGAGTATCATGTATCATATGATGTGCTGGAAGAGTATCCAGAGTTATATGTATGTTATAGTGCTGGAGGTGTGCTCTGGAACTAACTGCATTAATGACTGATCTGGAAGAGTATCCAGAGTTATATGCAGGTGATAGAGCTGGCGGTGTCTCCAGATCTAACTGCATTAATGACTGATCTGGAAGTGGTTTCCAGAGTTTATTTTCCCCATCGGCTGTTCCATAGGATTGAGCTGAGATTTATCCTGGAGTGTCCTGGTGAATTTCTCATATGCAGCGGGAGTTCCCCGCAAACTATTAATGTATATTTCAGGGTGTGTCCCTGTGAGAAGTGCTGGTTCGGCGTTTACAAGTACTGTTATGACCTTCAGGCTGCAGCAGTGTCTTATCTCAGGAGCCAAAATGGAATATGAAGTATACAGGTGCAGCTGAGCTAAACTTGATGGGTAACATGTTAAGTAAATAATGGCACGAGAGGTTAACTAACTCTTTCACTGTATTTTAATAGTTTTCACAAAAATGATGAGAACTCTGTGCCATGTGTTATCAGTGTCGTTTGTAGCTCTGCTACATCTGTGGCTCTGCACAGTGTGAGATCTTACTGCAGCAGCAGAATCATAGCAGCTCTGAGGGTCCTGGAGTGTGAGATGTCTGCACCAACTGTGGACAAAGTAGGAGATGTCTGCACTAACTGTGGACAATGTAAGAGATGTCTGCACCAAGAAGGTCTCCAGTGCAGAGGTTGTGGAATGGTTTACTTCTCAGCGGTCAGAAGCTTTCACTTAGATGCTTTCTGCTTATATATCTATAAGTCCTCGCTTAGTTACAACTCCTTTCACCTTATCTCCTGCCTCATCTCATCGGGATGTGGACTCTGTCTCTGTGATCAGGAGGATTCTGAGGATCTTTATTCATGATGGTGCACATTCATTTTCCTTCATTATTTAAAGCTGTGCTAGTTCACCTTGAAATATTTGCACCTAGAGAAGATAATCCCAAAATGGCTGAGAAAAAAAAAAAATCAAACTCTAAGATATATCCTGATGATCTTATATTAAAGAGATGTATGGCAGGAGTGTAGTCCCAGCCAGACAGGTAACATTATGTGGGAGCTAGATTACAGCGGTATGTTACAGATCCTGCAGTCTCAGCTCAGCGGGGTAACTCCCCTAAGGTATTATCCAGGGGCCCGCCTGGCTGGAAAGACTTTTTTTCTGGCAGTCAGTTATTCCCTGTCAGGGAACTTCTAATTCGAAAGATTGTTTCCTGCTGAAACATAGTAATTCCTTGTCTATGGTGGAGTGCATAGTGTCTTGGGCTTTAGTTTCCTAGTGACATACTGTAGGTATTGCTTCCCCAATAAGTCTCACTAAGGCCACTTTCACACGGTCAGTATTTAGTCAGTATTTTTCATCAGTATTTGTAAGCCAAAACCAGGAATTGGTCCAAAACACAGAAGAGGCACATATATTTCCATTATACTTCTTCTCTGTATGTTCCACTCTTGATTTTGTCTCACAAATACTGATGCAAAATACTGACCAAATATTGACCGTGTGAAAGTGGCCTTAGTCACTGAGATCGAGGGTCCATTCACAGAACCATATTCGATTTTGTCAACCGCAAGTTGCGGATTCATAGGACACGGATGCCGCCGTGTGCATTCAGAACATCCTGCCCTATGGTGGTATTGCCCTTTTTAGTCCGCAATATGGAAAAGTGGGACATTTTCTTTCTCCCGTGCAATAATGTGTGGATGCGGACGACAAATGTGTCTGTCTGTGTCTCTAAGTCCCATTTAATAATGGTTCCGCATTAGATCGGCAAATTGCGGGACGTGTCGGAATAAAAAAATTCTTTTCTGTGAATGGGCCCTGAATGTTCCTCCTAGTTCATGTGGTCCCCATAGACACTCTGTGCAGAGGGACATTCTGTTAGCACGATTTTTTCCTCACCAAATTAATTCTATTTAGAATCAATCGTTGTGACAGAGGGGTCTCCTTTCCACAATATTCCTCTAGGTCTAGTTTCATTCTTCATTTTCACCTAAGAGGGCCTCGAAAGGGACAGATAGAAAGAGTATTTCTAAGTTTCAGGCTCTCGAAGCACTAGAAAGTAGAATTTGGATCAGGGAAACATCAAATTTAGGACTCCAGGCCTCCAGTGGGAGCAAGATTTCAAAACCTTTCCTCAAATCGTACAATGATTACGTCAGACTCCTGGATAGAATCTTGTACCCAGGTTACTCCCTCAGGTTAAGAAATTGCCCCCCAAGGCAAATAACTCAACCCTTCATAAAGCCTCATATGGTGGTTGTTTCATGCCGTAAATTTGTCTAACCAAGGTGGATTATAGCAGCGCATTAATACTGAAGAGCTGGCAACCCTGTCTTCTTCACAGTTCTGGTCCTAAACAGACAACTCTGTCTTCTTCACACTATGTCAGGAAGGTGTTAAAGGTTTAAAAAAACAATTAAAACAAAGGTTTTGGAATAATTTTAGTAAAATAAATAATAACTTTCAACAAAAAATAAATAAGTTAAAAAAAAGAAATAAAAAGGTTACGCCGCCCTTTGCCGACGTCTGGCCATCATCGCCTGCAGCTCTCGGAGCTCCTGCTGCAGGCCACGAATAAGCCGGGAGGCAGCATGGAGCCTGGTGTCAAAGCGGCGTAATGTGGCCTCCACCTCAAAGTCAGTGGGGATATCTGTAGGGGTGGAAACAGTAATATAATTAGTATGATCGAGTTAAAGGGGTTGTCCCATGAAAAAAATTCTAAACTTTCAAACCAGAACCTGGATCAGAATACTTTAGCAATTGCATGTCATTAAATATTTGGTATATCTACTGGAATGAGTTATTCAGTAACATGTATCTGTATTGAGCCATTTTTTTTCTTTGAACTGCTCACTGAGAAGGCCACACAACACACATGGTCAGTTTGGGGTTTGTACTTACAGGACACCCATACTGAGTGGTCTTCCCATGGTCCAGGGGAAAACTCCTCCCTGACGGTTGGAGCTACAAAAGATAAAACATACATTTAGCTTATATTTTGAAGACAGAAGGTCCACCCATTCAGGGCTACACCACTCATGAGGCCAAGTGAGGCAGTGGCCTCAGGTGGAGCTCTGCAAGACTGCAAGGGGGCGGCAAGTTAGCCTCCTGCCCTGCACTCCTTCACAGTCTGTAATACAGTTATGTCACATAACTGTATTCAGGGGCCTGTTTGAAGGTACACAGCACATTCCTTTCCACATCTGAAGGGGGTGCCTGAGGATCCTTCAGTGCGCTCTCCTCCGGAATGAAATAAAGCTTCCCTGCCTGCTCTAGCAGAGCAGGAAGCTGAAGCCCATCCCACCTGTCATGGCCATTCTGCTGGGTGCTCAGGGAGAGCAGATGAAGGGCCTGCCAACATCTCCTGCTTCCTGCAGAAAGTTTCTGCTCATCATTCATCAGTCCAAAGGAACAGGAGGGGGTGGGGAGGCTCCAGAACCTGAAACAGAGCTGTTCTACCTGGACTTCCTTTCTGACAGACTTCATCTGCCTGCGGGAAAGGTAAGTGTATACATGTGTTTAAGTGTGTGTAAATGTCTCTATTGTGTGTGTTTGTGTATATATATATATATATATATATATATATATATATTGTTAGGGATCGATTCCTCTCTCAGGGGGTCGCCATCACACACTTCTTCACAACACGGGATTTTCAAGTCCACACAACTTTATTTTCACACTTTTTCTTCCAGCATGAAACAAAACCATCAAAATAACACCTGCCCGGCTAGGCTCTGACTACACATAGTTCAGCTAGCTCATCTAAATACAAACTCTGTTCACACACAGCCATTAAGTGCGGCTTCCTCAGCTGTTCAGTCCAGCAGCCTCCTGGCTGTGACTCCAACCGTACCTTTGGGGGGAGATGGTCCAACAGTCCTCCCGACTCTGACCATGTGACCCTCCACTCCTGGGGTCACTGGGACCCCCAAACTTCCAGGCTACACTGAGCCTCGTGGCCCCTCAGCCCTTGTGGCTAAGACTACACAGAGCCACCGCAGGCTCTAACCTCTCAGGCCTCCTCAGCCTTTCTCTCTTCTCAGGCTTCCTCAGCCTTGTGGCCCCTCCAGGTCTGTTCCCTGGGGCCCTCTCTCTCTAACAAACAGTGCAGGTTAACTTATCCCTGCCTGATTAATCCAGCTGGCCTCAACTGGGTCCAGGGAAAACCTGTGACGGATTAGGGTGTGTGGACTGGAAGACTCCCACTTCCAACCTGTCTCCCAGTCCAAGAAATCCAGCCCATGCAACATTAAACAAAAACCAGCTCCAGCAGCTATACCACTTCTGGATTTCAGTTCTCACCTGGCTAAACTAACAAACCAGGCGAGATACATACCCCACACCTCACATTACTACACACATCACCACAACATATATATATGTATTACAATACCAGCAAAGTGTATTATATTACACAAATTTCATGTACACAAACACAGAATGTCAATAATGATTGTGGTTTTAGATGCGGATTTCACCCTTTTCAACGGAAGGGTGAGATCTGCTGCAAAACGTCATCTAATCCTCACCAAAATTGGTGAATTTGGTGTGAATATGCAGTAGAATTGCACATAAATCCACACATAAAACACGATAAATGGTGTGGATTTATGTGCGGTGTTTTTTTTTGTGCAGATTTCTTGGTGATTTTTTTGCACACAAATCTGCACTATCTGCAGGCACCCAAAAAATCCTCTGTGGTTTTTGCTGAGTTTCCACTACAAAAAATAAAACAAAAAACACAACAAAACTGCACATATTACATGTAGTTTTTGTGTCGGAAAAGCCAGCAAATTTCACCCTCTCCATTGAGAAGGATGGATTCCGCAAGAGAAATCTGCTGTATAAATTGATATGCTTCAGATTTCAAATCCACAATACTGTCGCTTTTCTGCTGCATTTTTTAATGCAGTGTGTTGATGAGAATTCAGAAATTCTCACCCAATTTCTTGTAACTGTACAACGCTGCGGATTTGCTGTATGAAAATCCGCTACGGCAAAGCCACAGCTAGTCAGTCATGTGTGATCGCGGCCTAAAACAGCTTAGAGTTATTCCACATGCACATGCTGCGTATTACATGCAGATTTTCTCATAGAAAAATCCACAGTGTAAGGTCTCCTGCACATGACTGTATCTGTTTTGCAGTCCAAAAATCACAGATCTTCAAAATACAGATGCGGTCCACAGGGCCTCACCGCCAATAAGGCGAGGTGAGGCAATTGCCTTAGGCGGCGCAGCCCTGGTGTCAAGTGGGGGGCAGTGGGAGTGGGGGCACTATGGAGAAGGGTTGGGAAAGGAACACTATGGCGGCATCTAGGGACACTATGGGGGGTACTATGGGGAAGGGGGAAGAGGAGCACTTTGGGGGAATCTACTGGGACACTAAGAAGGAGTATTTTATACTGGCAAATTATGGGGGACACTGAGGGCATCTACTGGGGCACTATATAGGGGCATTTTATACTGGCACATTATGGGGGCACTATGGGGAAGGGGGGAGAGAAGCACTATGGGGGCATTATATAGGGGTATTTTATACTGGCACACATTATGGGGACATTAGCTCAACTGGGGGCATTAAAATGGGGTATTTTTTGCATTGGCACACATTATAAGGGTTTTTTTTGTACTGGTTCTAATTTTAAGGGGGTATTTTTCCACTGTCACGTTATAAGGAGTATTAGTACTACTGGGAGGCATTTTGGTGGGCTTTATTACTACTGGGGGACTATGGGGAACATGATTACTAGTATGGGAAGTATGGGAGCATTATTACTTCTGTGGCACAGTGGGGACATGTTGGGGGCACTGTAGGAGCACTATTACTGCCAAGTTTGCTCCAGCAGAGAATTATTTCTATTGGTGGGACTTCAGGGAGCACTATTACTGGGGGCATCCTGGCACAGTATCAGCTTAGCACAGTAATTTTTGGGGGACATTATAGTTACACTATCAGTGTCAGGGGCAGTATTTGCTGGGCGCAGTTATTTTAGGACACTGCGTGCCAATAATTATTTAAGGGTACTATCTGCATGGTACTAGTATTATCAGGGGGTTTATCTGTTTCTGCAGTATAATATTGGGGAGCCCACAGTATTGGGGGTGGTAGAATGATTTGCTCAGAAGATAGGAGGATAATGGAGAAGTAGGATATGTCTTTTTATCAAACTGCAGAGACGAGAGATGGCTGAAAAATCATCATGGTGATCTGGGCTGAAAGGAGAAGATGAGGAAAGAGAACATCTACATCAGAGGAGACATCACTGGATGTAAGAGGTATGGGGTGCTGCATGACCCTGTATGTTTGTAGTGATGTATGTAATGCTGCACCCATTACACTTTTTATTTTACCAACCTTCTACCTCTGGAAGTTGGGCTGGTGGTGTTGGAGGGGCAGGTGGGGTCCTCTCTCGCTGTTGTGGTGGAGGAGGGTGAGAGGGGCTCCTCTGTGGTGCAGCAGCTGTCAAAAAACATTAAATAATGGCATTACATTCAACTCTAATGAACAGTCGTAACTTCTGATGTTAATACATGTGAATTGTTTGGGGTTTGCACCCATTCCTAACCACTAGTGCTCTACTGTATCACTGCAGCTGCACTCCCACGTAGCCTAGATTAAAAATAAATTAAATATGTTTACACTTACTAGAAGCTGAAGGTACTGTAGGGGCCATCTGGCCTCGATGGTGACGGTGACGTCGTTGACGTTGCTGTGCAACATAGATCCATACACAATTGTTATGATGACCTACCGTTTTTAATACTAACACTGTATACTACTACAAAGATATTATGGGTGAGAGGAGGGCCATATCCATTTTTTTCTTCTAAATGGGTATTTAGCGCGATAGATATCATTATCGCAATAAATTTCTTAATATCGTTAACAAGGTGGGAATACTTTTGATATCGCCCACTCACATTAGCTGCAGCATGAGCACATCTTTGAGTCTGTGTGTAAGAGGAGGAAGCGCTGACTACAAAGGGGCATATATCTAAGGGTACTTTCTTTCACACCAGCGCAGTTGCCTGACAAACGGGAGAACGGCCAGCACCATTAACAATAATGGGGGGGCGGCGCTGATCCGTCTGCTATCCGGCAAGAACGCCGGGACTTGGAAGGACAAATACTGCAGAACAGCCTGCAGGATCACCACCACATATGTGAAAGTAGCCTAAGGCAAATTACTGGGAAGGGGCACGTATCTGAGAATACCATCACTTGTTTGGGTGGAGTTAGAGGCGTGGACTAGCATGAAAGAAAATTGCTGCAGCGCACAACGCACGTCCACGTTGTCCTTCTATACGGTTTTCATTATTGGCACTCACTGGTATATATACAATACAGTACACCATTTTTTTAACATGTTTTTACTTTTCAACTATTTTGTTACTCACCCTGCCGTATCTCTGCGCGGATCTCATTAAGCCGCTCTGGGCACCTGAGATTCAAATCGGACCATTTCCGCTGGATCTGGCCCGGGGTCCGCACAGTGTCGAAACGATGGCGCAAGCCTCAGATCACCTGCTGCACTATCTCCTTTTTATGCTGGTTCAGTTGGCGGTGTGTGCCATCGTAATCCTGCCGGTCCATCAGCCAGATCATGTATTTAAGCTCTCCAGAGCTAAATGCTGAGGATCGCCTGGATGTGATTTTGAAAAATTCGCTCTGCCTCTGAGTGCACACTGCGGCCTAGCGTCGTGCGTGCTTGCGTATTACGCAATCGCTAGACAATAGTACGCTAAGGATTCGTATGCACTTTGTACACTAATGTACGTATGTATTCATAGTAGTGTACCTTTAACAACGCTATGTTCGTTATTAGTCCGCGAATGTTCGCAGAACACGACAGAGTAACGAATGATTTGTACGCAGCTTCGACCAAATAGATTCGTATTAAGATCGAATCTTTTTTAAAAATTTGACGAACATTCGGCGAAGCAAATTTTTGAAGATTTGCTCATCTCTAATGGCCTGTCTTTCAGTTGGGAAGGAATTTTTTGTCCAAATTTTCCTACATTTCCCCTCATATCCTGAGTGCTCAGGAAAATGAGATGAGAGTCTCAGCCATAGCCATAGTGCTCATCTGGCCAGGAGGGCATGATCCCTCACTAGTTACAACTTTACAGAGGAAATTATTGAACATACAGTCCAGCCAGATCTTCTCGTTCAAGTAGGCCTACAGCATCCATGCCGGAGATGTTTCAGTTCACAATCTGACGGTTCAGGACTGAAGAAGGGCTTGTAAGATGTGGTGGTGAAAACTTTGCAGAATCCTGACCCGTCTGTAGTTTTGCTTTTTTTTTTTTTTTTTTTTTTTTACAGGAAGGTTACCAGTTTAGGTTAAAACTTAATTCTGTAAGAGTGCATTTCATGGCTGCCACTGCTTGCATAGATGGAGCCTTCGTGCATTCATTTTTTAACTTTCTTTATTCAATTTAAATTAATCGTTAAGCCTCCTATTCCAGCCTGGGATCAGGTTTTTCTCTTCAAGACACTGGTTGAACCTCTTACAGAAGCACCACTAAGGTTTGTATCTTGGAAGGTTTATTTCTGTTGATTTTAAGGTTGATGCTGTATATCCCACTAATGTTCTCATCTGACATAAATGTAAGTTAAGAAACTCATCAGAATCCTCAATCAGCTGAACAAGACAAGCGTCATCTACTGGTCATTGAAGGACTAGGGTCCTTCAGGTCGGCTGACCAGCTGTTTATAGAGAAATATGAAAGCCAGCAAGCCTACACTGCTTGCATTAAGAATACTATTAAAGTCTGCTTCTAGTTTTCAAGTACTCCAGTTACCAGGTGGAGTTACAGCAACTCTGTCCACTTAGTCGCTTGGGCAGAGAAGAAGGGAAAAAAAAGCATTGGATCAAATATGAAAAGCCTCTATATGATCTTCTCCATGCATCTTTACAAAACAATATAAGTTTGATGTATCTGGTGCTTGCGATTCAGCTTTTGACAGACAAGTGATTATTAAGGCTGCAATTTAGATCCCCCCTTGTTTAATACTGCTTTACAAATCCCTTTGTGTTATGCTGCCTGAAGGACGATAAGGAAAGGTAGCACAAATATCCCTCCCTGAAAATGACATTGCTTGGGGAAAAACACATCTACCTAGTGGGTGTGCACTCCTTTATAGGGGGGGGGTAGTTTGTCTGATTTACTAATCATTATCTTCTGTCCTAGACAGGAGGAGCAAGACATTAACCCTTTGAGTTGTGCTGCCTTTGGAAAGATACATTTCGGTAAGCAAATTTAGACTATTTGCAGGCATTTGAAATTATACTCAGTATACAGGACATCAGCAGCGCTGTTATGTGGTGCCTGTATGTATGTAACAGAAGACACTGAGAATCCTACACTAATTGTACAAATGTAGAGGACTAGAGAAGTTATACTGCTAGATAGATAGATAGATAGATAGATAGATAGATAGATAGATAGATAGATAGATTTACAGATACTTTCCTCACTGGTCACCATCAGAGTCAAAATAAGTTTTGGATTTGTAGCTAGCTAGCTAGCTTTACAAACAAATACACACTATACCTAAAGCTCATCTTGACTCTGATGCTGACCAGTGAGAAAGGTCAGATATCAAAGTCAAACATCATTTGAATTTATCTCCTATCTAGGGTTTAAAAACACTTGGGGTCATTTATCAAACTGGTGTAAAGTAGAGCTGGCTCAGTTGCCCATAGCAACCAATCAGATTCCACCTTTCATTTTCCAAAAGGAACTGTCCAAAATGAAAGATGCAATCTGATTGGTTGCTATGGGCAACTAAGCCAGTTCTACTTTACATCAGTTTGATAAATGACCCCAACATTCTATTGGGTCTTGAACCCAATTGCCTACTGTTTGCAAGGCAGAAACCTCACCATTGAGCTATGGTTTGAGCTACAGCTGTGCTTGTTCTTGCAAATAAGTAAAATGACAATTTTTTCATCAGTATTTCAGAGATGTAAAATGCCTAGTATTGTAATTTCATATACCATAGAGCTATAGGCTCAGCCATAGACTTTCTTTGGCTATGTGATTTAGCATACAAATACACAGTATATCTATAACTCATTTTGACTTTGACCCTAACCTGTGAAGAAAGTCAGACGTCAAAGTGAAACTCAGATGTCACTGTAAAATATCAAATTCAGGTGTTAGAGTCATGTATCAGGGTGAGTATTTTGCCTCAAACTGACATTATTCTGATGTCTGACTATGATATCTGACCATGTCGTAAAATGAACACTGTATACTACAGAAACTGATCACCCCTAGAACTGGCTGCCTAGAGTATTTACAATGGATAGACACTCAAAACAGTGAACAGTTGTTACATAGGGATAAAGTAAACTATCCAGTAATAAGCACCACATTTCTACAGCAGTGAAATATTGGAAGCATAATATATGCGTATCTGGAAGATTTCAACTATTGATATCGTATTTACATCCATATACCCTATTTATCTTACTCTGAACCTTTCTCCCTCTGAAGTCTAACCTTCAGTAACAATTACCTTAAAGTATAATTATCAGGTTTAGTGTTGGTGCTCAGGTTTTTAATATAAATGCCCCAAGTATTAAGTGATATTAATAAAGGTTGTGTTTTAGTAATAGGGTAGCAAATTTGGAGACAAATTTCCCTTCCTGGAGTCGGACTTTTTTTCATGATGAAAAATAAAAAAATATGGCTCCAGGAAGGCATAGAGAAAAAACAGAAACAAAAAAATAGAAAATTGCCTGGTCCTGAAGGCAATATAGCAGTTTCATTGCGTCAATATACCGTGCAGTTATAATGAACATATTGTACTGCAATAGTTGCATTAATATGTAGTTTCAGTTAACGCATTGCATTGCATCAAGAAACAGTGCAGTTTTACTAAACACGTTCTGCTGCAATAACTGCATTTACAGTATATATAGTACCTGTTTCAGTTAACACATTGTATTATGTCAAGATACCTTTGCAGTTTTAGTCAATGCATTGTGCTGTAATAACTGCAATAATATACCAGTTTCATTCCACTCATGCTTGCAATTTTGATAGAACCATTTAATAATTTGTGTACGGTACCAAACTTGTGACTTTTCATATATATGCCTCATAATGAAATGTCTGGTAAACAGAAAATGAAAGACCCGGTAAGAATGTGAGTGGTAGTATTGTAAACAGCAGTAGCAGCGTCAGCCATCCAACCAGTAGTAGTGGCAGCAGAAGGTCATGGTTCTCCCTGGCAATAGGTGACCACATTATTATTAAGGACAAAGAGTAAGAGACTGTGGAATGGATAGTTCAATCCTCCTCTAAGTCACAGCAGGATGATATGGAGGTCACTTCTGAGTCTGATACCATGCCCTGGAGCCAGAGGTCAAAGTATTTATTCTACGTCTTCCACTTGCAGCCCCAGAGAAGGCTTTCACTTGCATCATCTCTGTTTTCACAGCCCCTTCCTGAAAGGGATGGGTGGGAACAGTGCCTTTTTACATAGTGCCTTTTTTTTTTTTTACAAAAGGATAGTGGCAGTGGTGTCAATAAAAAGCAGAGGCAACTTATGGGCAAAACTTCCCAAAAAACCTCCAGGGCCTGATTTGCTTCTACTGTAGTCAGTTCGAGAACTGTTTAAGCTGCTGATACTATAGTATTGGCGCAGGCTCAAAATGTGCAAGACAAACTTGGCTGCCATTAGCTCTGTTTGAGTACCTTCTGTCTGGAAGTTTTTCTTCACAGTGCCAGTAGACAAAAGTATTACCATGTGCAAGATCTGCAGGCTAACAGTAAGTCAAGTAACTTTAAACATAAATGTTCACACCACAGCTCTATTGCAGCATACAAGGCAGCCTTACCAGATCCTGTGGGAAAATAGAACTAGCCAACAGCTTTAGCAACAAGAGTGTTCTCTTACTCCCAGACTCCATTGCGGCAGCTAGGCCCTATCCACATGCAGTACAGTGTCCTCGTCATCATCATTTTCAGTTACTGCTTCTTCTGCTAAGACTTCTCCTCCTCTGCTTGACAGCCATTGATAATATAATGTGTGACCTCGACATGCCCAGCAATTCCATGGTGTACAAGCTAAACACTCACCTTGCCAAGTTGCTGGCAATTCAGTCGCATACCTCCCAACCATCCCGGATCCAGCGGGACAGTCCCGGATTGCAGTGGCTGTCCCACTGTCCCGGTACGGGGTAGCTATGTTCCGGTCTCTGGCAGCTGTCTCTGCGTCCATAGGACAACTGTGGCATCAACAAAATCATCCCCTGATATTTATCTTAGAGCAGAGGTTCATGCTGATGCAACAAGGGACAGCAGAAGAAGAACAGCTGTAGCTGTTTGGGACCCACCCTGACAAAGTCCCATTGAGGAGGAAATGAATGATGAGGATTAGGAGCTACCACTAGAGGTGGAGAAGGAGGAGTTGTTGGTTCATGAAAACAAGGCTGATGATTACTGGATAGCCATGCTTTTAGACCCTCGCTATCAAAGCAAAATGGAGGAATGTTTTTGCTGAAAGGGAGGCTAAATTGCTGTATTACCAGAATACACTTTATATGTAGCTTGCCACAACTTTCGGCTAGCAGTTGCCTGCCGCCCAAGTGACTAAGATGTCACACACCAACTCACCTACTTACTGTCATCTCTGCTATAATATATAGCAGAAGCCACAGCAGCAGCCAGTTCAGTATCATTAACATGGTGGAACAATTTTTTTTCATAGAAACATAGACGATTAATGGCAGAAAAAGACCACCTGGTCCATCCAGACTGCCCTTATATTATTTCCTTTTTTTATCTTAGGACAGATGTGGTTGTCTAAAGCATGATTAAATTCAATTGCTGTAGATTTACCAACCTTCTGCCGAAAGTTTGCTTCAAGTTTCACCCACTCTTTCAGTAAAATACCATTTCTTGACATTGCTGCTGATCTTACAGCCAGCTAATTTCAGGTTGTGTCCCTTGTTCCTGTGTTTAGCTTCTTATTGAGAACACTTTCTTCCTGAACCTTATTCAAACCTTATTTAAAAGTTTCAATCATGCCCCCCATGTCCCTTCTTTCCTCAAGGCTTTTTAGGTGCCGGGCTAGGTTGATGAAAATGGCCAAATGGAGATGTACCACTTGACAACCAGGTTCAGGCCTACCTGGACTGTGGCCTGAATCTGGTTGAAAAACTGTTCCCTGACTGAGTAGACGTCTGGGGAAATAGATTGGAACAGTTACAAGAAATGGCTGTTTGATCTTACTGCACTGTCTTGTCTAGCCTCCAGTGTCATCTCAGATGACTTTCAGTATGGCACGCACTGGCAACACACCCAAATGGAAAAATTTGTACCCTGCCAGTGTACAAAACATCACATTTGTCAAAATGAATGTGGCATGAATCTGTGAGAATTTTCACACCTCAGTCTGAGGTGAATACAATGACAATCATTTGTAATGCGCTTTTCACACAGGGATTCAAAGCGCAGAGATAGTTGTGCATTTGGGGCAACTCCCTGGGAAGTCAGTGGCTGCCATATAGGCACTCGGAACCAACACACAACACACCCTATGGTCAATTTCGTAGGAAGCGAATTTGCCTATCTATATATACTTGGAGTGTCGGGGGGAACTGGATTACACAAAGGAAACCCATAAAAAAAAACAGAGAGAAAGTACAAATTCCAAGAAGGCCCAAGTGCCACCATGCTGCCGTTGATGATGGTGACTATTTATCACAATGCCTTCACCACCACAGCTGCTACTCTCCCTACTGCCACTACCATTAGTCCCAACCAGCCACTACTACTACTGTTACCTCTACACATCAGCACACACATCTACTGCTGCGCTGCTGCTGCTACTACTTCCACTACTATTGCTGCTACTATTACCCCTACACACTTAGACCTTACCTTACCTTTTCCAAATCCACAGGCATCTTCCTCCATTAAGACTTATTTTTTGGCCACCTTTGCAGAACAATACATTGTTTCTTCTGACTTTAACATTTGTGCGTGTATAAACAGAGGTAGGCATCTGCCCCTGTTAATGCATAATATTTGAATGCTTGATCCCAACAAGCCACTGATTTTCTCCCATAACACTGTGTGTGTTTGCAATAAGGGACAATTTTGGGAAGTTTCAAAAATGAAAAAGCATAAAAAAGCAATGGTGCAATGTGTTTTTAAAAATGTTGTTTGTTAACACTGTCAACCAACCGTTAACCCATAGCTACATTATATATGTCAGGGCCACATTATCAAAATTTTCTTGCACTCCTCAGCCCAGTCTGCTCCCATGTGTGCTCCCCAGCTCTGGAAGGGCCAGCAAGAACACCCTAATTCTTCCCCAGCCTGTGACTGACTATCCTTTGGTATTTAAGGCACTTTTCCCTAGGAGCAATAGGTTGTATAGGTTGGTAGTTTCTGTGAAGGTTTGCAGAAGTAAGCTCCAGCTCACCTGTACCTTTTTTGTACCAGACGTGCACGGTTGTAGTCCGATTCCTAGCCTTTTGTAATCCACAAAGTAAAAACCAGCAGCGTTCTTTAAAGCTGTAACAATCCTTTATTCTTCAGTAAAGTAAGCACATACAAATAATCACAACACCCCGACTGTAAACACGTTTCGGACAAACTACATGTCCTTAATCATTACAAACCTGGTTTGTAATGATTCTGTGAAGGTGCACTGTATGTGTTTGTCTGCCAGTTTACTGACTTTTGCCTGATTTTTCTAACCCATTCCTGATCAAGGTACCGAAACTCTGCTGCCTGCCATGACCTTTGGACTGTTTCACGGATTTGCATGAACTTTGCCTGCCCTGATCTTGGCCTGTTACTGACGAGTTTGCCTGTTTCCCTAAGTGAAACACACCGGTGTCTCTGACTCCAGTGCTTCAGCTGTTAACTGCACCATGACTATGCCAAGAGGTACCGGAGTGTTGGCTCCCCTGCATCAAAGTCCAGATTCCTGTATAGGGGTTAAAGAGTAAATGCCAGGGGACTGCCAGGATAACACCCTTAGCATTAATCCAATGTCAAATTGCTTAGTAGACACAGTGGTCCTACACCCAACAGAAGACGGGCAAAGGCATTCTGCTGGAGATATCATTTTGCAACTTAGGAAAGCTGATTCTGAGAGCCTTTGAGATGTACTGCAGACAGAAATAGAAAATATCATTCTGCCCACATGAGAATCATCAGAGATGAGGCTACAATTATCATAGTATCCTAGTATATGTTCATGTTTCTGCTATACACCAAGTCCTTGACTTTCATTTGTGCCTCCCATACAGCTCTGAGCTCTCAGTAGTTGGAGTACCACTGACCAATGGTTTGAGTTTATAATCCTTGGAAAGAATGTGCTAACAGCTTATGTAAGCTCCCCAACTTTACTATTTTCCTTCACCACAGTGAAGCAGGCATGTGACCACAACCACAATTGTGAAATGGGCAACGACCCTCAGAACCCCGGTAAATAATCTATCTTTTCTGAAATAATTTCCTGACACTGTGCTGCTAAAATCCCAATGGCAGGCAGGCAAATTGGAAATGTAGAATTATTCCGTTGTACTTGACTGCAAACCACAGTAACTTGCGATGATCTGGACAAATTGACAAGTGATAATACGCATCTTTCAAATCTTGCATAACCATAGTAATATTTCCTATAATGCCCCCAGTAATAATAATGTCCCTATAGTGTTCCCCTCAGTATTTATAATGCCCCTATAGGGCTCCCTAGTATTAATAGAGCCCCTATAGGGCCTCCATCAATTATAATGCCCCATAGTGCCCTCTTTAATGCCCCAGTGAAAAAATTCTCCTATAGTGTCCCTGTAATGCCCTCTATAGTTCCCCCAGTAGTACCCTCTTATAGTACCCTGTATGCTCCACATGTGGTCAAGTAAAATAAAAAAAATCTTCTGTTCCATGCCCCGTCTGTGGTCCAGGCCTGAGTCCCAGTGAAGATGGTAATCATGACATCAGCCAGTGCAGGTGGACATGATGTTGTTGTTGCTTTGTGACTGCCTGTCCTGAACCATTCTTCTTTCTCATACGCTTCAGGACTTTTAGTATTCAGCAGTTGAATTCAGGAGGGCATTTCCAGCTGTTGGCTAGACACATAAGTGTCTGATCTTTCTAGCCTTAATTAATGCTGGGAGCATCAAATCATTATTTATCCAGCCAGTGGTCATGAGGAAGGCTTTGGCGACTCCCAACCCCCCACTTCCCCTCCTGGACATCGGCCCACTGGGAAGTTTAACAGTAGTCAGGGGCGTAGCTAAAGGCTCATGGGCCCTGGTGCAAGAGTTCAGCTTGGGCCCCCCGTCCATCAGTGCTTAGTGTGTTTTCTTATGCGGCACAAGTGTCTTTGGGCCCCTTTAGGCTCCTGGGCCCGGTAGCGACTGCTACCTCTGCACCCCCTATAGCTACGCCCATGACAGTAGTGTCTGTGGCCAGTCTGCCCCAAAGAGTGTGAAAAGTGACAAAAACAGGTGTAGAAAATGATGAATGAGATGGGCCAGCAGCCTGTCCCCTTTCTTTGCATACGCCACGCCCATTTTTTTAGACCTGGTGTGAGAAGGGGAAAAGTCGCAATCTATGTCAGAAATACGCCTAATATAGCCCCCATTGTTTTTGAATATATTTCTTTCTTCTGTACTCAGATATGGTTGGTTCTAACGGCAACATGCCCCTTACTCACTAATGTCAAGTCCATTTTTGTCATGGAGACCTAGTGTGGATTCACTTCAACTTAAAAATGAATGGCCCATTTGCTAATTTCAGACATCAATTTGCCTATCGAGATTTAGAGAAATTATCTGTGCCTAGCCTGACAGGTGGAATGGCTTATCAGAAAAGGGTTGTAGGTTTGATGGAAAGGGGATATGGCCTAAAATGCATAATTTAGCACCAAAGTTACAACACAGTTCTGGTGTAATATTCTGTCTCAAACTAAGCCAACCAATAACTGTTATAAAGTTAGAGAAAAGTGTCTATCTGCACCAGATTTATCATCCAGCCTGAGTCACTGTTATACATCTGGTGCAGGTCTAGACAGACAAGTTTTTGCCGTCTCTAGCATTAATAAATCTGGCCAAGTATTTTCACATATACAAACACTTATTTACAGCTACATAACCAAGGTAGGATGTAGATATTATTCTGCATTCTGATTCAAATCCACACAAAGTCTCCATGACAACACTGTACCTGACAGAATAAGAAAAAGAAATCTGATTCTCTCAGTGTTGCATCCTTAAGCTTTGGACCCGTAACTTCCATCTCATAGAATGTTTAAACACATGCACCAATTTTAGGTTAATTCAAACCATGATCATTATATCAGTAACAAAGGGTACAATCCAAATACCAGAAATAAATGACAGTAAATTCCATCTTGGCCTTTGTCTAGTTAACAATTGATTCAGTTAAACAGCAATGATCAATAGTCATTAAAATTAAGAATCAAAACACAAAAAGCGTAACACAAAGAGAAAACAAGACACCATAGGGAAGGGTCCTCTTTCAGCTAAAGCTCTAAAGAAAGAAGTAACATATGGGTTAAAATATCAAAAGGATATGGGTTCAATTGCCCCTAAGAAAGTGGATCACCTTCAAGCCAAATGTGGTATCTAGGAGATTCACAGAAGGAGATCCATAGGAGTCACAGTGTATGAAAGGAGGAATAGTCCCCTTTTTCTGTCATATGCTCCATACGCATAATTCTATGAAGTTCCTCTGCCTAATTTGCCCTAGAGGGAAAAATGATGAATTTCCAATGTTATAGCTACAAAAAAAATAAAAAAATGTTCTTCCTATTACGATATGCAGAACCTCAATGAAATTAGAGACCTGTAATAAAGCAATATACAAAGCAATAATATTAACCCATAATTGATAAATCTTAGGACAGTGCCACCAAACATGTTCCATGGCACCTCCAGCAGATATCTGAACTTGAAAGATACAACTAATGTAGGCGTTATGACATCAAATACCCTATAGTCAGGGTTCTGTGAATACCACATTACACGGATAAATTGGGAGTTAAATAAAAGGATTTGTCCCAGTCCGTAGTAGCATAACGCCTCCCCCCAGACTTTTCCCAAGATGTAATGAAATAAGATGCCTCAGTTTTCCTCTCCTCCAGGAGCAACCTTTACACTGCCGATATCAAGTGTGAAGGCAGAGACCTGGAGATGCAGAGCTGTTCGAATGGCCTCAAAGGGCAAGACAACTCCTCTCTTGAAAAAGCGGAACCAATACAACTATCCAACTGGCCAATGACATACCATGGTCCTCTGGATGGGGGAGCATCATCACAAAGGGATGAAAGGGGCATAACCACCCATATTTCCATATTTGTGACAAGCTCTCATGCTCTCTATCAAATCGCAAAAATTACTTCGCATGCAAGCTCAGTCAAAAGTTCCTATTCCCAAATGCCGGCATTAAAAGCCCATTTAGTTCAGACAGTTTATAGAGTGACTTGTTCTTGTCCCAAAAACGAAGCAGAAAGAGAATAAAAGGTGAAAAAGAGGAAGCATCTCCTCTGTCCTTGAGAGAGACAAGGACAGGGGGGATTCTATCTTGACCCACAGTTTAGTATCCAAGTGGAGATGAAGGTTGTGTGGAGATGAAGTATGGTTGTCAACACTACGGTTTTATAATACAAGGTAAAGTCGGGTAGACCAAACCCCCTCTTTCCTTCTTCCTACACAATATATTGTGTCTTATCCCGGGACATGCTCCCCCCAAACTTATGCACTAATTTTAAAGATATACAGTAATGCTGAATTTTCATAGACCTTTACGATGCAGGGACCAATGTCTGCATGAATCTAAAGTTAATGCCAAATCACAGTTCGCCCATTGAGACACACTTAAAGGGATTTTCCACTTTGTATGAGCATCCTTTAAAATTAAAATTTATGATGGTAGCTGTAATTTTGGCATTTATTTCTTTTACCTTTATTGCTCCTAGCTTCTGTTGTGGGATGTGGTCACATGCAGTGCCGGACTGGGCTGTCCAGGGCCCACCAGTAAAATTTATTTTGGGGCCCACCATACAGATGCATCCAAATACTTCTAGCAGTAAAATGCTAGAAGTAAAATGCTAGAACATGATTATGGGGTCTCTGCAGCAACTTTGAGAAGGCAGGTCCCTAAGGAAAGAGGATACTGACTGTCCTGCCTCTGTACCGAGAGTCATCTCAGCCACCTGAATATGTTTATAATAAAAAAATGGGTAATTTCTTAAATATTATACCCAGTTTTTTATATGAACATAGGCTAGTTGAGGTGCTGTATACTGCTTATCTATATGTAGTGCAATAAGTCTACTGTGTTATGTGCCACTTGTACAAGGGGTGGAAGAATAGGGCCCACCTTGCTTAGGGTTCCTCCGGGAGATTCATCTGTACCCCTGTAGGGCAGTCCGAACCTGGTCACATGATCATGTCCATGCAGCTGTTTCTTATTTCCTGTGATTGATGCTATGTGTGTGTGTCAGAGCAGCAAAAGGGGCAATGATAAGGGAGTATCTATATAACTGACTGGGTTGGGGGGGCTATAAACTAGCTGGACATTGTTAGGGGTGGTGCAAAAGCTGTGGCAGAGAAAGGAGAAGTGCATCATGAGTTTGGTTGACTACAACAGGAAGTCCTACCAGTGCTGTAGCTGTATGGCACTGGGAACTGTGCCTTAAATCCCAGCGCCGTACAGCTGCGGCACACTGATCGGGCAGGCACAGAAGCTGTGCCCACCTTATTAGCGTCAGGAGTCTGACAGTCACTGATAGCTGGGCCCATGCTGTATGCGCTGGCATTGGTGAAAACGTGCAATATCTTATTCGAGTCCCAGCGATGCGGTGACGGGGGCCCAATGGATAGGAAGGCAGCCCCGATGCTTTCCATAGGCATTGTGCTGCCTTACATATAAGCCTGTGAGATCCAGCCCCCTGGATTTCACAGGCAAGCAGGCTGTAAGTATAATAAGCTTACAGCCAATGCATTACAATACAGATGTATTGTAATCCATCGTACAGAGGATCAGACCCCCAAAAGTTGAAGTCCCATAGTGGGGCCAAAAATAAAGTAAAAAAAAGTTCAAAAATTTAAATTTTCAAGAAAAAAACATCCTTTTCCCAAAATTAAGTAAATTGTAAAAAAAATAGGGAAAAAAAGAAAAGTAGACATATTAGGTATCGCCGTGTCCATATTGACCATCTCTATAAAATATCACTTGATGTACCCGTAAAAAACCGCCTGTGAACGCCGTTAAAAAAAAAACTGTTTCAAAACAGCCATTTTCCCGTCCCCTTTGCCTCACAAAAAGTGTAATACCAAGTGATCAAAAAGACGTATGTACCCCAAAATGGTACCAATTAAACTGTCATCGCCTGAAAAATAAAAAAATGTGGCTCTCAGAAAATGTGTAAAACTTAACAAAAATAAAAATAATAGACATATTGGGTATCGTCGCATCCATAACGACCTGCTCAATAAAAATATCGCATTGTATACTCTGTCAGGTGAATGCTGTAAAAATAAAACAAATAAAAACTATGCCACCTTGCCTTACAAAATGCATAATATCGAATGATCAAAAAGTAATATATATATACTCCAAAATGGTACCAATGAAAACGTTACCTCATCCTGCAAAAAATGAACCTTCACATAAGACAATCACTGAAAAAATGAAAACCAATAGCCCACAGACGTGTAAACCACGTGCCCACAGACGTTTACCACTACACATGGGGTATTGCCGTATTCAGGAGAAAATAGGTAACAAATTATAGGGTTTTTCTCCTGTTACCCCTTGTGAAAATGAAAAATTTGGGACTAAAGAAATATTTTATTGGAAGAAATGAAACTTTTCATTTTCACAGCTAAGTGTTTACAAATTCCATAAAACGCTTAGGGGGTCAAAGTGCTCAGCACACCCCTTAATATATTTTGAGGGTTGTAGTTTCCAAAATAGGATCACTTTTTCAGGGTTTCCACTGTAGGGTTACGTCAGGGTCTCTTCAAATACAAAATGGTGCCCAAAAACCATTCTAGCAAAATCTGCCTCCAAAAAACATATGGACCTCCTTTCCTTCTAAACACTGCCATGTGCCCCAACAGAAGTTTACTACCACATATGGGGTATTTCTGTAAACTGCAGAATCAGAGTAATGTATATTGAGGTTTATTTTGCTGTTAACCCTTGCTGTGCCCTAGATCTGGAGGGATAGTCCTGGATTTCAGTGGCTGTCCCGCGGTCCCAAAATGGGTGAGGTATGTCCCGCTCTCAGGCAGCTGTCTCTGCATCCACAGGACACAGAGACAGTTGCATGTAATAATGAAGCAGGGAGCTTCCAACTTCATCATTCCTCTTAGCAGTTGGCGCTCCACACTGCTGGTCTGTGTGGGGGGAGGCAGGGCCGACAATGAGCCTCTGCTCCTCCACATAAACCAGCAACACCATGTGTGCCCTGCCTTCTGCTGCTGGGGATTGCAGATCATCCAGGAACCAAGTGAGTATTTAGTGTTTGTTTTTTGTTTTTTAATTCCTGTGAGGGGGCACATATCATGGCAGAACTACTGTGAGGGGGCACATATCAGGGCAAAACTACTGTGAGGAGGCACATATCAAGGCCAAACTACTGTGAGGGGGCACATAACAGGGCAAATATACTTTGAGGGGGCAGATATCTGGGCATAACTACTGTTATGGGGCACATATCGGGGCAAAACTACTGTGAGGGGGCACATAGTGGGAATATCTGGGCATAATACTGTGAATGGAGCACAATGTGGGCATAACTACTGTGAAGGGAGCATATCTGGACATGTTTTGGGCAATAGAGGCTGGGCCTAGTATGAAAAAATTGTGTGCACCACAAATAATGTCCCTCTTCCTTTTTTAAAAAAGTTGGGAGGTATGCTTGTATGTCTCTGTTACAGGAAAATATGGTTCCCAGCCAGAGCTTTAGTCCTAGACCACTCAAATATGATATAGCATATACAGATATTATTCAGTGAGATTCTCCCATTGAGTGGACAGAAGCCATTTGGTCATTGGCCCTTGTTAGCATATGAAAGGCAGGAAGGTCACAGTGTAAAAGCAGTTAGACAAGATTCTCTTGGCCAACAGATTGGGAAGAGATTTGGGTGGTCATGGGGTGGAGTCGATGGTAGGGGAGGCTGGGACACAGGAATATATATTTTGCAAAACATTGGATGCTCGCTCTCTCTTCCTGCCAACCCTTAAACCAACAGCACTTCTGGAGCAAACTTAAGGTATATGTGTGTACAGTCATGGCCAAAAGTTTTGAGAATGACACAAATATTATATTTTCACATTATCCGCTGCCCTCTGGTTTTTATGTGTGTTTGTCAGATGTTTTTATCACATACAGAAATATAATTGCAATCATATTATTACAAAAGCTTATATTGACAGTTAGAATGAGTTAATGCAGCAAGTCAATATTTGCAGTGTTGACCCTTCTTCTTCAGGACCTCTGCAATTCTCCCTGGCATGCTCTCAATCAACTTCTGGACCAAATCCTGACTGATAGCAGTCCATTCTTGCACAATCAATGCTTGCATTTTGTCAGAATTTGTAGGTTTTTGTTTGTCCACCCGTCTCATTATGATTGACCACAAGTTCTCAATGGGATTAAGATCTGGGGAGTTTCCAGGCCATGGACCCAAAATCTCTATGTTTTGTTCCCTGAGCCATTTAGTTATCACCTTTGCTTTATGGCAAGGTGCTCCATCATGCTGGAAAAGGCATTGTTGATCGCCAAACTGCTCTTGGACGGTTGGGAGAAGTTGCTCTCGGAGGACATTCTGGTACCATTCTTTATTCATGGCTGTGTTTTTAGGCAAGACTGTGAGAGAGACGATTCCCTTGGCTGAGAAGCAACCCCACACAGGAATGGTTTCAGGATGCTTTACAGTTGGCATGAGACAAGACTGGTGGTAGCGCTCACCTCGTCTTCTCCGAATAAGCTGTTTTCCAGATGTCCCAAACAATCGAAAAGGGGATTCATCAGAGAAAATGACTTTACCCCAGTCCTCAGCAGTCCACTCCCTGTACCTTTTGCAGAATATCAGTCTGTCCCTGATGTTTTTTCTGGAGAGAAGTGGCTTCTTTGCTGCCCTCCTTGAGACCAGGCCTTGCTCCAAGAGTCTCCACCTCACAGTGCGTGCAGATGCACTCACACCTGCCTGCTGCCATTCCTGAGCAAGCTCTGCACTGCTGGTAGACCGATCCCGCAGCTGAAACACTTTTAAGAGACGGTCCTGGCGCTTGCTGGTCTTTCTTGGGCGCCCTGGAGCCTTTTTGGCAACAATAGAACCTCTCTCCTTGAAGTTCTTGATGATGCGATAGATTGTTGATTGAGGTGCAATCTTTCTAGCTGCGATACTCTTCCCTGTTAGGCCATTTTTGTGCAGTGCAATGACGACTGTACGTGTTTCTTTAGAGATAACCATGGTTAACAGAAGAGAAACAAAGATGCCAAGCACCAGCCTCCTTTTAAAGTGTCCAGTGGTGTCATTCTTACTTAATCATGACAGATTGATCTCCAGCCCTGTCCTCATCAACACCCACACCTGTGTTAATGGAGCAATCACTGAAACGATGTTAGCTGGTCCTTTTAAGGCAGGGCTGCAATGATGTTGAAATGTGTTTTGGGGGATAAAGTTCATTTTCTAGGCAAATATTGACTTTGCAAGTAATTGCTGTTAACCCCTTCAGCCCCGGGCCTGTTTTCACCTTCATGCCCAGGCCATTTTTTGCAAATCTGACATGTGTCACTTTATGTGGTAATAACTTTGGAACGCTTTTACTCATCCAGGCCATTCTGAGATTGTTTTCTCGTCACATATTGTGCTTCACGACAGTAGTAAATTTTTGGCAAAATATTTCATTTTTATTTATAAAAAAATACCAAATTTACCAAAAATTTGGAAAAATTTCCAAATTTCAATTTCTCTACTTTCAAAATACATAGTAATACCTCCAAAAATAGTTATTATTTTACATTCCCCATATGTCTACTTTATGTTGGCATAATTTTATAAATGTCATTTTACTTTTTTAGGACGTTAGAGGGCTTAGAAGTTTAGAAACCATTTTTCACATTTTCACCAAATTTTCCAAAACCATTTTTTTAAGCACCAATTCAGATATAAAGTGATTTTGAGGGGCTTACATAATGAAACCCCCCATAAATGACCCCATTTTAGAAACTACACCCCTCAAATTATAAAAAACTGCTGTTACAAACTTTGTTAACCCTTGAGGTGTTCCACAAGAATTAGTGGAATATGGAGGTGAATTTTCAAAATTTCACTTTTTTGGTAGATTATTCATGTTAATAATTTTTTTCTTCCAACACAGCAAGGATTAACAGCAAACTAAACCTCAATATACATTGCTCTGATCCTGCAGTTTACAGAAATACCCCATATGTGGTGGTAAACGTCTCTATGGGTTTGTGGCAGTGGTCAGAAGGAAAGGAGCGCCATACGGATTTTGGAGGCAGATTTTGCTAGAATCGTTATTAGGCACCATTTTGTAATTGAGAGACCCTGACGTACCCCTACAGTGGAAACCCTCAAAAAGTGACCCCATTTTGGAAACTACACCCTTCAACGAATATATTAAGGGGGTACTGGCCACTTTGACCCCCTAAGTGTTTTACGGAATTTGGAAAACACTTGGCTGTGAAAATGAAAAATTTAATTTCTTCCAATAAAATGTTGCTTTAGCCCCAAATTTTTTGTATTTTCATAAGGGGTAACAGGAGAAAAGCACCCCATAATTAGTTAGCCATTTTCTCCTGAATGCGGCAACACCCCATATGTGGTGGTAAACTGCTGTGGGGGCACATGGCAGGACTCAAAACAGAAGGAGCGCCATATGGATTTTACAACACAGATTTTGATGGAATGGTTTGCAGGAGCCACGTTTTTTTTTAAATTTTGAGTTATTGTCTTATGTGGGGGCTCATTTTTTGCGGGATGAGCTGATGTTTTCATTGGTACCATTTTGGGGTACATAACACTTTTTGATCGCTTGGTATTACACTTTTTGTGAGTCAAGGTGAAAAAAAATAGCTGTTTTGGCATGGTTTTTAAAATTTTTTTTTACAGCATTCACCAAGGGGGGCAAATCATGTGATATTTTTATAGAGCAGGTTGTTACGGACGCGGCGATACCCAATATGTCTAACATTTTTATTTTGGATAGTTTTACACAATAGATTTATTTTTTGAACAGAATAAAATCATTATTTTGTGTTGCCATTTTCAAAGAGCCATATTTTTTTCAGTTTTTGGGCGATTGTCTCAGGTAGGGTATCATTTTTGTGGGACAAGATGACGGTTTGATTGGTACCATTTTGGGGTAAATACGCCTTTTTGATCGCCTGCTATTACACTTTTTGTGAGGCAAGAGGGAAAAAAATGATTGTTTTGGCATAGGTTTTTTTTTTTTTTTTTTTTTGCAGCATTCACCTGGGGGGCCATCTCATGTAATATTTTTATAGAGCAGGTTGTTACGGACGTGGGGATACCAAATATGTCTAACTTTTTTATTTTTGGATAGTTTTACACATTAGATTTATTTTTTGAACAGAATAAAATCATTATTTTGTGTTGCCATTTTCAAAGAGCCATATTTTTTTCAGTTTTTGGGCGATTGTCTCAGGTAGGGTATCATTTTTGCGGGACAAGATGACGGTTTGATTGGTACCATTTTGGGGTAAATACGCCTTTTTGATCGCCTGCTATTACACTTTTTGTGAGGCAAGAGGGAAAAAAATGATTGTTTTGGCATAGGTTTTTTTTTTTTTTTTTTTTTGCAGCATTCACCTGGGGGGCCATCTCATGAAATATTTTTATAGAGCAGGTTGTTACGGACGTGGGGATACCAAATATGTCTAACTTTTTTATTTTTGGATAGTTTTACACATTAGATTTATTTTTTGAACAGAATAAAATCATTATTTTGTGTTGCCATTTTCAAAGAGCCATATTTTTTTCAGTTTTTGGGCGATTGTCTCAGGTAGGGTATCATTTTTGCGGGACAAGATGACGGTTTGATTGGTACCATTTTGGGGTAAATACGCCTTTTTGATCGCCTGCTATTACACTTTTTGTGAGGCAAGAGGGAAAAAAATGATTGTTTTGGCATAGGTTTTTTTTTTTTTTTTTTGCAGCATTCACCTGGGGGGCCATCTCATGTAATATTTTTATAGAGCAGGTTGTTACGGACGTGGGGATACCAAATATGTCTAACTTTTTTATTTTTGGATAGTTTTACACATTAGATTTATTTTTTGAACAGAATAAAATCATTATTTTGTGTTGCCATTTTCAAAGAGCCATATTTTTTTCAGTTTTTCGGCGATTGTCTCAGGTAGGGTATCATTTTTGCGGGACAAGATGACGGTTTGATTGGTACCATTTTGGGGTAAATACGCCTTTTTGATCGCCTGCTATTACACTTTTTGTGAGGCAAGAGGGAAAAAAATGGTTGTTTTGGCATAGGTTTTTTTTTTTTTTTTTTGCAGCATTCACCTGGGGGGGCATCTCATGTAATATTTTTATAGAGCAGGTTGTTACGGACGTGGGGATACCAAATATGTCTAACTTTTTTATTTTTGGATAGTTTTACACATTAGATTTACTTTTGAACAGAATAAAATATTTTTTTTGTGTTGCCATTTTCAGAGAGCCATATTTTTTTTATTTTTCGGGCGATTGTCTCAGGTAGGGTATCGTTTTTGCGGGACAAGATGACGGTTTGATTGGTACCATTTTGGGGTAAATACGCCTTTTTGATCGCCTGCTATTACACTTTTTATGGGGGAATGTGACCAAAAAATGGCTGTTTTGGCACTGTTTTTATTTTTTATTTTTTACTGTGTTCACCTGGCGGGATGGATTATGAGATATTTTTATAGAGCCGGTCGATACGGACGCGGCGATACCTAATATGTCTACTTTTTCTTTTTTTTTTCTTTTTTTAACAATTTTTTTTACTTTATTGGGGGGAAAATGGCGTTTTTCTTTTTTTTTAATTGAAACTTTTATTCTTATTTTTTTTACTTTATTTTTTAACATTTTTTTCACCTTTTTTACACTTCTTTTTTGAACTTTTGGGGTTCTGATCCCCTTCACAATGCATTACAATACTTTGTATTGTAATGCATTGGCTGTAAGTGTATTACTCACAGTAATACACTTACAGCCTGCTTCCTGTGCGATCCAGGGGGCTGGATCGCACAGGCTCGCAGGGATGGCAGCCACGATGCCTAAGGAAGGCATCGGGCTGCCATCCAAGCCATCGGGTCCCCGTCACAGCAGCACGGGGACCCAATGGCCCCCCCGCTCGGCATCCTGAACTTGCGGCACACCTCATGTGCCGCGGTCAGCGCTGACCGCGGCACATGAAGGGTTAATGCGCCGGCATCGGTGTTTTCACCGATGCTGGCGCATTCCCCAGGGGTCCGGCACCTGGGCACTGCCGGACCCCCGCCGCTGATCAGGCGGGCGCAGCTCCTGCACCCGCCCGATCAGCGCGCAGTACATGTACGGCGCTGGGCGTGAAGGGGTTAAGCTGATCACTCTTTATAACATTCTGGAGTATATGCAAATTGCCATTATAAAAACTGAAGCAGTAGACTTTTTAAAAATTAATATTTGTATCATTCTCAAAACTTTTGGCCATGACTGTATATATATATAAGTATAATATCCCAGTAGACGTTATATGTGTACATATAGATATTTGTAGTCTGTGATTGTATTACCAGTAGATTATTATATATGCTGTTTATGCATGAGCCTCTATATGTACATGCAGGGGCGGTCTTGGCATTTCTGGGGCCCTAAGCGAAGTTATGTCTGGGGGCCCCCCCCCCCAATGACACCTAACACCCCTGATGACACGCCTCTGATGACACGCCCCCCCCCCAATGACACACCCCCTATACCTCACTGGAGGGGGGGTCAAGGTTGCCCACAGCCTATGGCGTGTCCCAGACTCCCAGCTCTCTATTGGCTGGGCTGCAGGGGCGTAGCTAAAGGCTCACGGGCCCTGGTGCAAGAGTTCAGCTTGGGCCCCCCCGCCTAATACAGCGCCCCATACCTCGTACATCCAGTATAATACAGCGCCCCATACCTCTTACATCCAGGTATAATACAGCACCCCATACCTCTTACATCCAGTATAATACAGCGCCTCATACCTCTTACATCCAGTATAATACAGCTCCCCATACCTCTTACATCCAGTATATACAGCGCCCCATACCTCGTACATCCAGTATAATACAGCGCCTCATACCTCTTACATCCAGTATAACACCAGCGCCCATACCCTCTTACATCCAGTATACATACAGCGCCCTCATACCTCTTAGCATCCAGTATAAATACAGCGCCTCATACCTCTTACATCCAGTATAATCAAGCGCCCCAACCCGTACATCCAGTATATCACAGCGCCTCATACCTCTTACATCCAGTATTAACACAGCGCCCCATACCTCTTACATCCAGTATAATACAGCGCCATCATACCTCCTTACATCCAGTATAATACAGCGCCTCATACCTGCTTACATCCAGTATACATTACAGCGCCCCCATACCTCGTACATCCAGTATAATACATGCGCCTCATACCTCTTACATCCAGTATAATACAGCGCCCCATAACCGTCGTACATCCATATAATACAGCGCCTCATACATCTTACATCCAGTATAACACAGCGCCCCCCCCAGTATAAACCCCATACCTTACATCCAGTATAATACAGCGCCTCATACCTCTTACATCCAGTATAATACAGCGTCCTCATACCTTCTTACATCCAGTATAATACAGCGCTCCCATACCTCGTAACATCCAGTATAATACAGCGCCTCATACCTCTTACATCCAGTATAATACAGCGTCCCATACCTCTTACATCCAGTATAATACAGCGCCTCATACCATCTTACATCCAGTATAAATACAGCTCCCCATACCTCTTACATCCAGTATAATACAGCGCCTCCATACCTCTTACATCCAGTATAACTACAGCGCCTCATACCTCTTACATCCAGTATAATACAGCGCCTCATACCTCTTACATCCAGTATAATACAGCGCCTCATACCTCTTACATCCAGTATAATACAGCGCCTCATACCTCTTACATCCAGTATAATACAGCGCCTCATACCTCTTACATCCAGTATAAACAGCCTCCCATACCTCTTACATCCAGTATAATACAGCGCCCTCATTAGCCTCTTACATCCAGTATAATACAGCGCCTCATACCTCTTACATCCAGTATAATACAGCGCCCATACCTCTTAACATCCAGTATAATACAGCGCCCTCCATATCCTCTTACATCCGTATAATACAGCGCCCCATACCTCGTACATCCAGTATAATACAGCGCCTCATACCTCTTACATCCAGTTATAAACACAGCGCCCCATACCTCTTACATCCAGTATAATACAGCGCCTCATACTCTTACATCCAGTATAATACAGCGCCTCATACCTCGTACATCCAGTATAATACAGCGCCTCATACCTCTTACATCCAGTATAACACAGCGCCCCATACCTCTTACATCCAGTATAATACAGCGCCTCATACCTCTTACATCCAGTATAATACAGCGCCTCATACCTCTTACATCCAGTATAATACAGCGCCCCATACCTCGTACATCCAGTATAATACAGCGCCTCATACCTCTTACATCCAGTATAATACAGCGCCCATACCTCGTACATCCAGTATAATACAGCGCCTCATACCTCTTACATCCAGTATAATACAGCGCCTCATACCTCTTACATCCAGTATAATACAGCGCCCATACCTCGTACATCCAGTATATACAGCGCCTCATACCTCTTACATCCAGTATAATACAGGCCCTACTCGTACATCCAAGTATAATACAGCGCCTCATACCTCTTACATCCAGTATAATTACAGCGCCCCATACTTCTTACATCCAGTATAATACAGCGCCTCATACCTCTTACATCCAGTATATACAAGTGCCCCATACCTCTTACATCCAGTTAAATACAGCACCTCATACCTCTTACATCCAGTATAATACAGCGCCCCATACTTCTTACATCCAGTATAAAATACAGCGCCTCATACCTCTTACATCCAGTATAATACAGCGCCCCATACCTCTTACATCCAGTATAATACAGCACCCTTCATACCCTCTTACATCCAGTATAATACAGCGTCTCATACCTCTTACATCCAGTATAATACAGCGCCCATACTCTTACATCCAGTATAATACAGCACTCATACCTCTTACATCCAGTATAATACAGCGTCCTCATACCTCTTACATCCAGTATAATACAGCACCCCATACCTCTTACATCCAGTATAATACAGCACCCATACCTCTTACATCCAGATAATACAGCCTCATACCTCTTACATCCAGCTATAATTACAGCCCCATACCTCTTACATCCAGTATAATACAGCACCTCATACCTCTTACATCCAGTATAATACAGCGCCTCATACCTCTTACATCCAGTATAATACAGCGACCTCATACCTCTTACATCCAGTATAATACAGCGCCTCATACCTCTTACATCCAGTATAATACAGCGCCTCATACCTCTTACATCCAGTATAATACAGCGCCCTCATACCTCTTACATCCAGTATAATACAGCGCCCCATACCTCTTACATCCAGTATAATACAGCACCCTCATACCTCTTACATCTCAGTATAATACAGCGCTCTCATACCTCTTACATCCAGTAAATTCGCGCCCATACAGCGCCTCATACCTCTTACATCCAGTATAATACAGCGCCCATACCTCTTACATCCAGTATAATACAGCCCTCCATACCTCTTTACATCCAGTATAATACAGCGCCTCATACCTCGTACATCCAGTATAATACAGCGCCTCATACCTCTTACATCCAGTATAACACAGCGCCCCATACCTCTTACATCCAGTATAATACAGCGCCTCATACCTCTTACATCCAGTATAATACAGCGCCTCATACCTCTTACATCCAGTATAATACAGCGCCCCATACTCGTACATCCAGTATAATACAGCGCCTCATACCTCTTACATCCAGTATAATACAGCGCCCCATACCTCGTACATCCAGTATAATACAAGCGCCTCAATACCTCTTACATCCAGTATAATACAGCGCCTCATACCTCTTACATCCAGTATAATACAGCGCCCCATACCTCGTACATCCAGTATAATACAGCGCCTCATACCTCTTACATCCAGTATAATACAGCGCCCCATACCTCTTACATCCAGTATAATACAGCGCCTCATACCTCTTACATCCAGTATAATACAGCGCCCCCATACCTCTTACATCCAGTATAATACAGCGCCCATACCTCTTACATCCAGTATAATACAGCGCCCCATACCTCTTACATCCAGTATAATACAGCGCCCATACCTCTTACATCCAGTATAATACAGCGCCCCATACCTCTTACATCCAGTATAATACAGCGCCTCATACCTCTTACATCCAGTATAATACAGCGCCCCATACCTCTTACATCCAGTATAATACAGCGCCTCATACCTCTTACATCCAGTATAATACAGCGCCTCATACCTCTTACATCCAGTATAATACAGCGCCCCATACCTCTTACATCCAGTATAATACAGCGCCTCATACCTCTTACATCCAGTATAATACAGCGCCTCATACCTCTTACATCCAGTATAATACAGCGCCCCATACCTCTTACATCCAGTATAATACAGCGCCCCATACCTCTTACATCCAGTATAATACAGCGCCCCATACCTCTTACATCCAGTATAATACAGCGCCTCATACCTCTTACATCCAGTATAATACAGCGCCCCATACCTCTTACATCCAGTATAATACAGCGCCCATACCTCTTACATCCAGTATAATACAGCGCCTCATACCTCTTACATCCAGTATAATACAGCGCCCCATACCTCTTACATCCAGTATAATACAGCGCCCCATACCTCTTACATCCAGTATAATACAGCGCCTCATACCTCTTACATCCAGTATTAATACAGCGCCTCATACCTCTTACATCCAGTATAATACAGCGCCCATACCTCTTACATCCAGTATATAATACAGCGCCTCATACCTCTTACATCCAGTATAATACAGCGCCCCATACCTCTTACATCCAGTATAATACAGCGCCCATACCTCTTACATCCAGTATAATACAGCGCCCCATACCTCTTACATCCAGTATAATACAGCGCCCCATACCATACAGCCCTCATACCTCTTACATCCAGTATAAATACAGCGCCTCATACCTCTTACATCCAGTATAGATACAGCGCCTCATACCTCTTACATCCAGTATAATACCAGCCGCCCCATACCTCTTACATCCAGTATAATACAGCCCCTCATACCTCTTACATCCAGTATAATACAGCCCCATAACCTCTTACATCCAGTATAATACAGCGCCTCATACCTCTTACATCCAGTATAATCCAGCGCCTCATACCTCTTACATCCAGTATAATACAGCCCCATACCTCTTACATCCAGTATAATACAGGCCCATACCTCTTACATCCAGTATAATACAGCCCCCATACCTCTTACATCCAGTATAATACAGCCCCTCATACCTCTTACATCCAGTATAATACAGCCCCCATACCTCTTACATCCAGTATAATACAGCGCCTCATACTCTACATCCAGTATATACAGCCCCATACCTCTTACATCCAGTATAATACAGCGCCTCATACCTCTTACATCCAGTATAATACAGGCCCCCATACCTCTTACATCCAGTATAGATCCAGCGCCTCATACCTCTTACATCCAGTATAATACAGCCCCATACCTCTTACATCCAGTATAATACAGCGCCTCATACCTCTTACATCCAGTATAATACAGCCCCATACCTCTTACATCCAGTATAATACAGCGCCTCATACCTTTTACATCCAGTATAATACAGCCCCCATACCTCTTACATTCCAGTATAATACAGCCCCTCATACCTCTTACATCCAGTATAATACAGCCCCCATACCTCTTACATCCAGTATAATACAGCCCCTCATACCTCTTACATCCAGTATAATCCAGCGCCTCATACCTCTTACATCCAGTATAATCCAGCGCCTCATACCTCTTACATCCAGTGACGTCTCCTCGGATGTAGATCTTTTCTTTCCTCATCTTCTCCTTTCAGACCAGACGCCATTTTTCAGCCATTTCTTATCTCTGCAGTTTGACAGAAAAAAATCTTAGTTTACTACTTTTCCATCATCCTCCCATCTTCTGGACAAATCATCCTACCACCCCAGTACTGTGCCACTAGTACCACACAGATAGTGCCCTTCAATAATTATTGGCACACAGTGTCCTAAAATAACTGCGCCCAGCAAATACTGTCCCGTAATAGTGTGAACATACCGTCCCCCAGAAATAACTGCGCTGATACTGTGCCAGGGTGCCCCCCACAGTACTAATGTCCCCACTGTGCCCCAGAAGTAATAATGCTTCCAATGTGCCAGTAAGAAGTGCTCCCCACCCATAGATGCCCCCCAAATTATGTGCCAGTAAGAAATGCCCCAATAATGCGCCAGAAGTTCCCCCCATTGATTCCCCCCAAAATCATGTGCCAGTAAGAAATGCCCCCAGTGCCCCCATGTGCCAGTAAGAAATGCCCCAGTGCCCCATGTGCCAGTAAAAATGCCCCAGTGCCCCCATGTGCCAGTAAAAATGCCCCCAGTGCCCCCATGTGCCAGTAAAAAATGCCCCCAGTGCCCCCAGTGCCAGTAAAAATGCCCCCATGCCCAGTGCCAGTAAAAATGCCCCCAGTGCCCCCATGTGCCAGTAAAAATGCCCCCAGTGCCCCCATGTGCCAGTAAAAATGCCCCCATGTGCCAGTAAAAATGCCCCAGTGCCCCCATGTGCCAGTAAAAATGCCCCAGTGCCAGTAAAAATGCCCCCAGTGCCCCATGTGCCAGTAAAAATGCCCCCAGTGCCCCCATGTGCCAGTAAAAATGCCCCCAGTGCCCCCATGTGCCAGTAAAAATGCCCCCAGTGCCCCCATGTGCCAGTAAAAATGCCCCCATGTGCCAGTAAAAAAATGCCCCCATGTGCCAGTAAAAAATGCCCCCAGTGCCCCCATGTGCCAGTAAAAATGCCCCCAGTGCCCCCATGTGCCAGTAAAATGCCCCCAGTGCCCCCATGTGCCAGTAAAAAATGCCCCAGTGCCCCCATGTGCCAGTAAAAAATGCCCCCAGTGCCCCCATGTGCCAGTAAAAGTGCCCCCAGTGCCAGTAAAAAATGCCCC
>ONZH01007595.1:0-35883 GCA_900303285.1 Rhinella marina
CAGGTCAGACGGTGGTATTAACACACGTATATAAAAGAGTTTTGCAGGCACGCAGAACGCACAGTACAGGTGCCAAATAAAGGACTTTTTTTTTAAATATGTCTGATTACACAGCCGTGTACTAACAGGTCAGACGGTGGGTATTAACAGCACGTATATAAAAGAGTTTTGCAGGCACGCAGAACGCACAGTACAGGTGCCAAATAAAAGGACTTTTTTTTAAATATGTCTGATTACACAGCCGTGTACTAACAGGTCAGACGGTGGGTATTAACAGCACGTATATAAAAGAGTTTTGCAGGCACGCAGAACGCACAATACAGGTGCCAAATAAAAGGACCTTTTTTTTAAATATTTCTAGGTACACAGCCGTGTACTACAAGGTCAGACGGTGTGTATTAACACCACGTATATAAAAGAGTTTTGCAGGCACGCAGAACGCACAGTACAGGTGCCAAATAAAAGGACTTTTTTTAAATATGTCTGATTACACAGCCGTGTACTAACAGGTCAGACGGTGGGTATTAACAGCACGTATATAAAAGAGTTTTGCAGGCACGCAGAACGCACAGTACAGGTGCCAAATAACAGGACTTTTTTTAAATATGTCTGATTACACAGCCGTGTACTAACAGGTCAGACGGTGGGTATTAACAGCACGTATATAAAGAGTATTTGCAGGCACGCAGAACGCACAGTACAGGTGCCAAATAAAAGGACTTTTTTTTAAAAATATGTCTGATTACACAGCCTTGTACTAACAGGTCAGACGGTGGTATTAAACAGCAACGTAATATAAAAGAGTAATTGTAGGAACGCAGAACACACAGTACAGGTGCCAAATAAAAGGACTTTTTTTTTAAATATGTCTGATTATACAGCGTGTACTAACAGGTCAGACGGTGGGTATTAACAGCACGTATATAAAAGAGTTTTGCAGGCACGCAGAACACACAGTAACGGTGCCAATAAAAGGACTTTTTTTTTAAATATGTTGATTACACAGCCGTGTACTACAGGTCAGACGGTGGGGGTATATCAGCCACGTGATATAAAAGAGTTTTGCAGGCACGCAAACGCCAATACAGGTGCCACAATAAAAGGCCTTTTTTTTAAATATGTCTTGATTACACAGCCGTGTACTACAGGTCAGACGGTGGGTATTAACCAGCACGTATAATAAAAGAGTTGCTTGCAGGCACGCAGAACGCACAGTACAGGTGCCAAAATAAAAAGGACTTTTTTTAAAATAGTTGTTCTGATTACACAGCCGTGGTACTAAACAGGTTTCAGACGGTGGTATTAACAGCACGTATATAAAAGAGTTTTTGCAGGCACGCAGAACGGCACAGTACATGGTGCCAAATAACAGGACTTTTTTTAATACGTCTGATTACACAGCCTTGTACTAACAGGTCAGACGGTGGGGTATTTAACAGGCCAACGTATATAAACAGAGTATTGTAGGCACGCAGAACACACAGTACAGGTGCCGAAATATAAAGGACTTTTTTTTAAATATGTCTGATTACACAGCCGTGTACTAACAGGTCAGACGGTGGGTATTAACAGCACGTATATAAAAGAGTTTTGCAGGCACGCAGAACGCACAGTACAGGTGCCAAATAAAAGGACTTTTTTTTAAATATGTCTGATTACACAGCCGTGTACTAACAGGTCAGACGGTGGGTATTAACAGCACGTATATAAAAGAGTTTTGCAGGCACGCAGAACGCACAGTACAGGTGCCAAATAAAAAGGACTTTTTTTTAAATATTTCTAGGTACACAGCCGTGTACTACAAGGTCAGACGGTGTGTATTAACACCACGTATATAAAAGAGTTTTGCAGGCACGCAGAACGCACAGTACAGGTGCCAAATAAAAGGCCTTTTTTTTAAATATGTCTGATTACACAGCCGTGTACTAACAGGTCAGACGGTGGGTATTAACAGCACGTATATAAAAGAGTTTTGCAGGCACGCAGAACGCACAGTACAGGTGCCAAATAAAAGGACTTTTTTTTAAATATGTCTGATTACACAGCCGTGTACTAACAGGTCAGACGGTGGGGTATTAACAGCACGTATATAAAAGAGATTTGCAGGCACGCAGAACGCACAGTACAGGTGCCAAATAAAAGGACTTTTTTTAAAAAATATTTCTAGGTACACAGCCGTGTACTACAAGGTCAGACGGTGGTTATTAACACCACGTATATAAAATAGTTTTGCAGGCACGCAGAACGCACAATAGCAGGTGCCAAATAAAAGGACTTTTTTTTTTTAATATTTCTAGGTACACAGCCGTGTACTACCAGGTCAGACGGTGTGTATTAACACCACGTATATAAAAAGAGTTTTGCAGGCACGCAGAACGCACAGTACAGGTGCCCAAATAACAGGACTATTTTTTTTAAATATGTCTGATTACACAGCCGTGTACTAACAGGTCAGACGGTGGTATTAACACCACGTATATAAAAGAGTTTTGCAGGCACGCAGAACGCACATACAGGTGCCAAATAACAGGACTTTTTTTTTAAAATATGTCTGATTACACAGCCGTGTACTAACAGGTCAGACGGTGGGTATTAATAGCACGTATATAAAAGAGTTTTGCAGGCACGCAGAACGCACAGTACAGGTGCCAAATAACAGGAACTTTTTTTTAAATATGTCTGATTACACAGCCGTGTACTAACAGGTCAGACGGTGTGTATTACACCACGTATATAAAAGAGTTTTGCAGGCACGCAGAACGCAACAATACAGGTGCCAAATAAAAGGAGTTTTTTTTAAATATGTCTGATTACACAGCCATGTACTACAGGTCAGACGGTGGGTATTAACAGCACGTAATATAAAAAAGTTTTGGCGGGCACGCAGCAACGCACAGTACAGGTGCCAAATAAAAGGACTTTTTTTTAAATATGTCTGATTACAGAGCCATGTACTAACAGGTCAGACGGTGGGTATTAACAGCACGTATATAAAAGAGTATTGTAGGCACGCAGAACACACAGTACAGGTGCCAAATAAAAGGACTTTTTTTTAAATATGTCTGATTATACAGCCGTGTACTAACAGGTCAGACGGTGGGTATTAACAGCACGTATATAAAAGAGTTTTGCAGGCACGCAGAACACACAGTACAGGTGCCAAATAAAAGGACTTTTTTTTAAATATGTCTGATTACACAGCCGTGTACTAACAGGTCAGACGGTGGGTATTAACAGCACGTATATAAAAGAGTTTTGCAGGCACGCAGAACGCACAGTACAGGTGCCAAATAAAAGGCTTTTTTTTAAATATGTCTGATTACACAGCCGTGTACTAACAGGTCAGACGGTGGGTATTAACAGCACGTATATAAAAGAGTTTTGCAGGCACGCAGAACGCACAGTACAGGTGCCAAATAAAAGGACTTTTTTTTTTAAATATGTCTGATTACACAGCCGTGTACTAACAGGTCAGACGGTGGGTATTAACAGCAGTATATAAAAGATTTTGCAGGCACGCAGAGAACGCACAGTACAGGTGCCAAATAAAAGGCCTTTTTTTTAAATATTTCTAGGTACACAGCCGTGTACTACAAGGTCAGACGGTGTGTATTAACACCACATATATAAAAGAGTTTTGCAGGCACGCAGAACGCACAATACAGGTGCCAAATAAAAGGACTTTTTTTTAAAATATTTCTAGGTACACAGCCGTGTACTACAAGGTCAGACGGTGTGTATTAACACCACGTATATAAAAGAGTTTTGCAGGCACGCAAAACGCACAATACAGGTGCCAAATAAAAGGACTTTTTTTTTTTAATATTTCTAGGTACACAGCCGTGTACTACCAGGTCACACGGTGTGTATTAACACCACGTATATAAAAGAGTTTTGCAGGCACGCAGAACGCACAGTACAGGTGCCAAATAAAAGGACTTTTTTTAACCCCTTGAGGACAGAGCCCATTTTGGCCTTAATGTCTGGGCCAAATTTTTGAATTCTGACATGTGTCACTTTATGTGGTAATAACTTTGGAACGCTTTTACTTATCCAGGCCATTCTGAGATTGTTTTCTCGTGACACATTGTACTTCATGACAGTCATAAATTTGAGTCAGTATATTTCACCCTTATTTATGAAAAAATCCAAAATTTACCAAAAATTCTGAAAAATTTCCAAATTTCCAAATTTCAATTTCTCTACTTTCAAAATACACCGTAATACCTCCAAAAATAGTTATTATTTTACATTCCCCATATGTCTACTTTATGTTGGCATCATTTTGTAAACATCATTTTACTTTTTTAGGACGTTAGAGGGCTTAGAAGTTTAAAAGCCATTTTTCAAATTTTGCACCAAATTTTCCAAAAACCATTTTTTTTTTAGCACCAATGCAGATATAAAGTGATTTTTGAGGGGCTTACATAATGAAGACCCACGCATAAAATGACCCCATTTTAGAAACTACACCCCTCAAATTATAAAAAACTGCTGTTACAAACTTTGTTAACCCTTGAGGTGTTCCACAAGAATTAATGGAAAATGGAAGGTGAAAATTTCAAAAATTTCACTTTTTTCGTAGATTATTTCATGTTAATATTTTTTTTCTTGCAACATAGCAAGGGTTAACAGCAAACTAAACCTCAATTTACATTGCTCTGATTCTGCAGTTTACAGAATACCCCATATGTGGTGGTAAACGTCTCTATGGGTTTGTGGCAGTGGTCAGAAGGAAAGGAGCGCCATACGGATTTTGGAGGCAAAATTTGCTAGAATAGTTTTTAGGCACCATTTTGTAATTGAGAGACCCTGACGTACCCTTACAGTGGAAACCCTCATAAAGTGACCTCATTTTTGAAACTACACCCTTCAAAGAATATATTAAGGGGGTACTGGCCACTTTGACCCCCTAAGCATTTTACGGAATTTGGAAACACTTGGCTGTGAAAATGAAAATTTTTTTTCTTCCAATAAAATGTTGCTTTAGCCCCAATTTTTTTTATTTGCATAAGGGGTAACAGGAGAAAAGCCCCCCCATAATTTGTTACCCATTTTCTCCTGAATACAGCAACACCCCATATGTTGTGGTAAACTGGTGTGGGGGCACATGGCAGGACTCAGAGCAGAAGGAGCGCCATATGGGATTTTACAACACAGATTTTGATGGAGTGGTTTGCGGGAGCCATTGATTTTTATTTTTTGAGCTATTGTCTTATGTGGGGGCTCATTTTTTGCAGGATGAGGTGAGGTTTTCATTGGTACCATTTGGGGTAAATACGCCTTTTTGATCGACTGCTATTACACTTTTTGTGAGGGAAGAGGGAAAAAAATGGCTATTTTGGCATAGTTTTTAAAAAAAATTTTTACAGCATTCGCCTGGGGGGGCCATCTCATGTAATATTTTTATAGAGCAGGTTGTTACGGACGCAGCGATACCCAATATGTCCAACTTTTTTATTGTTGGAAAGTTTTACACATTAGATGCATTTTTGAACAGAATAAAATATTTTTTTTGTGTTGCCATTTTCAGAGAGCCATATTTTTTTCAGTTTTCAGGCGATTGTCTCAGGTAGGGTACAGTTTTTGCGGGACAAGATGACGGTTGAATTGATATCATTTTGGGGTAAATATGCCTTTTTGATCGCCTGCTATTACACTTTTTGTGAGGGAAGAGGGAAAAAAATGGCTATTTTGGCATAGTTTTTAAAAAATTTTTTTTACAGCATTCGCCTGGGGGGCCATCTCATGTAATATTTTTATAGAGCAGGTTGTTACGGACGCAGCGATACCCAATATGTCCAACTTTTTTATTGTTGGAAAGTTTTACACATTAGATGCATTTTGAACAGAATAAAATATTTTTTTTTGTGTTGCCATTTTCAGAGAGCCATATTTTTTTCAGTTTTTGGGCGATTGTCTCAGGTAGGGTACAGTTTTTGCGGGACAAGATGACGGTTGAATTAATACCATTTTGGGGTAATTACGCCTTTTGATCGCCTGCTATTACACTTTTTGTGAGGGAAGAGGGAAAAAAATGGCTATTTTGGCATAGTTTTTAAAAAAAAATTTTTACAGCATTCGCCTGGGGGGCCATCTCATGTAATATTTTTATAGAGCAGGTTGTTACGGACGCAGCGATACCCAATATGTCCAACTTTTTTATTGTTGGAAAGTTTTACACATTAGATGCATTTTGAACAGAATAAAATATTTTTTTTTGTGTTGCCATTTTCAGAGAGCCATATTTTTTTCAGTTTTCGGGCGATTGTCTCAGGTAGGGTACAGTTTTTGCGGGACAAGATGACGGTAGAATTGATACCATTTTGGGGTAAATATGCCTTTTTGATCGCCTGCTATTACACTTTATGTGAGGGAAGAGGGAAAAAAATGGCTATTTTGGCATAGTTTTTTTAATTTTTTTTTACAGCATTCGCCTGGGGGCTATCTCATGTAATATTTTTATAGAGCGGGTTGTTACGGATGTGGCGATACCTAACATGTTTATGTATTGTGTGTTTTTTTATTTTTAATCAATTTTTTTAACTTTTTTTTTTTAACTTTTTTTTTAACTTTTTTTTTTCCACTTTCTTGACTCAGATCCACTTGGTTCTTCAAGAACCAGTGGGTCTGGTATTTTACAATACACTGCAGTACACTGTATAGTGTACTGCAGTGTATTTTCTTATAGCCTGTTCAAGCTCCTGCCTTTAGCAGGAGCTTGAACAGGCTTCCATGGCAAGCCAGACGAAAAGCGTCTGGTTGCCATGGTAACCATCGGGACGCTGCCACAGCAGAGCAGCGTCCCGATGGAAGGGAGAGGGAGCTTCCTCCTCTCATCTGCCCACACCATCGGCGCTGCCAGCGCACCGCAGCGCCGATGGGAGAGGGAGGAAGCGCTCCCTCCCTGTTAACCCCTTCCATACAGCGGTCCCTACGGACCGCGGCATGGAAGGGGTTAAACTGCTGACATCGGTGCCAGCACCGATGTCACCAGTTTCAAGCAGAGTATCAGCTGTATGCTGATACTCTGCTTGAATACCGCTCGGCCATCCTGAGAAATTATTGCGGGCGGCACTCGCGGCAGCCGCCCGCACATTACAAGTCTCCCCCCGCCGCCCATCTGCCCACCCATGTGCCACCCATGTGCCCACAGCCAATCAGGGGGGCGGGGGGGACACCCTGACCCCCCCCTAACCCCTGACACTCGGCGGGGATTCGCTAGAATAGCGCTATCCCCGCCGAGTACACGGATCTTGCTGTGAATGGCTGGTCTGAATAGACCAGCCATTCACAGCGATCGCCATTATGGGGGGTGCACGGCACCCCCCGAGGCCTTCACTATGGATGGCTGGCTGTGTCTAACAGCCGCCATCAAAGCATGTTAACCCCGCTGCACTGAGCAGCGGGGGTTAACATGCATGACGTACCGGTACGCCCTGTTGCGCTAAGTACCTCGCGCCCATGACGTACCGGTACGTCCATTGTCGCCAAGGGGTTAAAATATGTCTGATTACACAGCCGTGTACTAACAGGTCAGACGGTGGGTATTAATAGCACGTATATAAAAGAGTTTTGCAGGCACGCAGAACGCACAGTACAGGTGCCAAATAACAGAATTTTTTTTTAAATATGTCTGATTACACAGCCGTGTACTAACAGGTCAGGAGCGGTGGGTATTAACAAGAGCACGTATAGTAAAAGATTTTTGCCGCAGGACTACTGCTTAAAGAAACTTTTTTAAATATTTCAGTAAACACAGCCCGTGTCTACCAGGTCAGACGGTGTGTATTAACACCAGTTATAAAGGTTTGCATCGGCACGCCGTACAGGTCCAATAACAACTGAAAAGGATTACACGCCCCCGTTTTGTTTAAAAACGAAACCCAAATAAAGTTTCGACTTGTTTAACACACGTATTAAAAGAGTTTGCGCAGAGTGCGACGACAATACAGGTGCAAATAAAAGAGTTTTTTTTAAATGTCGTACACAGTGTATAACAGGTAGAGGTGGGTATTAACAGCACGTATATAAGAAAAGTTTTGCGCGCAGAACGCACAGTACGAGGTGCAAATAAAAGGATTCTTTTTAATAATGTCTGATTACAGAGCGCTGTACTAACACGTCAGACGTTATTAAGCAGCATTAAAGAGTTTTGGCGGCCGCTCCACATAGCAGGTACTGTCCTCACCTAAAAGGCCTCTTGCAATATTGAATGCCACGTCCTCGGACAGCCCTGGGGTTCAACATTTTCGTATATAAGTGTTTATATAACAAAAAAAAAAGGTGCTGTACTGAAACAAAACTGTTCAATCTGAACAAGAGGTATATAGGGTGGAAAGTTATAAAATTAGTTTAGGCACGAGGTATGGTGCATACACTGTAAACTATTAGATTAGGCAGACTTGTCTGCTTCAGTGCAAGCAGACAAATGTACAGAGATTTTTGCAATGTAGTGTATAGTGAGAGCAAAAGACTTTTTTTAAGTGATACTCACCTGGTAAATACGGAGGTGGTGTGGTGAACTACACAGAATGGTTCCACACGCTTGTGTTTGTATCACTAGTATAAAAAAGTTTTTTTTTACGTGACGTGCAGACGAGAGCAATCAGCACTGTGGCTGCCAACCCAGAAAAAGGCACTTGTTGTATCAGTGAAAAAATATTTCTAGTAAACAGCCGTGTAACTACCGAGGGTCAGATGGATGTGTATTTACACCGCATTTACGGTAATATAAAAGAGTTTTGCAGGCACGCAAGAACGCACAGCCAGGTGCAAATAACAGGACTTTTTTTTAAAATATGTTGATTAAACCCGTGCTAACAGGTAAACGGTGGGTATTACAGCACGTATAATAAAGAGTTTTGCGGAACGCAGAACGCAAATACTGTGGCCAAATAAAAGGACTTTTTTTTTAATATTTCTAAGGTACAGTACAGCCGTGTACTACCAGGTCAGACGGTGTGTATTAACAGCACGTATATAAAAGAGTTTTGACAAGGCACGCAGAACGCACAGTACCAAGGTGCACAAATAAAAGGACTTTTTTTTTAAATATTTCTACGGATACCAAGATACAGCGTGTACTACAAGGTCAGACGGTGTGTGATTAACACCTGACATATAAGTAAAAGAGGTTTTGTCAGGCACGCAGAACCACAAATACAGGTGCTAAATAAAGGTACTTTTTTTACAAATACGTTCTAGTACCAGCCGTGTACTCAAGCGTCCGAGGTGTGTAATTAACACCCGACGTATTAAAAGAGTTTTGCACACGCAAAACGCACAATAGCAAGGTGCCAAATAACAGGACTTTTTTTTTTAATATTTTTACACAGCCGTGTACTACAGGTCACACGGTGTGTATTAAGAACACCGAGTATATAAAAGAGTTCTTGCAGGCACGCACAGCGTAAGCACAGTAACAGGTGCCAAATAAGAGGACTTTTTTTTGAAAATAGTGTCTGATTACACAGTCCGTGTATAACAGGTCAGACGGTGGGTATTAATAGCACGTATACTAACAGGTCAGACGGTGGGTATTAACAGCACGTATATAAAAGAGTTTTGCAGGCACGCAGAACGCACAGTACAGGTGCCAAATAAAAGGACTTTTTTTTAAATATGTCTGATTACACAGCCGTGTACTAACAGGTCAGACGGTGGGTATTAACAGCACGTATATAAAAGAGTTTTGCAGGCACGCAGAACGCACAGTACAGGTGCCAAATAAAAGGACTTTTTTTTAAATATTTCTAGGTACACAGCCGTGTACTACAAGGTCAGACGGTGTGTATTAACACCACGTATATAAAAGAGTTTTGCAGGCACGCAGAACGCACAATACAGGTGCCAAATAAAAGGACTTTTTTTTAAATATTCTAGGTACACAGCCGTGTACTACAGGTCAGACGGTGTGTATTAACACCACGTATATAAAAGAGTTTTGCAGGCACGCAGAACGCACAGTACAGGTGCCAAATAAAAGGACTTTTTTTTAAATATGTCTGATTACACAGCCGTGTACTAACAGGTCAGACGGTGGGTATTAACAGCACGTATATAAAAGAGTTTTGCAGGCACGCAGAACGCACAATACAGGTGCCAAATAAAAGGACTTTTTTTTAAATATTTCTAGGTACACAGCCGTGTACTACCAGGTCAGACGGTGTGTATTAACACCACGTATATAAAAGAGTTTTGCAGGCACGCAGAACGCACAGTACAGGTGCCAAATAAAAGGACTTTTTTTTAAATATTTCTAGGTACACAGCCGTGTACTAACAGGTCAGACGGTGTGTATTAACACCACGTATATAAAAGAGTTTTGCAGGCACGCAGAACGCACAATACAGGTGCCAAATAACAGGACTTTTTTTTAAATATGTCTGATTACACAGCCGTGTACTAACAGGTCAGACGGTGGGTATTAACAGCACGTATATAAAAGAGTTTTGCAGGCACGCAGAACGCACAATACAGGTGCCAAATAAAAGGACTTTTTTTTTAAATATTTCTAGGTACACAGCCGTGTACTAACAGGTCAGACGGTGTGTATTAACACCACGTATATAAAAGAGTTTTGCAGGCACGCAGAACGCACAGTACAGGTGCCAAATAAAAGGACTTTTTTTAAATATGTCTGATTACACAGCCGTGTACTAACAGGTCAGACGGTGGGTATTAACAGCACGTATATAAAAGAGTTTTGCAGGCACGCAGAACGCACAGTACAGGTGCCAAATAAAAGGACTTTTTTTTAAATATGTCTGATTACACAGCCGTGTACTAACAGGTCAGACGGTGGGTATTAACAGCACGTATATAAAAGAGTTTTGCAGGCACGCAGAACGCACAATACAGGTGCCAAATAAAAGGACTTTTTTTTAAAATATTTCTAGTACACAGCCGTGTACTACAGGTCAGACGGTGTGTATTAACACCACGTATATAAAAGAGTTTTGCAGGCACGCAGAACGCACAGTACAGGTGCCAAATAAAAGGACTTTTTTTTAAATATGTCTGATTACACAGCCGTGTACTAACAGGTCAGACGGTGTGTATTAACACCACGTATATAAAAGAGTTTTGCAGGCACGCAGAACGCACAATACAGGTGCCAAATAAAAGGACTTTTTTTTAAATATGTCTGATTACACAGCCGTGTACTAACAGGTCAGACGGTGGGTATTAACAGCACGTATATAAAAGAGTTTTGCAGGCACGCAGAACGCACAGTACAGGTGCCAAATAAAAGGACTTTTTTTTAAATATGTCTGATTACACAGCCGTGTACTAACAGGTCAGACGGTGGGTATTAACAGCACGTATATAAAAGAGTTTTGCAGGCACGCAGAACGCACAATACAGGTGCCAAATAAAAGGACTTTTTTTTAAATATTTCTAGGTACACAGCCGTGTACTACAGGTCAGACGGTGTGTATTAACACCACGTATATAAAAGAGTTTTGCAGGCACGCAGAACGCACAGTACAGGTGCCAAATAAAAGGACTTTTTTTTAAATATGTCTGATTACACAGCCGTGTACTAACAGGTCAGACGGTGGGTATTAACAGCACGTATATAAAAGAGTTTTGCAGGCACGCAGAACGCACAGTACAGGTGCCAAATAAAAGGACTTTTTTTTAAATATGTCTGATTACACAGCCGTGTACTAACAGGTCAGACGGTGGGTATTAACAGCACGTATATAAAAGAGTTTTGCAGGCACGCAGAACGCACAGTACAGGTGCCAAATAAAAGGACTTTTTTTTAAATATTTCTAGGTACACAGCCGTGTACTACAAGGTCAGACGGTGTGTATTAACACCACGTATATAAAAGAGTTTTGCAGGCACGCAGAACGCACAATACAGGTGCCAAATAAAAGGACTTTTTTTTAAATATTTCTAGGTACACAGCCGTGTACTACCAGGTCAGACGGTGTGTATTAACACCACGTATATAAAAGAGTTTTGCAGGCACGCAGAACGCACAGTACAGGTGCCAAATAACAGGACTTTTTTTTAAATATGTCTGATTACACAGCCGTGTACTAACAGGTCAGACGGTGGGTATTAACAGCACGTATATAAAAGAGTTTTGCAGGCACGCAGAACGCACAATACAGGTGCCAAATAAAAGGACTTTTTTTAAAATATTTCTAGGTACACAGCCGTGTACTACAGGTCAGACGGTGTGTATTAACACCACGTATATAAAAGAGTTTTGCAGGCACGCAGAACGCACAGTACAGGTGCCAAATAAAAGGACTTTTTTTTAAATATGTCTGATTACACAGCCGTGTACTAACAGGTCAGACGGTGGGTATTAACAGCACGTATATAAAAGAGTTTTGCAGGCACGCAGAACGCACAGTACAGGTGCCAAATAACAGGACTTTTTTTTAAATATGTCTGATTACACAGCCGTGTACTAACAGGTCAGACGGTGGGTATTAACAGCACGTATATAAAAGAGTTTTGCAGGCACGCAGAACGCACAATACAGGTGCCAAATAAAAGGACTTTTTTTTAAATATTTCTAGGTACACAGCCGTGTACTACAGGTCAGACGGTGTGTATTAACACCACGTATATAAAAGAGTTTTGCAGGCACGCAGAACGCACAGTACAGGTGCCAAATAAAAGGACTTTTTTTTAAATATGTCTGATTACACAGCCGTGTACTAACAGGTCAGACGGTGTGTATTAACACCACGTATATAAAAGAGTTTTGCAGGCACGCAGAACGCACAATACAGGTGCCAAATAAAAGGACTTTTTTTTAAATATGTCTGATTACACAGCCGTGTACTAACAGGTCAGACGGTGGGTATTAACAGCACGTATATAAAAGAGTTTTGCAGGCACGCAGAACGCACAGTACAGGTGCCAAATAAAAGGACTTTTTTTTAAATATGTCTGATTACACAGCCGTGTACTAACAGGTCAGACGGTGGGTATTAACAGCACGTATATAAAAGAGTTTTGCAGGCACGCAGAACGCACAATACAGGTGCCAAATAAAAGGCCTTTTTTTTAAATATTTCTAGGTACACAGCCGTGTACTACAAGGTCAGACGGTGTGTATTAACACCACGTATATAAAAGAGTTTTGCAGGCACGCAGAACGCACAGTACAGGTGCCAAATAAAAGGACTTTTTTTTAAATATGTCTGATTACACAGCCGTGTACTAACAGGTCAGACGGTGGGTATTAACAGCACGTATATAAAAGAGTTTTGCAGGCACGCAGAACGCACAGTACAGGTGCCAAATAACAGGACTTTTTTTTAAATATGTCTGATTACACAGCCGTGTACTAACAGGTCAGACGGTGGGTATTAACAGCACGTATATAAAAGAGTTTTGCAGGCACGCAGAACGCACAATACAGGTGCCAAATAAAAGGACTTTTTTTTAAAATATTTCTAGGTACACAGCCGTGTACTACAAGGTCAGACGGTGTGTATTAACACCACGTATATAAAAGAGTTTTGCAGGCACGCAGAACGCACAATACAGGTGCCAAATAAAAGGACTTTTTTTTAAATATTTCTAGGTACACAGCCGTGTACTACCAGGTCAGACGGTGTGTATTAACACCACGTATATAAAAGAGTTTTGCAGGCACGCAGAACGCACAGTACAGGTGCCAAATAACAGGACTTTTTTTTAAATATGTCTGATTACACAGCCGTGTACTAACAGGTCAGACGGTGGGTATTAACAGCACGTATATAAAAGAGTTTTGCAGGCACGCAGAACGCACAATACAGGTGCCAAATAAAAGGACTTTTTTTTTAAATATTTCTAGGTACACAGCCGTGTACTACAGGTCAGACGGTGTGTATTAACACCACGTATATAAAAGAGTTTTGCAGGCACGCAGAACGCACAGTACAGGTGCCAAATAAAAGGACTTTTTTTTAAATATGTCTGATTACACAGCCGTGTACTAACAGGTCAGACGGTGGGTATTAACAGCACGTATATAAAAGAGTTTTGCAGGCACGCAGAACGCACAATACAGGTGCCAAATAAAAGGACTTTTTTTTAAATATGTCTGATTACACAGCCGTGTACTAACAGGTCAGACGGTGGGTATTAACAGCACGTATATAAAAGAGTTTTGCAGGCACGCAGAACGCACAGTACAGGTGCCAAATAAAAGGACTTTTTTTTAAATATGTCTGATTACACAGCCGTGTACTAACAGGTCAGACGGTGGGTATTAACAGCACGTATATAAAAGAGTTTTGCAGGCACGCAGAACGCACAATACAGGTGCCAAATAAAAGGACTTTTTTTTAAATATTTCTAGGTACACAGCCGTGTACTACAAGGTCAGACGGTGTGTATTAACACCACGTATATAAAAGAGTTTTGCAGGCACGCAGAACGCACAGTACAGGTGCCAAATAAAAGGACTTTTTTTTAAATATGTCTGATTACACAGCCGTGTACTAACAGGTCAGACGGTGGGTATTAACAGCACGTATATAAAAGAGTTTTGCAGGCACGCAGAACGCACAATACAGGTGCCAAATAAAAGGACTTTTTTTAAAATATTTCTAGGTACACAGCCGTGTACTACAAGGTCAGACGGTGTGTATTAACACCACGTATATAAAAGAGTTTTGCAGGCACGCAGAACGCACAATACAGGTGCCAAATAAAAGGACTTTTTTTTTAAATATTTCTAGGTACACAGCCGTGTACTACCAGGTCAGACGGTGTGTATTAACACCACGTATATAAAAGAGTTTTGCAGGCACGCAGAACGCACAGTACAGGTGCCAAATAACAGGACTTTTTTTTAAATATGTCTGATTACACAGCCGTGTACTAACAGGTCAGACGGTGGGTATTAACAGCACGTATATAAAAGAGTTTTGCAGGCACGCAGAACGCACAATACAGGTGCCAAATAAAAGGACTTTTTTTTAAATATTTCTAGGTACACAGCCGTGTACTAACAGGTCAGACGGTGTGTATTAACACCACGTATATAAAAGAGTTTTGCAGGCACGCAGAACGCACAGTACAGGTGCCAAATAAAAGGACTTTTTTTTAAATATGTCTGATTACACAGCCGTGTACTAACAGGTCAGACGGTGGGTATTAACAGCACGTATATAAAAGAGTTTTGCAGGCACGCAGAACGCACAGTACAGGTGCCAAATAAAAGGACTTTTTTTTAAATATGTCTGATTACACAGCCGTGTACTAACAGGTCAGACGGTGGGTATTAACAGCACGTATATAAAAGAGTTTTGCAGGCACGCAGAACGCACAGTACAGGTGCCAAATAAAAGGACTTTTTTTTAAATATGTCTGATTACACAGCCGTGTACTAACAGGTCAGACGGTGGGTATTAACAGCACGTATATAAAAGAGTTTTGCAGGCACGCAGAACGCACAGTACAGGTGCCAAATAAAAGGACTTTTTTTTAAATATGTCTGATTACACAGCCGTGTACTAACAGGTCAGACGGTGGGTATTAACAGCACGTATATAAAAGAGTTTTGCAGGCACGCAGAACGCACAATACAGGTGCCAAATAAAAGGACTTTTTTTTAAATATGTCTGATTACACAGCCGTGTACTAACAGGTCAGACGGTGGGTATTAACAGCACGTATATAAAAGAGTTTTGCAGGCACGCAGAACGCACAGTACAGGTGCCAAATAAAGGACTTTTTTTTAAATATGTCTGATTACACAGCCGTGTACTAACAGGTCAGACGGTGGGTATTAACAGCACGTATATAAAAGAGTTTTGCAGGCACGCAGAACGCACAGTACAGGTGCCAAATAAAAGGACTTTTTTTTAAATATTTCTAGGTACACAGCCGTGTACTACAAGGTCAGACGGTGTGTATTAACACCACGTATATAAAAGAGTTTTGCAGGCACGCAGAACGCACAATACAGGTGCCAAATAAAAGGACTTTTTTTTTAAATATTTCTAGGTACACAGCCGTGTACTACCAGGTCAGACGGTGTGTATTAACACCACGTATATAAAAGAGTTTTGCAGGCACGCAGAACGCACAGTACAGGTGCCAAATAAAAGGACTTTTTTTAAAATATGTCTGATTACACAGCCGTGTACTAACAGGTCAGACGGTGGGTATTAACAGCACGTATATAAAAGAGTTTTGCAGGCACGCAGAACGCACAGTACAGGTGCCAAATAAAAGGACTTTTTTTTAAATATGTCTGATTACACAGCCGTGTACTAACAGGTCAGACGGTGGGTATTAACAGCACGTATATAAAAGAGTTTTGCAGGCACGCAGAACGCACAATACAGGTGCCAAATAAAAGGACTTTTTTTTAAATATTTCTAGGTACACAGCCGTGTACTACCAGGTCAGACGGTGTGTATTAACACCACGTATATAAAAGAGTTTTGCAGGCACGCAGAACGCACAGTACAGGTGCCAAATAACAGGACTTTTTTTAAATATGTCTGATTACACAGCCGTGTACTAACAGGTCAGACGGTGGGTATTAACAGCACGTATATAAAAGAGTTTTGCAGGCACGCAGAACGCACAATACAGGTGCCAAATAAAAGGACTTTTTTTTAAATATTTCTAGGTACACAGCCGTGTACTACAGGTCAGACGGTGTGTATTAACACCACGTATATAAAAGAGTTTTGCAGGCACGCAGAACGCACAGTACAGGTGCCAAATAAAAGGACTTTTTTTTAAATATGTCTGATTACACAGCCGTGTACTAACAGGTCAGACGGTGGGTATTAACAGCACGTATATAAAAGAGTTTTGCAGGCACGCAGAACGCACAGTACAGGTGCCAAATAAAAGGACTTTTTTTTAAATATGTCTGATTACACAGCCGTGTACTAACAGGTCAGACGGTGGGTATTAACAGCACGTATATAAAAGAGTTTTGCAGGCACGCAGAACGCACAGTACAGGTGCCAAATAAAAGGACTTTTTTTTAAATATGTCTGATTACACAGCCGTGTACTAACAGGTCAGACGGTGGGTATTAACAGCACGTATATAAAAGAGTTTTGCAGGCACGCAGAACGCACAGTACAGGTGCCAAATAAAAGGACTTTTTTTTAAATATGTCTGATTACACAGCCGTGTACTAACAGGTCAGACGGTGGGTATTAACAGCACGTATATAAAAGAGTTTTGCAGGCACGCAGAACGCACAGTACAGGTGCCAAATAAAAGGACTTTTTTTTAAATATTTCTAGGTACACAGCCGTGTACTACAGGTCAGACGGTGGGTATTAACAGCACGTATATAAAAGAGTTTTGCAGGCACGCAGAACGCACAATACAGGTGCCAAATAAAAGGACTTTTTTTTTAAATATGTCTAGGTACACAGCCGTGTACTAACAGGTCAGACGGTGTGTATTAACACCACGTATATAAAAGAGTTTTGCAGGCACGCAGAACGCACAGTACAGGTGCCAAATAACAGGACTTTTTTTTAAATATGTCTGATTACACAGCCGTGTACTAACAGGTCAGACGGTGGGTATTAACAGCACGTATATAAAAGAGTTTTGCAGGCACGCAGAACGCACAGTACAGGTGCCAAATAAAAGGACTTTTTTTTAAATATGTCTGATTACACAGCCGTGTACTAACAGGTCAGACGGTGGGTATTAACAGCACGTATATAAAAGAGTTTTGCAGGCACGCAGAACGCACAGTACAGGTGCCAAATAAAAGGACTTTTTTTTAAATATGTCTGATTACACAGCCGTGTACTAACAGGTCAGACGGTGGGTATTAACAGCACGTATATAAAAGAGTTTTGCAGGCACGCAGAACGCACAATACAGGTGCCAAATAAAAGGCCTTTTTTTTAAATATGTCTGATTACACAGCCGTGTACTAACAGGTCAGACGGTGGGTATTAACAGCACGTATATAAAAGAGTTTTGCAGGCACGCAGAACGCACAATACAGGTGCCAAATAACAGGACTTTTTTTTAAATATGTCTGATTACACAGCCGTGTACTAACAGGTCAGACGGTGGGTATTTACACCTGGTATACAAAAAGGGTATTGCAGGCACACAGAACCCAGAACACTAGAGCCAAAGAAACTGTATTTAAAAAAAAAAAATGTACACAGCCGTATACTGCCAGAAGATCAGATGGTGCATATACACACTAGGTATATAACAGGGTTTTGCAGCCAAAAAGAACGCAGAACAGTAGTGCCAAATATAGTTTGGTATGTAGCAGAGCACCTAATACACCACTAATGCCTCTCTCTGTCCCTACTCCAGCAGCTATCCCTGAATACAGCAGCCGTTCTCTGCAGAGTGTATATAGTAGTAAAGCTATCACTGTACTGCACTATAGTAGCCCTGATAAGGGCTTTTAATCACGCTCCTGCCTGTCCAACAGCTAAAACCTATCTCTCCCTTCTCCAGCCTCTGTCCCTGACTAAGTTCACGCAGCATATGCGAACGAGCAGGAAGACCTGAGTTATTAATATTCGAGGTCACGTGGTTTTTCCAGCCAATCCATGTAGACGCCGTTTTCGCGCTGCCAGCGTGCTCCGCGGGCCTGTCATACCCCCCCTGCCTGGTGATTGGTGGAAAAAGAGCGCCAGGGAAGGTGGGAGGGGAAACGAATTCTAAGTGCGCCATCGCCGTTATACTCGATCGAAATCGAGTATGCCGAATAGCGTAGTATTCGATCGAATACCGGCTCGATCGAACACTACTCGCTCATCTCTAATGATAAAGCGCAAGTGCAAAACATAAAATCAGTTGATAAATAGGACAAAACACAACCATGAATGCCTCCTCAGGGATGACGCCAGCAAGAGCAGGGATCTACCCCCGTTGAGGCAACTTTTTGGATGCTTTTTCCCAATAAACTGTTTTTTTACTGGATGTGTTTAAACAGCATCTTCCCCTACAAACTACATGTTTAAAAACACATTGTGTCATCGCATATGTTAACGGGCATTTGTCAGGCAATTTGAACCTATGAAACTGGCCGACCTGTGCTTGGCAGCTTAAAGCAATTTGAACCCATGAAACTGGCCGACAAGTGTGCTTGGTAGCTTAAGGCATCTGTGTAAGTCCTATTTTGATATGTGCCCACATTGCTGTCAAAAATCATGTTTTAATATATGCAAATGAGCCTCTAGGAGCAATGAGTGGCTGCTGTTACTCTTAGAGGCTATATCAAATTATTTTCCCCTGAGCAGTTTCCTGGGGAAACAACAATATATACAAAAAAGATCAGAATATTCCCTCTTAGGACCCTCTCTATTTTAGTAAAATATAACCTTTACTGTGTCGTTTAACCAATTGGCAGCCCTATTTTGAAGTACTATATACTGTACTGAAGTGGATCATCGGAGGCTAACTGTCTGGGGTTATTTTGTTCTTTTTCTTATAGTTATTATTTTTAAACAGCACCAGAAAAGTTTTATTTTACTAAAATTGAGGGGGTTACAAGAGGGAATATTCTGGTCTAACTGACCTGTGTGTGTATATATCCTAGAGGCTCAGCGCTCTCTGCAACTGTTGCACTGAATGCACTTTGATTCACAGGGTCATGCAGATGTAATACTTCTACACTGTGTGGCCCTTTCAATCAAAGGGCATGGCAGTTGCAAAGAGAGCTGAGCCTCTAAGAGTAACGGCAACACACCCGTTGCTCCTAGATTCTCTTTGCATATATTAAAATTGAATTTTTCTCCACAATACAGGCACATATGAGCATGGGACCAACACAGATGCCTTCAGCTGCCAAGCGCACATGTAACAGGTCAGCCAGTTTCATAAGGTACAAATCTGCTACAATATGCCTTTAACAAATGCAGTGGCATAATGTTTTTTTAAACACGTTTAACACCATCAAGCATGTACAGTACTGTACGTACCCAGACCTAATTATGTATGTCATTGTCACTCTGACATGTTTTGCTATTGCTGTCATTTGGTTCACAAGCTTAAATTGGGGGAAGAGGAGGAGAAACAGAGCAAAAATTCATTAAAATTTTAAAGAAAAGAGATCATGACAAAATAAAAAGTCTAATTCCTAGGAGATGTTAGAGTACCAATTTTTGGGCCATTTGTGTAAAATAATTTGGACAAGAATTGAATTTTTTGAAAAATTCAATAAAACGAATTTAAAATGCATTTCAATAAATTTGCGGAAGTGGTAGAGAGAGCCTCTAAGATTAATGGCAATAGCCTCATTGCTCCTAGAGGCACATTTGCATATATTAAAACATAATTTTTCTCAGCAATTCGAGCACATATGAACATGGGGCCAACAAAGATGTCTTCAGCTGCCAAGTGCACACATGTAACAGGTCAGCCAGTGTCATAGGTACAAATATGCTGACAGATGCCCTTTAACACTCACTCGGCATTTTAACTGGTGACAATTGTTGCTATTGTGACTGTGCTGGGTGCTAGATAAACTCAGTTGTACTTTCATATTTTTGTCATATCAAAGATGAAATTTGGCATGGGGCTACTTCTAAGAACATAATCTAAGTGGCACCTCACAGGTATTCACACTTTAACCCCTGTACAGTAATTTGGACTCTGCTGCAGAGGAACTATCAGGCCTCTGTTCAAGTGAGGAGTACTGAAGAGGAGTCAGGCAAAACTTATTCAAGAACAGGCCAAGGTCAGGGTAAGAGAGAGTACATCCAATCAAATAAAGTGTCCGAGGTCAGGGTGGGCAACTCAAGGTCAGAACTGAGATCAAGCAGAGGTCAGATCAGACAGAGAAGGAAAGGAGATGGAAGAGGCAAACACACTAACAGAAGGGGCATAGCTATATGTAAATCAGGGGAAGTGGCTGCTTTGGGGCTCGGACTCATAGGGGGCCCACCCAGGAGGAAGACTAAAAGATTTTATTGTCAAAGCCCCTTCAAATGACATTATATACAGAGACAATGTAGCCAAAGTACAGAGCTGCTGCCGGGTCTCATCTGAGAGAGCGCTTTCGACTAGCCACAGGATTGGGGGTTGCTCAGGAGGAGGGGTTGTGAAGAAGTTGCTAAGGGAAGGGGGCATTGAAAAATTTGCTGTGGGCCCAGTTATTTCTAGTTTCACCACTGGTTAACAGCATACCTTTGCAGGAAACTAGCATACTAGTACCTATTGCTCAGATACCGTCCTATAGGGAAAAGTCTATTAAGTACCTCAGGGTACTTAAAGTACCTTTCCCTATAGGAAGGTGCCTAAAAGGAAAGGTGCCTTAAATACCTCAGGGTAGCTAACTATTGGCTGGGGAAGATTAGGATGCAGGTGTGCTGGCCTTTAGAAAGCCCTATGGGTAGTGAGAGGCATTGCAGGCAAGATCCAGGCCTCAGTCAGCATGGGAGGACTGCATTACTCCGCCAGCCCAGACCACCAGGTAAGGAGAGAGAAATGCTGGCGAGACCGGACACTGTAGCCTTAGAGCAGGTAAGCACGGTGGAAGCCATGCCCACCAGCAGGAAAGGAGAGGCAGTGGGCATGAGTTTGCTGCCATAACATGCAGAAGTGTTGCATTAGATGGCCAGCTCTAATTTCACAATATTGTGTCAAGAGATGTCTGTGTTATATGTGTGGCCACCCAGTGGTTGTGGTGTGCATGTGTAAGTGTATGCAAAATCAGAAAGGTCAGACGGACACCCAACATTTGACTGCATAATCACTTATGCAGTCATCACTTATGTGGAGTGAACAATTACATTGCACAATGTTTTATATGTTAAAATGCCTGTTAATATTATGTGGTAAAAGCGCATAGTATACCATACTAATGGTATAATATTTGTGACTGATAAAATTCATTCTTTCGGATTACAGGAATACGACATAGAAGTAAACACTGTGCTACTTGTTCGAAACTGGAAATTAGTTATTTTTACATTTCCAGTAAGGACAAAGCAGAGCAAATCAGACAGACAACTGCCCACAGTGTCTGTCATAAATGTTTTTTCTTTAGGGGAGCCTGTCTCCTGTCATCAGTTGTATTACTCTTGACATTCACAAGTTTTGGCAACAGAGACTGATTTTAATCTGCTGAACTTCATATAAATATGCCAGCTTCAGTCACTGAACCTATCTTTATATGTAACTGTAATCTTGGTGGGCTACCAAGATTTGCATCAGTACAGATATAAAGCCCTGGCGAACTAGTAAGGTAATTTTCTATAGTAGGGATCAGCAACCTCCAGCACGCCACCTGTTCTAAAAATATAGTTCCCAGAATGTTTCATTTGCTTCTACAGTAGTTACGAGAATAGCTGAGCAAATGTGCATGCTGGGAGTTGTACTTTCACAGCTGTTGTAGTGCTAAGGTTGCCAACCCCTGTTCTAGAGCAGTGGTCCCCAACCTTTTTTGCACCAAGGCCCGGTTTCTCTCTAGACAATTTCCCCAGGGTCCGTGAGGGGGGGGTGCTGTCGGCGCTATAAATATAACATAAAATGCCCCTATACAGAGCGCCCCTATAAAATACTCCTTCTTTGTGGCCTCAGTAGATGCCCCCACATTGCCCCCAATAATGTGCCAGTAAGAAGTGCCCCCATAGATGCCCCCACAGTGTCCCCCAATAATGTACTAGTTAGAAGGGCCCCCATAGATGCCCCCAATAATGTACCAATAAGAAGTGCCCCCAGAAATGTCCCCAATAATGTACTAGTAAGACGTGCCCCCGTAGATGCCCCCACAGTGCCCTCCAATAATATGCCAATAGGAAATGCCCCCATAGATGCCCCCAATAACATGCCAATAGGAAATTTCCCCATAGATGCCCCCCAAAAATATGCCAATAAGAAGTGCCCCCCATAAATGACCCCCCAATAATATAAGAAGTGCCCCCATAGTGCCAGTAAGAAGTGCCCCCCCATAAATGCCGCCCAATAATATAAGTGCCCCCATAGTGCCAGTAAGAAGTGTCCCCCATAAATGCCCCCCAATAATATAAGTGACCCCATAGTGCCAGTAAGAAGTGCCCCCCATAAATGCCCCCCAATAATATAAGTGCCCCCATAGTGCCAGTAAGAAGTGCCCCCAATAATATAAGTGCCCCCATAGTGCCAGTAATAAGTGCCCCCATAAATGCCCCCTAATAATATAAGACATGCCCCCATAGTGCCAGTAAGAAGTGCCCCTCAATATAAGAAGTGCCCCCATAGTGCCAATAAGACTTGCTCCACAGTGCTCCTCTCCTTCAGTATTGTACAATAAAAAAAAATAAACATATATACTTGCCTCCATCAGGCTGGCAGCAATGCGATGCAGGCCTCTTCCGGCCTGTGTCTTGCACTGTACGGCTCAGGCGGGGCGATGATGTCACGTCGCCTGAGCCGGCCTCTGATAAGCTACAGGCACTAGGCCTGCAGCCTATCAGAGGAACGGGCAGGGGAGACGCCTCTCCCTCCCCTGCCCCGCCGCAACACTGGCATCTGTATCGCTGTCGTGAGGACGGCGATACAGATGACTATGGAGATGAGCGCTTCCACAATAAAAACGCTCATCTCCTTGTCCCTTGCCACCGTGGCCTGGCAGACATCGAGTCAGGGCCCGGTCCTGGGCTGCGGCCCAGTGGTTGGGGACCGCTGTTCTAGAGTATTAGAAGGGAGGCAAATATTGACACTGCTTACCCCATGTGGACTAGAAATTCAGGGGGCCATTTATTAAGACATTTTAGACACTGGTCTTAATAAGCCCTTTAGCTAAAGTCATGTAGAGGTAATTTTTTTGGTCACCTTGCCCCATAAAGTGTAATAATGAATGATCAAAAAGTCATATGTACCCCAAAATGGTACCAATAAAAACTTCAATTCTTCCTGTAAAAAATAAGCCCCTGCACAAGACGATTGGCAGAAAAATAAAAAAAATATGGTGTTCAGAAAATGGAGACACAAACAATTTTTTTTCAAATATGCTTTATTATGTAAAACTGAAATAAACAAACAAAGAAAGTAGACATATTTGATATCATCGCGTCCATAACAATGTGCTCTATAAAAATAGCACATGATCTAAACTGTCAGATGAACATTGTAAAAAATAAAAATGAAAACTGTGCCACCAACAGCCATTTTTTTGTTACCTTGCCTCACAAAAAACATAATATAGAGAAATCAAAAATCATATGTACCCCAAAATAATACCAATAAAACTGTCACCTTACCTTGTAGTTACCTACAAGGTACCTTGTCCTAGTTACCTTGTCCAGCAAAACCTGCCTTCCAAAAACCATTCGGATCTCCTGCAAATTGCCGTGTGCCCTTCCAGCAGTTTACCGCCACATGTGGGGTGTTTCTGTAAGCTGCAGAATCAGGGTAATAGATATTGTATTTTGTTTGGCTGTTAACCCTTGATGTGTTACAAAAAACATTTTTATTAAAATGGAAAATCTGCCAAAAAAAAGTTAAATTTAGACATTTCATTTCAATATTCCTTTAATTCTTGTGGAACACCTAAAGGGTGAAGTTTGTAAAATCAGTTTTGAATAACTAGAGGGGTATAGTTTCTACAATTGGGTCATTTATGGGTGAGTTCTACTATGTTAGCCACATAAAGTGACTTCAGAACTAAACTGGTTCTTAAAAAGTGTTTTTTTTGAAAATTCTCTTAAAACTTTTAAGAATTGCTTCTAAAATTCTAAGCATTCTAAACTCCTAAAAAAATAAAATTACATTTACAAAGTTATGCCAACATAAAGTAGACATATGGGGAATGTTCAGTATTATTTATTTTATGAGGTATCAATTTCTGTTTTAAAAGAAGAGAAATCGAAATTTAGATTTTTGGTAAATTTAGGATTTATGACTGTCATGAAGTACAATGTGTCATGAGAAAACAATCACAGAATGGCTTGGATAAGTAAAAGTGTTCCAAAGTTATAAAGTGACACATGTCAAATTAGCAAAAAATGGCCTGGGCAGGAGGGCAAAAACTGGCCCGGGGTAGAAGGGATTAAATATCTGCTGTTTCTGAGCTCAATTGTACATGAGGGCCATCTTATCAGACTGACATCTATCTTTGTATACTCACAGAAAAGTGTATCAATTACTGATAATAGCCAAATGGCCTGCCTCAATATCAGAAAGAGAGAACAAAGATTTAAAAGTATAAAATTAGAGGTGTTTTTGAATATTTTTCCACCAGCTCCTCCTGCTCTATAAGACTCTGTCTGCAGATTACACTGCACGTTATGGTAATATGTTCTCTTTAAAGTCAGTTTTGCAGGAGTCCTCATTGATGTAATTTGTGCCAAATGTATTAAACGTCGCACAGTATTTAAAAGTTTAAGGCATCTTTAACAGCAATGTCTAACATTCTGTCTCGATATGTTACACCACTTTTTCTGCAAGTATGTCCTTAATACTGGCCCATAAGGTACAACATTTTTTTGTCACCCCTGACGAAGCCATACCAGCGAAACGCGTTGGGTGAACGGGGGCCTACACCTGCGACGCCTCTGTGATTATGCTATAGCTGGTAACGTACTGCCATGATCATTTGTGCCACTTTCTTTTGAGCTCTATTCTTTAGGTAAATCTGTGTGGTTACCTTTTTGCAATTTTATATAAGAGCTTTGGGGACAATATTCTTTGTTATGGCATTCCTTTGGTGTGGCCTGTTAACAATTTTATAGGCCCATTGTACGTTTTCCGGCCTATGTGATTTATTTTGGGCTTAGACGCAGGTGTATAGTCCCCCCTAAAAGTGGGGCTTATTGCCTTTTATCTTTTGTCTCCTATGTATATGAACTCCTCCATTTCAGTGGTGTAATTTTAGTATTTAATAAAGATTTAATAATTTGCTATTGAATTGAGTTGTTTTTCTTTGGGGCATTACACAGCTCTTTCTGTAGGTTGTAGTGACATCCAGGGGCGTAGCTATAGGGGGTGCAGAGGTAGCAGCCGCTACCGGGCCCAGGAGCCTGAGGGGGCCCAAAGACCCTTGTGCTGCATAAAAAGACTCCAGTATTATAGAAAATGCATGCTGGTCAAGGTACATCTATGGTTGGAGGGAAGGGTTTAGGTCAAGAATTTGGCATGGGGGGTTGCCAGTTCAATTTTTGCCTCAGGCAGCATGAAGGCCATTTGCCTCCCTGCCCCTGGCCACAAAGCACTGAGGGAAGGGGGGGCCCAAGCTTAACTCTTGCACCAGGGCCCATGAGCCATTAGCTATGCCCCTGGTGATATCTATCTTTGTATACTCACAGAAAAGTGTATCAATTACTGATAATAGCCAAATGGCCTGCCTCAATATCAGAAAGAAAGAACAAAGATTTAAAAGTATAAAATTAGAGGTGTTTTTGAATATTTTTCCACCAGCTTCTCCTGCTCTATAAGACTCTGTCTGCAGATTACACTGCACGTTATGGTAATATATTCTCTTTAAAGTCAATTTTGCAGGAGTCCTCATTGACGTAATATGTGCCAAATGTATTAAACGTTGCACAGTATTTGAAAGTTTAAGGCATCTTTAACAGTAATATCTAACATTCTGTCTCGATATGTTACACCACTTTTTCTGCAAGTATGTCCTTAATACTGGCCCATAAGGTACTGTACAGGGTCAAGCTTTGCCATGTGCATCAGCCATATGAAAATCCATGCAATTCATGTGAAACACTGACCTTCGTCACAGACTTAATAACGGATTCTAGTAATTGCAACGAAAAGCTTCTTATTGTATGATATTAGTCTTTCTTTATCACTATGGCATTATTGCTCTCTGTTCAATTTCTATGCCAGCATCTCTTACTAACTTGCTTCTTGTTTCTCATCAGGCACCATCTAGGTCCTTTGATTCCCTGCTGTCCTGCAGGAAGCATGTGTCTTCCTATAATTTCATTGATGACTTGGAACAGCATCACTTCACATGGTAGAGCTACAGAAGCAGCATCTTGATGTGCTGACCCTGAAAGTGTTGGATAATGTAATTCCTGCCCTTAATTGGATAGTGATACAAATAAACTACATTATAAACTAACTGAAATGTATAAAGAGGTAAGGAGACTGATGTGCAATCATCATACAGTTTGTATCTCTCCTGAAATGGACTGACCTTGTGAGGAAGTCATCTCATCCAAAGGGGAGAAAATAAAGTGGAGCTCAAGCATTTCATTGACTTAAAACTGATATATTGCCTTAGCTCTCCAATTATGAGGACAATGTTGTACAGGATGCAATTATACAAATGTTGTGGTAAGTAATATGAGGGACCCATTGCAAAGTCAACCAAGGAGATGTACAGTACTCCTATTAGCCATAGGGGAGAAGCTACAAAGAGCATCTCTTGTTCCAGAAGACCTGGTATACTTTGCATTACACAAAGAGACCATTTATTTTTATGGGAACTGTGTACTTCATATTCACATACTTTGGAGTCAGTTTCATACACATATTACAGCTGATCCCAGGAGATCCAGGCTGTATAACACTGTAATCAGTTTATTGTTGGGGAACATTTTCTGCAATTTGTGTTACATTAAGTCTCTGTAGGATTGAATCAGATGGCCTACTCTACACATTTAATCTGTTGCCAGTTTAATAGTTTTCCTATCTTGACCAACCTTTAAGATCTGCTGTTTTGGAGATGCTCTAACCCAACTGATTATCCATTACGATTATGCGATTGTTATAATAATTCAGATCCGTATACTTTTTTCCTACTTCCAATACTTTAATGATGTAATCCCACCTCAGACAGTTATGACATTTTTGTAGGATATGCAGTAAATGTCTAATAGACCTGCACCTGTCTTCAGAAGGGGCTTCTCCTGACTACTCATCCATCCTGGTGAAGTAGCCACTGGCCACCACATCTAGGTGGAAAATTAATGGAGAAATGGCTCTCTCCATTCACTGATAGCCACCTCTCCATTCATTCTCAGCTTGGAAGTTGTGGTTCACCTCACCAGGTTGGATAGGGGCCAGGGGATCCCCATTCTGGATACGTGGAACCCTCATCTGTCAGAGATTTTTGGAATATTTTGTGGAACTCTCTCTTGTATTGCAAGAACTGACCCTTCACTTGTTGCTTAATATATCCTAATACCTTGACAGGTTTCACCTCACTATTCAGTTGATTGGTGTATCATTATATAAAGTTGTAGTTGTTGTGATGTTGAAGCTGCTGAAATAAAAAATGTGATAGTATTTTGCCTTTATGATTCCTGTTTGTGATTTCTGTTTTCCACCAATCAGCTGCTCCCTGCAGCCTCCAGCACCAGAACTAGCACTTTGAACTTAGCCGGGAGCACAGCTTTGTTCAAAGTGTAGTGGCCATGCCGGGTTACTGCAACTCAGCTACCATTCTTTTGAATAAAAAAAAAATTAATTAACTGGGTTAACCCCTCTCAACATTTATGGCATATCGCTAGGATTGCAAAAACAAAACACAAAGTTTAGTCAGCACATTCTTTAAAATGAAATTAGAGTGCAGTGTGCTCATCGCCATGGCTGAAAATACAAACCCAAGGACAAGGAGACAGAACTGTACAAACTTTGAATATATCACATAATGCTATAGTCACTATATAAATGAATATGATGTACTTCTTACTTAGCAAATATCTTGACCAAAATCATTTCTGCCAAACCAACAATGGCAAGGTGACCTCTGTTAGACTGGACCCTACTCTATAATAACTCCTCTCCTTGTGCCAACTGATTTCACATTGCTTCAGGGAGAGCAAGGTCCAGCTGTATACTGCACTAATTAAAGATTGGGAGTGGGAAAGATGGGTTTGTTAGGAATGCAGGACGAACATGAACGCACAGTGTGTATGGCGTGGCTGAAAACACAAAAGCAACCACAATCCAAGAGTGCTTGGCTACAGAAGTTCCATATCACTGAATGGAGAGGATGCCTCACATACATGCTATGCTCTCCACTGCTTTGCAAATACTAACATTATGTTTCTTCATTAATTTCAGACACCCTGATATTTAGTTTACAACTTTTCTCATGTGGATGTGTCCATCCTGGTAATATATGCAGGATGTGAGGTCTGTGTGTCCTGGATTTTGCAGCCTTCACTAGCTTTCATATATCAGCAAAGCTTATTTCCTGTGCTGTTTTCTCCTTCTACAGCCCATGAGTAATCTATTTTCCATTTTCTGAAAGATGATGATGCTAAGGAGTATGTAATTTCCTTCTCCTTCCTACCACAGAGTCTGCCATGGATTTACTAATCTCTTTGCCTATATACAGCCAGTGTTCATACCTCTCTCTACAGACTGCCCTGTGTGCTTTCCTGGCTGTCTATATTCTGATATGGTACATATAGCTTGTGTGATCTTCCCTCCTTGAAGATTTGAATCATTTTATCCTTCTCCACGCTCTATGTACAACCTCCTTCTTGTCCTTGCAACCACCTTCTTGTCCTTGTCCTTGTAGCTAGCTCTAATGCTAAGGGGTGCAAAAGGAGTGAAACTTAAGATGTACCCCTAGGCACCAAAATTGTACCGCTTTCTACAAAATAATCCATACAATAGGCGGCGTAAAGTTATATGAAAGTGTCTAAATATGCACCAAATTTCTAATCCAATACTGGTTTTAAAAACCTTGCAGGAAAATCTGCCTCAAAACCTCCTCTAAAAAACTCAGTGCAAACCTTCCCTAGCTTGGTGTATCTAAGAGTCTGTGATATAGATCTGCTATATAGCTTTGCTGTGGGCATAAGCCATAATATATAAGCCTTATTTTGTACATTGATATAGGTTTAAAAATCAAAGACAATCAGATCTTTTGCTCAAAAATGCTATTTTCATAAACTGAAAAAGCATCTGCAGCACTCACAACTTATGGAGTATGTGACTGACTCTAATATGAATGTATGTAGAAATTACTTAAAGAAATGGCATTAACCCTTTCACTCCCGGAGGTTTTTTCGGTCATGCATTTTCGTTTTGCACTCCCTGCCTTCAAACACTAGACTCAGAAATCCATGAATTGCTCATTTCTTATCCTGGCCAGAATAAGAATTGCACTTTGAAAACTGTAATCCTCACCAGCGAGGATTACAGTTTTCATACGGTGTACAGACACCCCGATTGGCCACACGGGGTGTCTGTACACCAACCGGAAGCGAACGCTTCCGGGTTCAGACGAAACTAGATGCCGTGATCACGTGTGATCACGGCATCTAGACGCCCAGGAAGACGCCGCCGATGGCGGTAAGTAGCTGCAAGTCTCTGCTGTTAGAAACAGCAGAGACTTGCCGGCCGTGACGCCCACCTCACTTGCGAGCGGGCGCCATGTGCCCGCATCGCCCCAGCGCCGTACATGTACGGCGCTGGGAGTGTAAGGGTTAAACTATAAAGAAAGCTGTTGTGCACACCAATGAATGGGGGTGGAAAGATAAATGGAAAATGATTGGTATTATCTTCATACATGCACAAATCACATAGTCAATCAAGGATATTCACTGCACTTGAATAACACCTGCATTTTACGATTACTCAAACAAATAAGGATGCAGCATTACCAAGAACCTTCGATTCCTGTGCTTCTAATATGAAAAGGATCTATTACCTTTCTGTCTTTAAGAAAATTGTAATATGTGTGTATATATATATATATATATATATATATATATATACACACTGTGTATATTGTATTTATTTATTTATTTTTATTTTTTTAAAGATATAGAAAATATCTAAAAATTCCAAGAACCATACTTAATATTTTTACTTTAACAGGGACGTCATTATTTAACATAATGAAAATGTTTGCAGTTATTGTATATTTGCTAGGAAAAAATATGAAAATCTCATCCACTAAGTCAGCTTAGTCTGCAAAACCAGGAGCTGCTGACAGTCAGAGGCTCTTTACTCTGGCTAATAGAGGGGTTTCTGATCACCTGAAAAAAAAATTTTTCACATGATTGCACCTTTCATGTGGCACTAAAAATCGACCTTTGTTGGCCATTTATCGCCCCATGTAAACAGGGAATGAACTATCATAGTGATCTGTAAAAACGAGCACGGATCAACTGGTATGTCATTGATCATTTTAGCAATAATAAGTGCTTATGATCATTAAATTGAATTGTATATTAAACAAAGCGGTACAATAAAACCAACTCAGCATATTTTTAGAACTTCTCAAAACCATCAGCAACACTTTCTGCTTTTAACTTCTACAGTAGTTTCCAAATAGGCTATAATATCAAGTGTCATTCTAAAGCCTAAACATCCAGTACTATATATTCCTCAAGATTCATGACCCTCATTTGTTTCTCATAAAGCTCATGATGCAATTATAGCATCTAGCTGGGCAGCATCATAACTCAATTGCTATGTCTTGTTATTCCTATGATGTTCTTGAAATAGATATAATTAATAAGGAGTTTATTCTTTTATGGTTAATTCATGCCCAACAGTCCATCTAGAGTTGACTTCACAATCGTTATTTGAGATGCCTATGAAAATCCCATAGTTTGCTTTCTAATGGTGCAATAAACAGGACTGTAAGCAAAAAAAACTGTTATATTAGGGGTAAATTTGATTGGCTTCAAAGTCACCATGTCAGTCTTGGCTTTTAAACCTGCATCGTTGTACAGATATGTTATATATACTAGAAGTAAAGACAATACTAATTAAATACTGGTCTTATCTGTATGGCACCTACTTATATCGACTCTTCTTGTACTGAGCTTGGCTTTTCTCTGGATTAATCTCTTGTGTACTGCATTGATCATATCTGTCTCTCCTGGTTTTGACCCTGCTTGCTGACTCTTCTTTGTAGCTCACTGGTCATTCTGGAAGGTCTGCCACTTGTGTGCCCCACAACAGTTTTCTGTTATCAGCTCCACAGATGTAACATGGGTTCTAGAAGCAAAGTCCATCCAGCCTTACAGCAGGCTCTGGTGAAGGACCTAAGGGTAGCCTTAGCTTCCTATCACCTTAAGTGGTTTTGGATGACTGGTATCAGTTTTGGGGTTCAGTGGCTGTGGTCTAGACATTGACCTTAATACACCCTTACAGTGTGCTTATTTTATGCTTGCAAAAAGTTTTCTAATGTTCTGACTCACATCCTGTAGTATAATTACAGTATATAACATTCTTAAACATTTATGGTGCATCCTGTGGATGTCGCACATCAGCAGAAAGGGGTCCCAGGCTTGGGACTGTCCCACAGGGGTACAGATGAATCCCACAGTGGGCCCCCAAGCAAGGTAGGCTCCTAAGTTCATATAATGCCTAATTTCATATATTAAAAAAACTGGTTAAAATATTTAAGAAACTCCAGAGTTTATTATTATAGACACGTTTATGTAGCTGAGATGACTTATAGGTACAGAAGCAGGACAGCTAGTGTCCTCCTTTCCCAGAGACCTGCCTTCTCAAAGTTGCTGCAGGGACTCCATAATCCATCATCTTGCAGTGTCTTGCTGTCGTCTGTTATGTGTGAGTAGGTAATATTTGGATGTATCTGTATGGTGGGCCCCCAAAATAAATTTTACTGGTTGTCCCTAGACAGCCCAGTCTGACAATGAGGGATCCCATGACCTCTCTTCACCAATTCATGCTGGCAGCTTTCCCAATAGTACTCAACAGAGAGTTGGGACCTGCTGTCCTGTTGGTGTGCCACAAATGTTTAAGATATCCCTTCAGTTGATCAATATTTTATACAGCAAATTACTTTAAATTTCTTTACATTTCACACTTTAGAAAAGTAACTGCAAACCTTTTTGCATCTGTTGCTCATGCACACTGAGTATATCAGCATGGATCAATGTGGTGGCACCATTGTGGTTTTATTGCAACAGATTTGATAAGGGCAGTGCCCTCTGATATCCCAGAAGTAAGTCATAGTTTTGATCTGAAGTTATTTTATTGCATCAGGAAGTCTGTGTACCATCAAACATGTAATGCTTGAATGGATTTCTGATGTTCAAGCTGAGTGGCAACTTAGCTTCACTGCCTTCACGTTCAGATTGTTTGCTGTTCCCTCAGCTGGACTTCTGAGCCATGCTAAATTGTGCATACTTTTTTTCAAAAATAAATAGAATGCTGTGCTATTAAGTGTTTGACAGATAAGCATCTTCAATCTGGTTAGCAAGATACCCTCTTTTACCTTACCTGTCTTATAGAATCTCAGGTCTAACATAACCCAAATCCTTTCTCAATCTTCTCTCTCCATCCAAACTAATATCCTCAGGACAACTACTCACATGCTCAAACCTGTAACATTCTAAATATCATTAAAAATTCTTGACTCACAATTGCTTCCAGAATGGTCCAACTCCGATTTTGGACAAGAATAACAGATTCATTTAAAGGATGTGAAAAGAAAAAAATCAGTGGAAGTGATTTCAGAGTGGCTTGAAAACAGGATTGGACTGGCCCACCAGAGAACTAGAGGATACTTCAGTAGGCCAAGTCTCTGAAGCCATAGTGGGCCCCAAACATCTAGGAGAAAAATCCAATTTGGAGCTGCCTCTGGAGCCCATCATTTACCACTAGGGTGAATTTCTTTGATTCAAAACTTATTAGACTTGAGCTCCAAAAATAATTTTCCCTGGTGGACCAAAGTAACCATAGTATGAAACTACTTGAAAATATTAAAGAATCAATGCTCACCTCAATGATCCCCTGCTACTTCCTCTTTCACTAATGTTAACATTTAACAAACGGGTTTTCCCATAATACAGACTTTATCCAAAAATAGGGGATAGGTATCTGATCGGCGGGGGGTGGCAAGAACTGGGGTCCCATATTAATGTATGAATGGAGAGGTAGGTTGAGTAGTACCCTAATATGATGATTTAAATGGAATGTGTAATTAGAAAATGGTCTATTGTTTAAATCATGTTGTTTTATGCTAAACATATTTGCTTTGAAGTTTTGGCAATTTAATCATTTAGTTATTTGTTCATTGTCCATGTCACTGTCTATATTAAAAATAAATCCATGAAGCACTGCAGTTTTTGCACTAAACCTAATAATATGTTGATTCCCTATCCTGGAGAGATCACTTTTTAGATTTCATCTCATTATCATCACTGACAGGATTACAATGACATATTCAATTGATAAAACAGAATCAACCATTCACAATAGGAGATGGTCACAGCTTATCTACTCCCCTTTCTGCAGAGGTCACAGAGTCTAGAATACCCTCCCATAGACATCGGTGATATGCTTTAAAACACATTAGATAGTACACTTAGGCTACATGCAAATGACCATATTTTGGTCCAGTGTCCGATCCACATTTTTTGTGGATCGCACATGTACCCATTAATTTTTATGGATCCTCAAAAAAAGTAGGATAGCACACGGTGCTGGCCACAATAGGCTGTTCCACAATATATAGAACATGTCCTATTCTTCTCCATTTTGCAGATAAGATTAGCTAGTTCTAGTGAAGAGAGTTTTAGGACTGCAAAACAGATACGGTCATGTGTATGTAGCCTTAGATGAATGCTTTAGTGTATCTGTTATGTCTGTCATTCTCAGAGAAACATTTACCCAGTAATACCATGTCAAGCTTCACATTCTGTAGGCACATATTTGTTGATGTATATAAAAAACCATGAAGGGAAAGAGGTGGAAGGTTCTGTCATAGTGACTGACAGCCAGCTGAGCTGAGGAGAAGTAGCTTATGAATAATGTAATGATTAAGAATAGAGATGAGCGAGCATACTCGTCCGAGCTTGGTGCTCGTTCGAGTATTAGGGTGCTCGTAAGTACTCGCAGCTCGGACGAGTATCTCGCCATACTCGAGGAAATGGCAACTTCCGCATCGTGCTTTTTTGGCGCCTATAAACACAGCCAATCACAAGCCAGGAGACTCTACGGTACACCCAGCATCACGTGGGGCCCTTACATGTCGATAGCAGGGGTTGGCTGGCCTGATCAGGTGACCCTGGAATATACTAGTGACTGGCCGCGGCGCTCGGCTCAGATGCCGTCTGGATGTTGTTAGGGATAGAGCTGCTGCCTTTCAGGGACAGTGTTAGGGCCTTCATTTAGTTCTCTGTTAGGCAGGAATCACCCACAAAGAACCCAACAGCCCTTCTAAGGGCTAGAAGAAATTTTTTTTTTGTCTCCTGGCTTGGCTGGCTGGCTGGCACTAGTAGTGCAGCTATCGCCATATCTAACCCTGTTTTTTTTTATTATTGTTCTATCTCAGTGATATAAATCCATTGCACACAGCAGTGTGGAACCATTCTGTGTGTCACAGTTCAGCACACTCACTCCAATCCATATATACTGTCCAGGTGACACTTTCTGTACGTCACAGAATACAACCAAGTCATTTGCTACCAATATCATCTACAGCTTGATCCAGAAAACTCTCTGTGCGACATTTGTCTGGGTCGCAGACTAAATAGCCACCGTTAACAGGGTGTCAGTCAGTTCTACCATAGTTCCTGCACGTCACGTTCCCAAAAAAACAAAATTTTATAAAAAATATAACAAAACAAATAAATATATTTTTTCAGTTGAAGAGCTAGAAGATACTTATTGTTATAGTATCTACTTGTGTATCGGTAGGCCTTAAATTACTACAAATTTCTGATACTGCCTTATATTTTGTTTTGGTAAGTAAAACTTCACTTTTATTTCTGCTTGTTAAAATATTAACAGGTAAAATTAAAAAGTGTCCGGGTCTAGATATGATGAGAGTATCCTCTATCTGTGATGGTCAGGTTCCTATATAGTAAAGGCTGGTGGTCTAAAATGAATGACGAGTGTTTCCTAAGCCTAGGTCCTTTCCCTGTATAGTCTTGGTAGTGAGGGGTGACCCTGAATGGCTGTAGTCGGAGCAGTCGTCCTTAGAAGGACGACCCCCAGCCATTTTTTCAGTTGTGTTAGCTCAGTGATACAAATCCATTTTACTCAGCTCAGTTCTACCATAGT
>ONZH01007596.1:0-35508 GCA_900303285.1 Rhinella marina
AAAAAAAGTCCTTTTATTGGCACCTGTACTGTGCGTTCTGCCGTGCCTGCAAAACTCTTTTATATACGTGGTGTTAATACACACCGTCTGACCTGGTAGTACACGGCTGTGTACCTAGAAAAATTTTTAAAAAACAAGTCCTTTTATTTGGCACCTGTATTGTGCGTTCTGCGTGCCTGCAAAACTCTTTTATATACGTGGTGTTAATACCCACCGTCTGACCTGTTAGTACACGGCTGTGTAATCAGACATATTTAAAAAAAAGTCCTGTTATTTGGCACCTGTACTGTGCGTTCTGCGTGCCTGCAAAACTCTTTTATATACGTGGTGTTATACACACCGTCTGACCTGGTAGTACACGGCTGTGTACCTAGAAATATTTAAAAAAAAAGTCCTTTTATTTGGCACCTGTATTGTGCGTTCTGCGTGCCTGCAAAACTCTTTTATATACGTGGTGTTAATATACACCGTCTGACCTGGTAGTACACGGCTGTGTACCTAGAAATATTTAAAAAAAGTCCTTTTATTTGGCACCTGTATTGTGCGTTCTGCGTGCCTGCAAAAATCTTTTATATACGTGCTGTTAATACCCACCGTCTGACCTGTTAGTACACGGCTGTGTAATCAGACATATTTAAAAAAAAGTCCTGTTATTTGGCACCTGTACTGTGCGTTCTGCGTGCCTGCAAAACTCTTTTATATACGTGCTGTTAATACCCACCATCTGACCTGTTAGTACACGGCTGTGTAATCAGACATATTTTAAAAAAAGTCCTGTTATTTGGCACCTGTATTGTGCGTTCTGCGTGCCTGCAAAACTCTTTTATATACGTGGTGTTAATACACACCGTCTGACCTTGTAGTACACGGCTGTGTACCTAGAAATATTAAAAAAAATCCTTTTATTTGGCACCTGTATTGTGCGTTCTGCGTGCCTGCAAAACTCTTTTATATACGTGCTGTTAATACCCACCGTCTGACCTGTTAGTACACGGCTGTGTAATCAGACATATTTAAAAAAAAGTCCTTTTATTTGGCACCTGTACTGTGCGTTCTGCGTGCCTGCAAAACTCTTTTATATACGTGGTGTTAATACACACCGTCTGACCTGGTAGTACACGGCTGTGTACCTAGAAATATTTTTAAAAAAAGTCCTTTTATTTGGCACCTGTACTGTGCGTTCTGCGTGCCTGCAAAACTCTTTTATATACGTGGTGTTAATACACACCGTCTGACCTGGTAGTACACGGCTGTGTACCTAGAAATATTTTTAAAAAAAAGTCCTTTTATTTGGCACCTGTATTGTGCGTTCTGCGTGCCTGCAAAACTCTTTTATATACGTGGTGTTAATACCCACCGTCTGACCTGTTAGTACACGGCTGTGTAATCAGACATATTTTAAAAAAAGTCCTGTTATTTGGCACCTGTACTGTGCGTTCTGCGAGCCTGCAAAACTCTTTTATATACGTGGTGTTAATACACACCGTCTGACCTGGTAGTACACGGCTGTGTACCTAGAAATATTTAAAAAAAAGTCCTTTTATTTGGCACCTGTATTGTGCGTTCTGCGTGCCTGCAAAACTCTTTTATATACGTGCTGTTAATACCCACCGTCTGACCTGTTAGTACACGGCTGTGTAATCAGACATATTTAAAAAAAAGTCCTGTTATTTGGCACCTGTACTGTGCGTTCTGCGTGCCTGCAAAACTCTTTTATATACGTGCTGTTAATAGCCACCGTCTGACCTGTTAGTACACGGCTGTGTAATCAGACATATTTAAAAAAAAGTCCTGTTATTTGGCACCTGTACTGTGCGTTCTGCGTGCCTGCAAAACTCTTTTATATACGTGCCGTTAATACCCACCGTCTTACCTGTTAGTACACGGCTGTGTTATCAGACATATTTATAAAAAAGTCCTTTTATTTGGCACCTGTACTGTGCGTTCTGCGTGCCTGCAAAACTCTTTTATATACGTGGTGTTAATACACACCGTCTGACCTTGTAGTACACGGCTGTGTACCTAGAAATATTAAAAAAAAAGTCCTTTTATTTGGCACCTGTACTGTGCGTTCTGCGTGCCTGTAAAACTCTTTTATATACGTGGTGTTAATACACACCGTCTGACCTGGTAGTATACGGCTGTGTACGCCAAATATTGTAACCAAAAAAAAAATGCGGAGGGCTAGCGGAATCGGACGTGGACGAGGACGGGGGCGCGGAAATGCTGTTGGGGGCCTTGTTGAAGCCAGTGGGGATACAATGTGTGCTGGTGAGGGGCAGCCAGGATTCCGCTCATCCAGAATCCCTGCCTTTATGGGACAGTTAAGCAGGGGGTGGGTTACACCGCTGTTGAGGCCTGAGCAGTGTGAACAGGTGGTGCAATGGATAGCCGATAGCGCTTCCACACAGTTGTCCACCAGCCAGTCATCCACACAGTCTCACTCTGACCCTTCTTCCTCCACACCTGGCCAACAGTCATCCCACCCTTGACCCCTCCCAGGAGCTCTTTTCGGGTCCTTTTTCAGATGTGCCGGAAGAATTCCTGGAGCTACCAGAGGAATTTGTTTGTAGTGATGCCCAACCACTTGAGTATTCGCCATCTCCTGCTGATGTGGACCCTGAACCAGCATCTGTTATCATGAGCGATGATGATGATGAGACGCAGTTGCCATCAAGGGAGGCTGTTGGAATGTCCAGTCGGCAGGAGGAGGAGCAGAGTGAGGAAGTGGAAGAGGAGGTGGTGGATGACGAAATGACCGACCCCACTTGGCCAGGAGTGATGTCCAGCGGGGAAAGCAGTGGAGAGGTGGTGGTCTGCGCAGCACCGAAAAAGGCAGCAAGAGGCATAGGGATGTCCACAGGCAGAGGGATGTCCACAGGCAGAGGGATGTCCACAGGCAAAGGACAGTCCAGACAGAGAAGTGAGGCCACAGCCAGCAGGGCCGAAGCTGTTCCAGGCAGCAGGCAGTCGCGCGAAGCTCCCCCATCGAGGCCTCGTACTTCTGTGGTGTGGAGATTTTTTAATGTTTGTGCGGATGACAAACTGAGCGCGGTTTGCACACTCTGCCACTCAAAACTGAGTAGGGGCTCTGAGAAGAGCAATATGACCACCTCAGGCATGCGGCGTCACTTGGAAGTCAAGCACTGGGCTGAGTGGGAGAGAGCAAACGCAATACAACCTGCGCCAGGTCTTCCTGCCACTGCCTCTTCCCCTTTGTTGTGTGCTGCCACTGCGGTCCAGACCTCCAGCCAGGACACCTCCACATCTGCCTCTGCCTCGACTACTTTGGGGCCTTCTCCTGCTGCCTCCCCTTCCCCCGCATCTTTGCCTGCACCTTCACACTCCTCGTCCCATCAACTGTCCATCTCGCAGGCGTTCGACCGCAGGCGGAAGTACGCCTCGAGTCACCCCCAAGCCCAAGCCTTAAACTGCCACATCTCCAAACTGCTGGCCCTGGAGATGTTGCCGTTTAGGCTTGTGGAGACGCAGACCTTCCGCGACCTGATGGCGGCTGCCGCACCTCGCTATTCCGTCCCCAGCCGCCACTACTTTTCCCGGAGTGCCGTTCCCGCCCTGCACCAGCAATTGTCGCGTAACATCAGGCGGGCCCTGAGGTACGCAGTCAGCGCAAAGGTCCACTTGACCACCGACTCGTGGACAAGCGCTTGCGGCCAGGGACGATACATCTCTTTGACGGCACACTGGGTGAATGTTGTGGAAGCGGGGACGGGGTCGCAAAGAGAGACGGCCTACCTACCACCCCCGCCCAAGATTGCCAGCAGGGGTTCTGATAAACCCCCCTCCTCTTCCTCCTCCTCCTCCTCTGCCTTAACATCGCCCTCAGCCGCTAGCTGGAAGCGTTGCAGCACTGGCGCGGGGAGACGTCAGCAGGCGGTGCTTAAGCTCATCAGTTTGGGCGACAGGAAGCACAGCGCCCCAGAGGTGAGGGACGCCATATTGCAGCAGACGGAGATGTGGCTGTCGCCGCTGCAGCTAGGACCAGGCATGGTCGTGTGCGATAACGGCCGTAACCTGGTGGCGGCTCTGGAGCTTGCCGAACTCAATCACGTACCATGCCTGGCCCACGTTTTTAATCTGGTAGTCCAAAAATTTTCTAAAGACTTACCCCAACCTGGCAGAGCTACTGGTGAAAGTGCGGCGCTTGTGCGCTCACTTTCGGAAGTCAACTGTAGCTGCTGCTAGCTTAAAAAAACTCCAGCAACGCCTCCATTTGCCTGAACATCGGCTGTTGTGCGACCTGCCGACTCGCTGGAATTCCACCTATTCCATGTTGGCCAGGGTGTGTGAGCAGCAGAGAGCATTGATGGAGTACCAGATTATGAATCCACGCGTGCCTCCAACTCAGCTCCCTCAGTTTGCCAACCACGAGTGGCCATGGATGGCAGACATATGCGATGTACTGCGTATCTTTGAGGAGTCCACCAAGAAGGTCAGCAGCGAGGACGCTATAGTGAGCGTAACCATCCCGCTCCTATGCGTCCTTAAAGAATCGCTCATCGCAATAAGGGAGAACGCATTGCACGCAGAGGAGACGGGGGTAGGAGGAGACGCAACGGAGCTACACAGTCAGACCACACTTTTGTCTGCTTCTCGGTGGCAGTTGCAGGAGGAGGATGAGGAGGAGGAGGACGACGTGGAGGTGGCTGTGGAAGAGGAGGAGGATGCTGGCGGCGAGGGTAGCAGTCAGGCTGTGTGCGTCCCATTGGTTCAGCGCGGATGGGGCGGAGAGGAGGCGGAAGAGGAAGAGGAGGAAATGGCAAGTGATTCTTCTGGTGGGGGCAGTGACGTCATGCCTATTCAGAGTCTGGCACACATGGCTGACTTCATGCTGGACTGCTTTTCCCGGGACACACGTGTTGTCCGGATAGTGGAGAACAAACTGTACTGGGTCTTCGCACTCCTGGACCCCCGGTATAAAGATAAGTACCTGCTGATGAGGGAGCAGGGGAACGCCGCAGAGCTACACTCCCTAGCTTCATGTCTCAACTTATAGGGACACGTGGTACAGCACTGTTGAAACCACAACAGTGCAAACAGGTGATGTCGTGGATTGCGGACAATGCTTCAAGTAATTTGTCCACCAGTCAGTCTTCCACGCAGTCCACCCATGTTACCCAAGGGAGCACTCCTCTGGCTCCTCCACCTCAACCTCCTTCCCCATAGTCTGCCCCCTCCCAGGAAAATTTGGAATGCAATCCGGCATACTCTCAGGAACTGTTTTCTGGACCCTTCCCAGAGTCACAAACCACTTCTCAGGTTGCTGCTGACCTCTTTCCCGATGCCCAAGTTTTCAAACTGTCGCAGTCTGTGGGTGATGACATTGTTGACTTGAGGAGACACGGTTGTCAGACAGTGGTGAAGTTGTTGTCAGGGCAGAAAGTCCGAGGGGGGAACAGACTGAGGAATCGGAGGATGACGAGGTGACTGACCCAAGCTGGGTTGATAAGCCGAGTGAAGTGCTTCTGAGGCGGAGGCGAGTGCTGCACCAGAACAAGTTGGAAGAGGCAGTGGTGTGGCCAGAGAGAGAAGCAGGGCCAGAGCTGGTGCATCAGCAGCAACTGTTTCATGTAGTGAAGCTCCCGTGGCGAGGCCTAGATGTTCGCAAGTCTGGAGGTTCTTTAAAGAAATTGAGGATGAACGACGGACTGTGGTGTGCAACCTGTGCCACACCAGGATCAGCAGGGGTGCCACCACTACTAGCCTACCACCACCAGCATGCGCACTTAATGGAACCAAGGCCGTTCACCTCCTACGGGTCCCACCACTGCTCCTTCCCCTGTGTCACTTGCTGCCTCTGTTAGTCAACCCCCTACCCAGGACCCTGGCACGAGCGCCTCCGGCCGGAAAACCACGCCTTAGTCTCCACGATCCTCCACAGCGTCCACCAATGTGTCCCTGCGCAGTGTTCAGCTGTCTTTACAGCAGACGCTGGAGCGCAAGAGGAAATACAGTTCCACCCACCCACATTCCCAAGCCCTCAACGTCCACATCTCCAAATAGCTGAGCCTGGAGATGCTGCCCTATAGGCTGGTAGAGACCGAGGCCTTTCGCAACCTCATGGCGGTGGCTGCCCCTCGGCATTCGGTCCCCAGCCGCCACTATTTTTCCCGATGTGCCGTCCCAGCCCTACACCAGCACGTGTCAGAGAACATCATCCGTGCCCTGACCAACGCTGTTTCTGAGAAGGTCCACCTAACCACGGACACGTGGACAAGTGCTGCCGGGCAGGGACACTATATATCACTGATGGCACATTGGGTTAACTTGGTGGAGGCTGGGACCGAGTCTGACCCTGGGGCCGCTCATGTACTGCCCACACCAAGGATTGTTGGGCCTACCTCGGTCACGGTCTCTCAGACGTACTATGCCTCCTCCTCCGACCCCTCCTCCTCCTCCACCTCCTCCTCCGAACTACCATCCGTGGGCACGGCGCCTTCAGTCGGTAGCTTTAGGCGCAGAAGCAGTGCCGTGGCTAAGCGCCAGCAGCGGTGCTCAAACTGCTGAGCTTAGGTGACAAAAGGCACACCGCCGAAAAACTATTATAGGGCATCACGGCGCAGACCGATCTGTGGCTGGCACCGCTTAACCTCAAGCCAGGCATGGTTGTGTGTGACAACGGGCGTAACCTGGTGGCGGCTCTGCAACTCGGCAGACTCACATGTGCCATGCCTGGCCCACGTGTTCTATCTCATAGTTCATGTCGCATTTCTGCAAGTCGACCACAGATGCTGCCACTCTCAGGGCAGCGCAGCGCCGCCTACAACTGCCCGCTCACCGACTGTTGTGCGACGTGCTCACAAGATGGAATTTGACATTAAACATGTTATCCAGAGTTTACCAGCAGCGCAGAGCGATTGTAGACTGCCAGATGTCAACTTCCACCTGAACTGGTAGTCAGGTCAGTCAGCTTCCTCAAGTCTACAATGAGGAGTGGACGTGGATGTCTGATATCTGGCAGGTGTTGACCAATTTTGAGGAGTCAACACAGATGTTCAGCGGTGATGCTGCCATTATCAGCCTCACTGGGAAATCCCGCTGCTTTGCCTGTTCAAAAATTCACTGCTCAGCATGAAGTCGGAAGCTTTGCGCTTGTCACAAGAGACGGTGGAGGAAGATACGTTGCTTGATAGCCAGAGCACCCTCCGGTCTGTTTCTCAGCACGTATCGGAGGAGGGGGATGAGGATGAGGAGGAAGAGGAGGAGAATGTCGGCGAGCCAGAAGAGGGTACCAGTGCTCAGTCCTTATTAACTGTTGAGCGTGTATGGGCTGAAGAAGAAGACTTGGAGGAGGAGGAAATGGAGAGTCAGGCCAGTGAGGAGAGGGAATTCTTGCTTGTCTGGCGCACATGGCAGACTTCATGTTAGGCTGCCTATCCTGTGACCCTCGCGTTAGAATAATTTTTTCAATCACCGATTACTGGGTGTTCACTCTCCTGGACCCACGGTACAAGCAGAACCTTTCAACTCTCATCCCTGTAGAGGAAAGGAGTATGAGAGTGAATCAATATCAACAGGCCCTGGTGCACAAGCTGAAACAATCCTTCCCATCTGACACCGCTAGCGGCAGAGGGCGTGCTTCTGTGGGCCAAGTAGCGGGGGAGAGTAGTCGAGTAGGCAGCTTGTCCAGCACTGGCTGGGGAACGCTCTCCAAGGCCTTTGCCAGTTTTATGTCACACCAGCAAGACACTGTCACCTGTCCCCAGTCTTGGCAGAGTAGGGGTGAGCTTTACAGAAAGATGGTGAGGGAGTACCTAGCTGACCATACCAACGTCCGGACCGATCACTCTGCTCCATACAACTACTGGGTTTCAAAGCTGGACACGTGGCCTGAACTGGCGCTGTACGCCTTGGAGGTGCTAGCCTGCTCTGCCACTAGCGTGTTGTCAGAGCGGGTATTCAGTGCAGCTGGTGGCATCATCACCGATAAGCGTACACGCCTGTTAACTGACAGCGCTGACAGGCTGACGCTTATTAAAATGAACAAAGCCTGGATTTTACCAGAATTCAAATTTCTTCTGGGGGAAAGCATCTAAAGATTAACATTACTTATGTATCCAATTCCTCTTCTCTACTCCTCCTACTCCTCGTCCTTGTCGTCTTTGCCTAACGCTGACCCAAAACACAATTTTTTTAGAGGGCCAACTGGCACTCTTTTACGACAATTTTTCCAGAGGGCCCCCTACAGGCCCTCTCTCCAAACAATTTTTCCGGAGGGCCACCTACAGGCCCTCTCTCCAAACAATTTTTCCGCAGTGTCAACAACAGACACTGTAAAACAATGTTTCAGGAGCGTCAAACAGACAGTCCAAAACAGTTTTTCAGGAGGCGCAAGTACCGACATTTAAAAAAAAAAATTTTGCTGAGGGTCGACTTTATGTACTCTGAAAAGAAAAAATTTTTGGAGGCTCAACAAAAGCCATTTCCCTGCATTCTCAGTCAGACAAAGTCATTGGTGGTGTAACTGCCATGCTGCGTCAGGCAAAATTTTTGGGTGGCTCACCTGTTACCTCATCTAACTTGGTCACTTGTTGTTGTCACCGCCATGCTGTGTCAGGCTTGTGGCTGGAGATAGGAGAGCAGTGCCAGCATAGGCATGGGTGATGGACCTTCGTTGCACCTAGTTGGGTGCTTCCCTAACATGTGATGGGCATGTGCCTTGCCTTTCTTGGTCTGGGTGAGCACAATTGCCATGAGGGTAACCACCAGGCTGTTGCAGGAGAATTTGGGGTAATGGTGGGATTAGGCAGCCTCAGAGACATCCATGCATGCTGCCCCTGCTGTTTCCTGTCCATTTCCGTGGTGTTTCCATCATTTTCTGATGTTTCCAGGTTTTCACCCATCCTTCCCTAGGCAGAGCCTTGGTCCCCTGCAAAAAATGCTCGAGTCTCCAATTGACTTCAATGGGGTTCGTTACTCGAAACGAGCACCTGAGCATCGGGAAAAGTTTGTCTCGAATAACGAGCACCCGAGAATTTTAGTGCTCGCTCATCTCTAGTTATCAATCATCATTAACTATTCCTGTTACTGCATTTCAGAGCTTGGGGAGGGGAAATATCATAAAAATTAAGAGTCCTTGGAGGCTATTCCAACTTTCATGGCAATTGGAGCAACTTTAGTTCGGTCCGAACAAAATTTTTTTTAAAATTTGGTGAATCGGACCCAAAACGAATGTCAACTGGTTTGCTCATTATAATATATATATATATATTGCTGCATCGGGGACAAGTTTTTTTCTTCAGACGAAAAAAACAAACAATGCAAGAGCACTTTATAAAGAGTGAGATTCTTGGCAAATACATATTGTACAAAAGGTTTTGCACCTGTCAGCCAGCGTCAAGACAATCTAATTTTCTATCTTTCCTGTTTTCTGATTTGAAACATGACTGATGTCATTTTCAGATATTCACCTGAATTGATTCACCAAAAATTCTAATTTGTATTTGACCCAAACCCTCTGAAAATTTGGATTGAATTAGATGCATTTTTAAATCAATTCGTTCATCTCAAAAATATTTGCCTGGAAAAAAACTTTTTTAGAGACTAGCTTTGTGAAGGTAAATAGAAAAGTGATATAATTATTGTAAAAGCCTAATATTTAGCCAGTAATGGATTCATTATTTCTACCAGAAGATCTTTTGTAAGAGGATGTTCACATCTTCTGTACTAATGGAATGCAGCTTGTACAATATTGATACCCAAATGTCAAGAGATGAAAAGAAAGTAAAGAGAGGCTACATTGTGTTTGTCTTTGAAGTTCTGCTTTCATGAGGCAATTCTATGGAATGAAAGATTATGCTACTTTATGGTCCATGATACATTGCTTGCATTATGTTTGGTTTTCTAGTGTGTAACACTACATCATACATGTTACGGTAGTACATTTTCATATAATAAACATGAGTTTATTGATTATACTTACAGAAGAGCAAAGTTTTGAAAAATTTGATGCGGAGTTCGCCAAGAAACTACATTTGTTCCAAATTAATTTATCACAAATCGCCGTAAATTAGGTATAACCAGGCCACACTGCCCTAGGGTACAGTCACATGGAGCACTGTGCTGCGGGTGCGTTGCAGCCATGCATTGACCGTGCAGCCAATTAACCAACGCTGCGTTTCATTTAATAATGAAGACCATACTGTCGGTCAGTCGTCATTATTAATGGCTGCGAGGCACCTTTAATGCACCTTTAAACAGGGGCTGTTGCTGGTATGGGGTTTGGCTGGTTTGATGGGGGAACAATATGCATATTATTGCTCTTCTTATACTTCGAATACTTTGCTTCACTTAACACTAATTATGCTGAGAGGAGTAGCACCGCATAGGCACTACTTATCTCTTCCTATCGAAGCAGATTGCTTTTTAGGAAGGTCAATTTCTTATGCCAACCACTTATTGATTTAAAACCGAGGTTACTCAGCAGCTGCAGTGTCAACTATACAATATTGTGCCCATTCTTCTGCAAAACAGCATAATACACTCTCTGGCTACTGCAGTCCTTTTTCAAAAGGATAAAGTCAATTCATATTAGTTAATGAATTGTGAACATTAAAGGGGTTGGCCACCCTAAGTATAAAAAATCCAAAGTTCCCCCAGACAATAGCCAACACTATGAAGTATTTCTCAGGTGACATGTACTGGCTGTACGTCATTTATCTAACCTGTTCACCATGACACACTTCCCTGGAGGAGCTCCCTCAGACAGGCTGTGTGGGAGGAGCAGCTGCAAAGTGAAAGTAACAATCCCAGCATGCACGGCAGCAAGCATGTCTAGAGGAGCAGTCACATGACCTCCCCGCCCACCTGTGTTCCCATAGAGACAAGAGCCCCTTAGATAATATCAATAACCCAGTTATCAGGGAATAACTGTTGTACAGACATAGCAATAGAAAGAACGCCCCAGTCCCAACAGTAAAGGATGGGGGGTGTTACCCTTTTCATAAATTTGCTGTGGGGCCCAGTCATTTCTAGTTGTGGCACTGGATGTAAGCCAAAAACAGAATGAGGGGAGAAGTTATCATTTCCCTTGTTCCTAAAAATGTGACAGATTTATCAAAACTGGTGTAAAGGAAAACTGGCTTGGTTGCCCATAGCAACCAATCAGATTCCACCTTTCATTTTTCAAAGCTCCTTTGGAAAATGAGAGGTGAAATCTGATTGGTTGCTATGGGCAACTAAGCCAGTTTTCCTTTACAGCAGTTTTAATAAATCTCCCTCTATGTGTTTGCAAATTTTTAACTGTGCTTTTTTTTCTTTAAAGGGCGTGACAATGGCAGAGACAGGGCGTGACCAGTCACCCCAACAAATTTATGTTCATTTTCACCAGTTTTCTGACTCAAATGAAGCCAGAAATCTATGGCAGCTCTGATCTGTCAATGATTTCTGTTTAGGTGCACGGACTGCACAAATTGATCTGCTGACATACAGAGGAGCCTCCTGTCTATCATCATACGACCTGCTCCCAGCTGACAGCCCATCAATCATCTATGAATATATGACTACCCTTCATCTGGGAAAAAAGGGAAAATGAGTGTAGTCAAATAGATATATGTAATGTACAGGGGGGTCACAAGTCACTATATATGAAGTACAGGGGGTCACACATCACTAAATATAATGTACAGGGGGTCACACATCACTATATATAATGTACAGGAGTTCACACATCACTATATATAATGTACAGGAGTTCACACATCACTATATATAATGTACAGGGGGTCACACATCACTATATACAGTGTACAGGGGGTCACACATCACTATATATAATGTACAGGGGGTCACACATCACTATATATAATGTACAGGAGTTCACACATCACTATATATAATGTACAGGGGGTCACATGGCACTATATATAATGTACAGGAGTTCACACATCACTATATATAATGTACAGGGGGTCACACATCACTATATACAGTGTACAGGGGGTCACACATCACTATATATAATGTACAGGGGGTCACACATCACTATATATAATGTACAGGAGTTCACACATCACTATATATAATGTACAGGGGGTCACACGGCACTATATATAATGTACAGGGGGTCACACATCACTATATACAGTGTACAGGGGGTCACTCATCATTATATATAATGTACAGGGGGTCACACATCTGTATATACAGTATAAAGGGGGTCACTGTACAGGGGTTCACAGATCTCTGTATGCAGTGGTGGGGGGGTCACACATCAGTATATACAGTGTATGGTGGTGGTGGTGGTGTCAACTATTACTGTATACAGGGGGTCACACATCACTATATACAGTATAAAGTGGTGATCACATATCACTGTATTGGGGGCATCATATATCACTATATACAGTGTGCAGGAAGGAGAGGGCACATATTTACAGATGACATCAGTGACTGCTGCTGATATCACTGACCTCAGCCATACTGACAGCTCAGAAGGGGTTAAAGCTCCTGACCTGTTGGTCTGGCTGGAATAAACATGTCTGTGATAAAATCACATTGCAGAGTGGTCATAGACAGGACAGACGCTAGGATTGCTCACACTTTGTTGTCCACAGCACCTTCCTGGCTCTGCTACATCACTGGAGTCAGTGAGGTCAATCACAGCTTCTCCTCAGTCTCTCTTCCTCTTGTAAAGTTTCTTTATTTCAGCTTCTAACAAGTTTCTCTGCTAAGCCCCTTCAGCCCTGTATAGTCAGGACTGCAGTCACAGCAGAAGGAAACTTCTCTGACACAAGCAGGGTGCCTTTAGGACCCAGGAGCAGCACAGTCCTTCCATGGACTAGTGCACCTGCAGGCATGGATGAGCCAGGCAGCTATGAGAGCAGAATTTAGGGGGCGTGGCTTCCAATAGCAAGGGAACCAGGCAAATCTGCTGCAGAAGATATATTAGGAAGTTTATTGTCTCCCTGCTTTCTTTAGAGTTTTAATAAGTGCTAACAAAGTGGCCAACCCCTTTAAGCTTTCTCTATAAAATAGGTTCTGCAGCAGATGCAGTAGATATTACAAGGAATTACATAGCTCACTACTACGGTATAAATTATTAAGAATTAATTCAGTGACTTGTGCCTCTATATTCCAAAATCTAAAACAGATTGTGAATAAAACATTGATTCTGTAAGGTAATGTTGGATATAGTGCTAACACATATGCCAAAAGTCAATCAGAAGCCAATGATTACAGGAATATACTACCATGTGCAGACAATTATAAAGCAATATTGAGCAGTCAATCTGCTGGATGGGAGAATGTGACTAATTAAGTAGGTCCTGCTACCTCCCCTGATATGTCTGTTTTTGTCATATTGATGCCTATTTTTCACCATATGTGCATCCATTTACTCGCCGCCAGGCCGTTTTGCATGATTCTGAAGGACCTGCTGAAGGACCTGTGATCAAGCATGATGACATCACCTCCCAGCACAATTGGGTGGTGACTTCATCATGCTTGAGCGCAGGTGCTTCGGCAGGTCATTTAGAATCAAGAGAGAAACGACAGCCTCTGTACGTGCAAGAGGATGAGGTTGTTTTTTTTTTTTTTTCTGCTAAAAACAAACATTACAGCTGACGACCCCTATGGGAGACATTGGGGGCCACAATGGCTGACATTAAAAGCTGAAAACATCCAAAAGGAGGACATGTCCTATTTTTTGACAGACGCTATTCACTGGCCTTTAAAAAACTGGTCATGTGAATAGCCCCATAGACTGCAAGGGTTATGAAAATGACTGTGTGATGGCTCTAAAAAAATGGCCACACAGCCATTTTTACTGTCATGTGAATGTAGACTTATACTTCCTTCAGGTTATTGGTGGAATAATGCCCCTTGCAAACTGCAGGGAGTTGAACCCTTAAAAACCAAATAGTGATGGTCTGTCCTAAGAATAATCAGTATTAGAAAAAAACAAAAAATAAATAAATAATCTGGATACTTAAATGCAAAGATACTTGGAATATGGAAAAAATTAAATTAAAATGAAATTAAAAAATTATTCTACAAGTTTTTTTTGGATTTGGATATTATAACATTCACTGTGTGCTAAAAATGGCATGACACCTTTATACTGTGTGTCAGTACAATTATGGCAATACCAAATTTATATACTTAATTGTACTTAACCCCTTAACGCCCAATGACGGCTTATCCCGTCATGGGCAGGAGCCGCTTGCCGCCCCATGACGGGATAAGCCGTCACGGCATTAAACTGTCACCATGTCTGATGACATGGTGACAGCACTGAGACCCCGGCTGTTACTTACAGCCAGGGGTGTTAGCTAACCAGCCCGGGACAAATGGGGGCGGTCCCGGGCCAGCGATCGCTGTGATTGGCTAGTCTGGTCAGACTAGCCAATCACAGTATACGCGTGCGCTAGTTGAAAGGATCTGATCCCCGCAGTCCGAGACTGCGGGGATCAGATCCTCATAAAATGTTTGCAGACACCCCCCCGTCCCCCCACACACCTTTTCCGACAATTTAATTTTTAATACATCCCCCCCCCCCTCCTCGATGTCAGGATGGCCGAGCGGTATTCAGGATGGCCGAGTGGTGAAGCAGAGTGTCAGAGTACAGCTGACACTCTGCTTCAAACGGCCGACATCGCTGCTGGCAGCGATGTCGGCAGTTTAACCCCTTCCATGCCACGGTCCGTAGGGACCACAGTATGGAAAGGGTTAACAGGGCTCCCTCCCTCTCCCATCGGGCACTGCGGTGCTCTGGCAGCGCACCGATGGTGTGGGGAGGAGAGAGGGAGGGAGCTCCCTCCCATCGGGACGCTGATCTGCTGTGGCAGCGTCCTGATGGTTGCCATGGCAACTGGACGCTCCCGATGGTTGCCATGGCAACCGGACGCTCCTGATGGTTGCCATGGCAACCGGACGCTTTCGTCCGGCTTGCCATGGTAAAGCTTACTATGAATGAAAATACACTGCAGTACACTATACAGTGTACTGCAGTGTATTGTAAAACACCAGACCCACTGGATCTTCAAGAACCAAGTGGGTCTGAGTCAAAAAAGTGTAAAAAAAAAGTGTAAAAAAAATAAAAAAGTAAAAAAAAAATCCCATTTTTCCCCATATAAGCACATGTTAATTGATTAAAAATGAAGAAAATAAAATACCTTAACATATTAGGTATCGCTGCGTCTGTAAAACCCGCTCTATAAAAATATCACATGACCCAACCCCTCAGGTGAACACCGTAAAAAAAAAAAAAGAAAAACACGGTCAAAAAAGCCATTTTTTGTCACTTTACATCACAAAAAGTGTAATACAAAGTGATCAAAAAGGCGTATGCCCCTCAAACTAGCACCAATCTAACCGTCACCTCTTCCCGCAAAAAATGAGCCCCTGCCTGAGACAATTGCCCAAACAATAAAAAAACTACAGCTCTCAGACAATGGAGACACTAAAACATGATTTTTTTGTTTCAAAAATGATATTATTGTGTAAAACTTAAATAAATAAAAAAAACTATACATGTTAGGTCCGTAACAACCTGCTCTACAAAAATATCACATTAGTTAACCCTTCAGGTGAACACAGTAAAAAAAAAAAAACTGAGCCAGAACAGCCATTTTTGTTTACCTTGCCTAGTAAAAAGTGTAATATAAAGTGATCAAAAATCATATGTACCCCAAAATAGTATCAATAACACTGTCACCTTATCCCTTAGTTTCCAAAATATTGGCACTTTTTGGTTGTTTCTACTGTAGGGGTGCATCGGGGGGGGGGGCTTCAAATGGGACATGGTATCTAAAAACCAGTCCAGCAAAATTCGCCCTCCAAAAACCATCTGGCGCATTTTTCCTTCTGCGCTTGGCCATGTACCCATACAGTAGTTTACAATCACATGTGGGGTGTTTCTGTAAATCGCAGAATCAGGGTAATAGTTTTTGAGGTTTTTTTTGCTATTAATCCTTGATGTGTTACAGGAAAAAATGGATTAAAATGGAAAATCTGCAAAAAAAAAGTGAAATGTCATCTCCATTTTCTTTTAAATCTTGTGGAATACATAAAGGGTTAACAAAGTTTGTAAAATTAGTTTTGAAAACCTTGAGGGGTGTAGTTTCTAAAATGGGGTAATTTATGGTGGTTTCTATTATGTTAGCCCCACAAAGTGACTTCAGAACTGAACTGGTGCTTAAAAAAATGGTTTTGGAAAATTTCTTAAAAATTTTAAGAAATGCTTCTAAAATTCCAAGCCTTCTAACATCCCCAAAAAATAAAATTACATCTACAAAATGATGGCAACATAAAGTAGACATATGGGAAATGTAAAGTAATAACTATTTTGTGAAGGATCACTATCTGCCTTAATAGCAGAGAAATTCAAAGTTTGAAAATTACACATTTTTCCAAATTTTCTGTAAATTTAGGATTTTTTTTATAAATAAAGGTGATTTATATTGACTCAAATTTACCACTGTTGTGGAGTACAATATGTCACGAAAAAACAATCTTGGAATCAGTTGAATCGGTGAAAGAATCCCAAAGTTATGAATTAATAAAGTGACATATTTAAAAAATGTGGCTTCGGCATTAAGTGTAAAAGTAGGTTCGGCTTTAAGGGGTTAATAAAAACCTTTGAAAAAAATAAATATTTTCTTTGCATTGCCATTGATACTGTTTTGTATTTCTGTCTACAGAGCTGTATGTGACTTATGTTTTGTGGGATAAACTGTAGTTCTTTTTGGTATCATTTTTTAAGAGGACAAGGTGACCAAAAATGGAAAAATTTTGGATTTTTTTCCATTATGATTAGAGATGAGCAAAGCGATTCGTTGATTCGTGTCGAATCTTGGGATTTTTCAGCTGCAAAGCGAATCCGAATATTAGGTGATTCGCTTTGCTTTTGTACGCATCGCTACGTACTGTGTCCGCTAAATTATACGCTATTCTACGTATAATTTAGTTACTCTATACACTGTTGCGTAGACTCCTCCCTGGTAGTTACTCTACATGCTGTTGCGTACGAATTCTATTCAGCGATGCAGACTCCTCCCTGGTAGTTCCGCCCACTTCTTCTGCGTGCGAGGAAGACGTGGCAAGTAAGCAGATAAGATGGCGGCGAGACAGCGAGGTCCTGACTGGGGAAGCATGTTGTGGCAGACAACCCCTATGAGGAGAAGGAACCGGAAATATATCTCTCACAACTCAGGAAGTCTGATGAGGTGCCTGCTGAGGTGGTGACTCCACTGTCTGACAAGGCTGAGGCGGCAGGAGTTCCTGCTCCGCCGCGCAAGGACTACTCCTTACACCAGAATTTGATGGTCACTGAGGCTGTCACCCGGAACGCCCAGACCCTCTGGGAATATAAAAAGCTGGTGGAGGAGTGGGTGGTGCAAGTTTTGGAGCACCCACGGTCCGGTGACCCTAAGCTGGAGCGCCGAAGGGGAACCATTAATTGGTTCAACGTGGAGCGGGGAGTCGGTTTCATCGGCGATGAGGAGACGGCGGAGGAATTATATGTTAACCGCCGCTCGGTTAAGCGGCTGTATCTTCCGCCCGTACGCCACAATCTCCACGCAGGGGATTACGTGGAGTATACCCCCATGAAAAGCCTCCAAGGCCCCTTTGCTACTGGGGTGAAAATCTTAAAGTGACCACCTACTCCTGCAGCGCCCCCGGAAGACTGGAGTGAGGAGGCCCAGGCCGCAGAAGAGGCTTGTGACCTTGAGACCTTGAGATTTGAAGGGAAATCCCAAGGTCAGGATCAGCCGAAACCCCTGATTCCTGATTTGCCGCCACCGCCACTGATACCACCGATCCTTCATGTGGGACAGATGACCACGAACACTTTTGTGTACCATCCAACTGTGGTACAGTACCACTACCAACTGCCATGCCCATGGCAGTTGCAGGCCGCACAGTCCGCCGCTCGTGGAAGACTGTTACCATTACCGTTACAGCCGGATATTCTGTGACCTGGTGTGCCGGCAGGAGGATCTGGCCACTACAGAGTGATGGGCAGGGCCAAAGTTACCACTGCCTTTGCCAGTGTGGCAGCCCAGTCTCATCCTTGAGAGGTCAGCGGGGGTCTGCTGCTGCAGCCAGGGCCGCTTTCATGATGAGGCAGGAGCGCCCTCTCATGTCCTTTAGCTCCAGCAGCAGTGAGGAGGACCTGCTGGCCTTTAAGTAATTCCAGCAGTTTTTATGGGAGCCACAACATGGACTTATCCTGAAGGGTGGGCACTAGTTGGCCCTTGTTTTTAGTTTTGTTGCCTCGCATTTGTCCTCACCCAGATGGCCATGGATTGTTAGGACTCCCCCCATCAAAAAAAAATTTTTTTATCCAAGTTGCGCATAAGTGCGCCTCATCCCTTTTTCCCCCTTTTCAGGTTATTTGGGGAGCCCCTCGAAAGAGGGTTTTCTTAAAGGGAACCTTTGCTGCTATTTTTTACCCATTTGGATTACAATTTTGCCTATGTGGATTACAAATTGCGACTGAGTTTGGGACTCTGCTCCAGTTCTATGACAAGCGTCAGAAGAAAAGAGACTTAAACATGTCCATGAGCATACTAGATGTGGTGATATTTAAAATGTTTATATTATACTTATAATAATGTATTTGCACTATTTACCATATATATGTCTCGAATATTTGCTCTGTTTCTGAGGAGTGCACGCTGCGGCCTATCCTCGTACGTGCCTGCATATTGCGTAATCGCTTAGACAATAGTACGCTGAGATTCGTAAGCTATTTGTACATTTATGCGTACGTCTTCTAAGAAGTTGCGTACATTTTGTAAATGAACGATCGTTATTAGTGAGCGAATGTTCGCTAATAGCACATAATAACGTATATTTTGTACGCAAATACAATGAATCTATTCGTCGAATACGCGAATTTTAGGGAAAGTTCGGCGAATGTTCGATGAATAATTTGTTCAATGATTCGCTCATCTCTAATTATGATGTTCACCACACAGTAAATTATTTTGTTATTTTAAATAGTTTGGACATTTTTGGATGCAGCAATATTTGATTTTTTTTAATTATTATTTTATTATGTCAAATTGGTCCCCTTATGGAACTTGGACATGCAGTCTTCATAATTGCTTGTTCTATAGACTGTAATACAACACTATTTCAGTCTATGGGATTGTGACAGGCTGCCTGCTGAGCTATGCCTCAGACACAGCTTACAGAAACCTAGTTTTGACAGGCCTGGGAAACTTCACATACTGTCAAAGCCTTAGGGGCTCCAATCAGAAGGCAGATTGAACCCCTTCCTCTGTCTAACCTCACAGATGCTGAGGTCATTATTGACAGAGGCATCTGAGGGGTTAAATAACTGGCATCCACATCATCGCTGAACCCGGTCACTGCCAGTGGGTACCTGCTGCATTATACAGCTGGCACCTGCCATGTATTGAGCAGGTTGTGAGCTTGCTCCATGCATTTTCTCCATGCTAATGCTTTACATTTATGGAATTATGCGTTAAGGCACTAAAGTGCTTGGCCACTCTCTAGCTACCGATTAAACAATATATATATATATATATATATATATATATATATATATATATATAATACATATATATGATGATTATATGATACTTACTAATTTTACCCTTGTTGATATTATGTACCGTTTTTATACTTCATAAGCCATATCCTCTTGTTGGGAAAATCTTCTGTGCTGCACACATAGAGGTCCTGTCCATAAGATGGTCACTGATGAAGGGTCATGTGACCAGACACATCACTCAGCATTCTCCATTCAAACACACTGCACTTGCATTAAAATTTCAACAGTGCAAGTGCAGATGGCAGGTGCAGTGTATTTGCATAGAGAAGACTGAGAGATTTGTCTGATCCTCCTTCACCAGCCATCTTATGGACATTAACTCTGTGCAGATAGCACAAAAGACTTGCTCAACACAGAGTATACCATCTAAAATATAAAAAAGTGCAGAATATCATTGAAGGCTACGTTAGTAAGTGCTATGCCATCATTATACATACACATTAATCAACAGTAGCCAGAAAGTGTCCAACACCTTTAATCAAATTCCCAACATGCTTCATACATGTAAAGCATAGCGGGAAGGGATTTTACGATGAGTGAAGTTCTATTACAGCAAACTGAATGAGAAGACACAAGAGCTGTACTTGCCTATTCAAGGACAAGGGCATGGCTGTCAGTATTCCCTCTAAGCTGCGCCTCACACAGTATTGCAGGTGTACCCTGTAGTTGCTACATGGGAATGCACCTTTAATAACAGATTGCCCACCTTTCACAATGTATCACCCAGCTGCTGAACTGCTCCACTTAACTGTAAAGGCTTGGAGGGAACATTGCTAGTTGTTACTGATAGTCAGGCCCCTGCTGTTACCACCAATATCAGTGAAAACTCTGATGTTGGCAGTTTAACCTCTTAGATGCTGTAATCAATTCTGACTTCTGCATCTAAGGGGTATACAGAGAGAGGGAGACTCCTTCTCTTAACTCATTGGATCCCCTCGATGTGATCACAGGGTGGCAATGAGTCATAGGCTTTACACAGGCCTCCAGCCCTTCTAGCTATGGAAGCCTTCCCCAGGCTGGATCTCATACTGTAGGTCAGGGATTAGCAACCTCCGGAACTCCAGATGTTGTGAAATTACAACTCCCAGCATGCATACTTGCTCTGCTCTTCTCAGAACGCTCATAGAAATGAATAGAGCATGTTGGGAATTGTAGTTTCACAACAGCTGGAGCGACGAAGGTAGCCGACTCCTGCTGTAGGCGAACTATCAGTGTGAAATAGACCATTTCAATGCAGTACAAAATGAGCCCTCTCACAAGAGTGTTGACAATGTTGACACAGAAACATTATTTTTTATTCATTATTATGTAAACGTAGAAAAACATAATCTATGTAAAATTGGTATCTCTGTAATTGTATTGACCAGCAGAATAAAGATAACATGACCTTTTTTTACTTACAGTGCATGTTGAAATAACCAAATCCAAAAAGTAATGACAAAATTGTTGCCTTTTCTTTATCCTTCTTCCCAAAAAGTGAAATAAAAAGTGATCAAAAAGTTGCATTTCCTCAAAAATAGTACCAATGACAATGGCATCTTAACCTGCAAAAAATAAGTTATGGGATAAGTTATGGGATATCAAGAGAAAAGTAAAGAAATGTATGATTCTCAGCAAATAGCTGTACCTATAATCCAGGAGCTGTTCAAAAGCAACATGGAGCCTGTAAACCAATCCATCGAAATCTACACTGCTAAAGCCAAAAGATGGTCTTTCCCTTTTGAACCCTGCAGTATACTCAAACTGCAGTTTATGTCCACATTTATGGCATTTCCATACCCAGTATAACCCCTAAAAATAGAGTTGTGGTGTGTCACAGATGGCATAAGCTGGGCACATAATATTCGGGACTGAAATACCATACCTGTGGAAAACTTACTGTTTTCATTTTTGTATGGTCATCTGCTCATTAATTTCTGCAAAATTCCTGTGGTATGAAAAATAAATTAAGAGGTATAGTTTCAAAAATTGGCAGTTTTCACTGTACAGGTACTTCAGAATCTCTGCTAATTAGAGATGAGCGAACGTGCTCGTAACGAGCACTGTGCCACTCGGCTCCCCTGTGCTCGCATGGACGCAGGCAGCCGCTTCCTTCGGGTGAGGAGGACGGAAGCGGCTGCCTGCGCCCATGCAAGCACAGGGGAGCCGAGCGGTACAGTGCTCGTTACGAGCACGTTCGCTCATCTCTATTGCTAATGTGACATAGCACCCGAAAACCATTTCGGGGATCCAGTAAAACCTGCCTATGAATTCAAGAAGTCTGGTGTGATTCTTAGATGGCACCAGCTGAGCACAACAAATTAGATACTGAAGTGCTATATCTGTGGAAAGTTTTTTTTTATTTTGCAGGATCCACTGTGCATTAATTTCTGCAAAATAACTGTGGTGTCTTTGAGGGGCAGAGTTTTCAAAAAATGGTCACTTCTCAGGGATCCAATTTATTATTTCATACCAGAGCCTCTATAGTCATCAGCACAAGCAGAGTAAATCAACATATTGGCCTTAAAAATACATATGGTGCTCTTATACTCCTAAGCCCTCTCATACGCTCAGGCAAAAGAATAGATCTACAGGTAGGGTGTTTCTAAAATCAGGAAAAACAGTATAAGAATTAGAGGGCTCACTGGCACAAGATCAGCACAAAATATTGGGCTTTGAAATACCATCTATGGAAAAATTGAATTGTTCATTTTGCAACATCTGCTGTACATTAATGTTTGCAAATCATCTCTGGGATCACAATGCTTATTCCAGCCCTTAATAATAGTGTAGCTTATAAAATGGGGTCACTTCTCAGAGGTTCCTTTTATTATTTTACCCCAAAGCCTCTATAGTTTACAGAACAAGCTAAGTTAGTAACCGCATTGGGCCTCAAATGTACATGGTGCTCTTACTTCTAAGCTCTGTTGTATGTCCAGGCAAAAGATTAGGGTCATATATAGGATATTTGAAAAACCAGGAAACACAGCATAATAATAATAGGGCTTAAGTTTCACAGTGGCACACACTGGGCACAACATATTGAAAAAAAAAAAACCCTCATTTTTTTTGCTTTAATTCCAGTAGAATACCTAAAGGGATAACAAAGTTTCTAAATTTAGTTTTGTATAATTTGAGGGGTGTAGTTTCTAAAATGTGGTCATTTACATATAGTTTCTATTATGTAAGCCCTCAAAGTCATTTTAGAAATGAAATAGTTCTTACAAATGTCCGTTTTTGAATGTTTCAAGTCTCCTTGGTACTGTATATGATATAAATGTTGGAAAGTTTTGTATACATTTTTCCTACCATTATCCCAACTATACTTATTTTTTTAAATGGGTGAGAATATAATATTGCTATATAATTTTGTGGGAAAATATGTTATCAGTATTATTTGTAATGTATTCATTTATATGCCTGCTCATTTTAAGCTTTGAAGTCAAGGAGGTGGCCCTATGAGTGACTGACAACTATCTATATGCAAAGTCATAGAGGGAAGGCTGTCAATCACTGATAGTGCTGTCTCCTTGACTTCAAAGCCCTGAATGAACAGGAATTGAAATGTACTGTATAGAATACACATTTCAAAGAATCTTCTCCCACAAATCGACAGTGGCATGCAAACGTTTGGGCAGCCCTGGTCAAAATTACTGTTACAATGAACAGCTGAGCAAGTTGAAGATGAAAGGATCTCCAAAAGGCATAAATTTAAAGAAAAATCAGACTTTCCAACATTTTAAGTAGAGATGAGCGAATCGATTCGTTGATTCGTTGATTTGTATCGAACCTTGGGAATTTTTAGCTGCAAAGTGAATCCGAATATTAGGTGATTCGCTTTGACTTTGTACGCATTCGCTACGTAGTTTGTCCTATAAATTATACGCTATTGCTGCGTATAAGTTACTGTATACGCTGTTGCGTACGAATTCAATTCATTAGTGAACTTTTACTGTTAGTTCGTTTATCTTGCGCAAAAGCCCGGGAAAAAAGCGGTCACCTGACCTAGTGGGCAGGGCTTGCTCTGATTGGCTCAGGCTCGGTAAGCCAGTGACGCATCACTTCTGCTGCGACTGCTGAGACGAGCAGAAGCATTGTGTGTGAAGTTCTGAGACCTGTTTTGTGAAGATTTGATATAATAGCTCTGGGAATCCATATTACACATCAGGGATGCTGCAGAACAATTGCAGGGCCAGTTCAGGGCTAGTATTTAATCAAGCAGGGAGAGAGAGAGACAGGGAGAGATAGGGAGATACAGTGAGATACAGGGACAAAGACCAGCTGCAGGGCCACAGAGTGAATTGAAAAATGTCTGGAATGGACAAGCAAAAGGGGTCCAGTTCCAGCCAGACTTTGAGCTTTAAAAAAAACAGGAGAAGGTGGCAAAGGGCAGCAGTGCCAAAAGACCTGTAGCCGGAGCATCTACTAGTAGTATTCGCAATACTTGGCCGTTGTTCCACTAGGCTAACCCACCGAGGCGCAAAATTGTAGTGGAGGAGAACGTAGATGAGGTAGTGGAGTGGATGGCACGCTCATCTCAGTCTCAGCCGGATGATCTGCTGTCATCTGCTGATACAGTATCCATATGTAGTCAGGGGTCTGACTCGTCCTGCTCCACCATTCCACTCAAGCAAACACCGTCATTTTCTTCCACCTCTCGGGCTTCAGTGTTCCCTCCTAGTGGTGTCCCTTCTGCAATTTCTAAAAAAAGAAGCCACCGAAGCCCACCTTATAATCCGGCGGTTATAGAGGCCAACAGTGGCCGGAACTATCCCACTACGCACTAGGGCTTCTTTCCTGCCCAGCCTCAAGTGTCATGTCAGAGAGAGTTTTTAGTGCCGCTGGTGGGGGGGGGGGGACACCCAAAAGGACAAATGTGTCACCGGGCAGTGTTCAAAAAAATACCTTTATAAAAATGAATATTGGCTGGATTACATCCAAATTTCATACTCCTCTTACTGATGCTGGTGGTGATTAGATCAGGCCTTGCAGGGCAGAATACTCTGAGTGTCGTCCCACTGTTGCTGTCAGCCGAGCCATAATTTTATAACCAAATGTCTTGTGTCATGTCATGGGCTGTGCGAACCCGAAGTCTCCAAAACCCTATTTCAAAACCAAACACTATTGTCTACCTCCGCCTCCCCCGCTTAGTAGGAGAGTAGCTGTTGTTAGTTAACATTACTAATTAGAGATGAGCGAACATGCTAGTCCAAGCTTGATGCTCATTCGAGCATTAGGGTATTCGCATATGCTCGCTACTCGGACGAGCATATCGCGATCCTCGAGGGAATGGCAACTTCCTCTTCCTGCATGTTAGCCGCCTTTTTTCAGCCAATCAACATGCAGGAGAGTCTTTGGTACCTCCTAGCATCACGTGGGGCCCCTACAAGTCGATAGCAGGGATTGGCTGGCCAGATCAGATGACCTGGGAATATAAGAATCTGGTCCCGCGCTGCACGCGTCATACGCCGTCTTCATGAGATTAGGGATAGAGCTGCTGTCTGTCAGGGAGAGTGTTAGGGCCTGAATTTAGAAGTTGGTTAGGTAGGAATCACCCAGAAAGTACCCAACAGCCCTTCTAAGGGCTACAAGCACCTTTTTTTTTTTTTGGTCTCCTCCAGACTGCTGGCTGGGACTTGTAGTGCAGCTACCGCCATCTTGGCTGCACACTGTACACAGTGACTGGTGGCAGAAGGGACAGCACGTGGTCCACACAGACCCAAAATAAATTGCCCAAAGTACTCATTTTTGCTACTGCTGTACCTTGGCTTGCTGAGATCTGTAGTGCAGTCTAGGGAATACATTTTTCTGTCACTTCAATACACTACAGTCAAGTGAACAATTATGTAGTGTACTGTACAGTAGCGTCATTCTAGGGAATACGTTTTTCTGTCATTTCTATACACTACAGTCCAGTGAACAATTATGTTGTGTGCTGTACAGTAGCGTCATTCTAGGGAATACGCTTTTCTGTCATTTCTATACACTACAGTCTAATGAACAATTATGTAGTGTGCTGTACAGTAGTGTCAGTCTAGAGAATATGTTTTTTTACAGTATATATCTTACAGTGCAGTGAAAAATTGAGTGGTTTGCAGTGCAATAGCCTCCGTCTAAAGACTACGTTTTTCCTCCCAGTCATATATACTACAGTGCAGTGCGAAATTGTGTCGTGTGCTGCACACTAGCCGGAGTGTAGAAAATATAAGTTTTTCCTCTCAGTCATATATTATATAGTGCAGTGAAAAATTCTGTTGTGTGCTGCACACTAGCCGGAGTGTAGAAAATAGACAATATAAGTTTTACCTCTCAGTTATATATTATACAGTGCAGTGAAAAATTCTGTTGTGTGCTGCACACTAGCCGGAGTGTGGAAAATAGAAAATATAAGCTTTTCCTCTCAGTTATATATTATACAGTGCAGTGAAAAATTCTGTCGTGTGCTGCACACTAGCCAGAGTGTATAAAATATACGTTTTTCCTCTCAGTTATATATTATACAGTGCAGTGAAAAATTGAGTGGTTTGCGGTGCAATAGCTGCCATCTAAAGACTACGTTTTTCCTCTCAGTCATATATACTACAGTTCAGTGCGAAATTGTGTCGTGTGCTGCACACTAGCCAGAGTGTAGAAAATATAAGTTTTTCCTCTGTTATATATTATACAGTGCAGTGAAAAATTGAGTGGTTTGCGGTGCAATAGCCGCCGTCTAAAAACTACGTTTTTTCTCTCAGTTATATATCATACAGTTCACTGCGAAATTGTTTCGTGTGCTGCACACTAGCCGGAGTGTAGAAAATATAAATTTTTCCTCTCAGTTATATATCATACATTGCAGTGAAAAATTTAGTGGTTTGCGGTACAATAGCCGCCATCTAAAGACTACGTTTTTTCTCTCAGTTATATATCATACAGTGCAGTGAACATACAAAATGTTGAACCCAAGGGCTAAGGGTCAAGGACGAGGGCGTGGACGTGGGCGTTCAAGTAGTGTAGGGGGCAGAGGCGGTGGTCCTGGGCAGGTTGACACAGTACATGTTGATGAGGGAGCAGCGGAACGCCGCAGAGTTTCGCTCCCTAGCTTCATCTCGCAACTTACTGGTTCACGTGGTACACCACTATTGAAACCACAACAGTGCGAACAGGTGATGACGTTGATAGCGGACAATGCGTCCAGTAATTTATCCACCACCCAGTCTTCCACGCAGTCCACCCACGTAGACCTCTGTCTCCTCCAGCTCAACCTCCTTCCCCCCAGCCTGCACCCCCCCACGGAAAGTATGAATGCAGATCAGGCATACTCACAGGAACTCTCAGGCATACTCACAAACCACTGCTCAACAGCAACCTGAGCTGTTGCTCTGTCCCAATGCTCAAAATTTAGAACTTTCACAGTCTGTGGGTGATGAGAGTGTGGACTTAGTGCAAGTAGTGCGTGAAGAGGTGTCGGATGATGATGATGATGAGACATGGTTGTCAGACAGTGACGTTGTTGTCAGGGCAGTAAGTCCAAGGGGGGAGCAGAGTGAGGAATCAGAGGAAGAGCTGGTGGATGATGAGGTGACTGACCCGAGCTGGGTTGGTAATCCAACTCAAGACAGTGCTTCTGAGGGGGAGGCAAGTGCAGCTCCAGAACAGGTTGGAAGAGGCAGTGGGGTGGCCAGAGGGAGAAGCAGGGCCAGAGCAGGTAGATCAGCAACTGTTTCACGGAGTCAAGCTCCCGTGCCGATGCCTAGATGTTCGCAAGTCTGGAGGTTTTTTAAAGAAAGTGAGGATGACCGACGGACTGTGGTGTGCAACCTGTGCCACACCAGCATCAGCAGGGGAGCCAACACTACCAGCCTAACCACTACCAGCATGCGCAGGCATATGAGTGCCCAGCCACCACTATTTTTCCTGATGTGACGTCCCAGCCCTACACCAGCACGTGTCAGAGAACATCATCCGTGCCCTGACCAACGCGGTTAGTGATAAGGTCCACCTAACCACGGACACGTGGACAAGTGCTGGCGGGCAGGGACACTATATCTCACTGATGGCACATTGGGTTAACTTGGTGGAGGCTGGGACTGAGTCTGACCCTGGGCCCGCTCATGTACTGCCCACACCGAGGATTGCGAGGCCTACCTCGGTCACGGTTTCTCGGATGTACTATGCCTCTTCCTCCAACCCCTCCTCCTCCGAATTACCATCCGTGGGCACGGAGCCTTCAGTCGGTAGCTCTATGTGCAGCAGCAGTGCCGTGGGTAAGGTAGAATGTTGCCCAGACAAGCCAAGCCTTTTTTAAATTTCTGTCTGTCAAATGTAATCAGTGAACAGGAGTGTGTGTAATGTAGTAATTTTTTCGGCCGGCAGACACCGCTGTGTTCATTAATATGGGAAAATGGCCATGGGAAAAAAACTCTGTCTTCTTCACACTATGTCAGGATCAGGAAGGTGTTAAAGGCTTAACAAAACACTAAAAAAAACAGGTTTTTAAAAAAATATTTTAGTAATAAATAAAAACTTCTTTTTAACAAATAAATAATATAATAAACAAAAGAAAGGAACAAAAAATAAGATTACGCCGGCCTTTGCCGACGTCGGGCCATCATGTCCTGCAGCTCTTGCAGCTCCAGCTGCAGGCCACAAATGAGCTGGGAGGCAGCGTGAAGCCTGGAGCTAAGGCGCCGTAATCCAGCCTCCACTTCGAAGTCAGTGGGGATGTCTGTAGGGGTGGAAACAGTTATGTAATTAGTTCGTATGATCGAGTTACAGTGGTTGTCCCACAAAAAAAATCTAAATTTTAATGTTCTGGAGCGACTTATTCTGTAACATGTATTCTGTACTGACTGAGCCTTTTGTAGTACTTACTGGACACCCATACAGCGTGGTTTTCCCATGGTCAAGGGGAAAACTTCTCCCTGTCGGTTGGAGTTACCAAAGATAAAACATACATTTAGCTCATATTTTGAAGACAGAAGGTCCACCCATTACACTTTTTTTTTACCTACCTTCTACCTCTGGTAGCTGGGCTGGTGGTGTTGGAGGGGCAGGTAGGGTCCTCTCTCGCTGGGGTGGAGGACGGTAAGAGCGGCTCCTCTGTGGTGCAGCAGCTGTCAAAAATCATGAAATAATGGCCTAAGGCTACTTCTACACTAGCGGCAGCCCGGATCCGGCGGGTGCAGGGTCCCTCCAGATCCGCGCTGCCGCAGGTACACGTGTGGGGCTGGGCCGAGAATCCGGCCACAGCACGTTAACCCCTGCTGAGAGGCAGCCGGAGCGCAAATACAACAGTTACATGTTAAATTTTCGCTCCGGCTGCCTCTCAGCAGGGGTTAACGTGCTGCGGCCAAATCCGCGGCCCACCCCCATTACAGTTAATTTGGGCCAGAGCGCGGTTCCGGTCCCACACGTGTACCTGAGGCAGCACGGATCCGGAGGGACCTTTCACCCGCTGGATCCGGGCTGCCACTAGTGTAGAAGTAGCCTCAACTCTAATGAACAGTTGTAGCTAGATGGGAATAGTTTGGGGCTGGAGGATCCCGTTCCTAACCACTAGTGCTCTTACTGAGTTACTTACTCACTCCCATGTAGCTTGGATGAAAAATAAATTAAATATGTTTTACACTTACTTCAGGGGCCGTCCTGCCTCGACGGTGGTGACGCCGTCGTTGACGGTGCTCTGCAACATAAAAATGTAAACAATTGTTAGATGATGACTCTTTTTAATACTAACACATACTACTATTAAGATATTATGGTTGTGAGAGGGGGGCCATATCATATTTTTTTCTTCTAAAAAGGTATTTATGGCAATAAATAACGTTATCGTCGCAATAACTTTCTTTATATCGTTAACACGGTGCGGTAGGAATACTTTGGATATCGCCCACTGACAGTGGCTGCAGCATGGGCATGTCTTTGAGTCTTTGTGTAGGATGAGGAAGCGCTAACTATGAAGGGGCATATAAGGGTACTTTCTTTCGAACTAGTGCATTTGCCTGACACAAACGGGAGAACGGCCAGCACCATTAACAATAATGACTAGAATACCTTCACTTAAGTTGTTTGGGTCGAGAGTTAGAGGCGTTGCCTAGCATGAAACAAAATTACTGCATCACACTACGCACGACCACGTTGTCCTTCTATACTTTTTTCATTATTGGCAGTGACTGCTGGTATATATACAATACAGTACACTAATTTTTTTACATGTTTTTACTTATCAAATATTTTGTTACTCACCCTGCCGTATCTCTGTGCGGATCTTATTAAGCCTCTCTGGGCGTTTGAATTTCAGATCGGACCATTTCCGATGGGGGTCCGCACGGTGTGGAAATGATGGTACAGGCCTGGGATCACCTGCTGGATCACCTCCTTTTTATGCTGGTTTGGATGTCGATGTGTGCCATCGTAATCCTCTCTGTCCATCAGCCGGATCAGGAATTTCAGCTCGTCAGAGCTAAATGATGAGGATCGCCTGGATGCCATTTTCGAATATTCGCTCTGCCTCTGAGGAGTGCACGCCTGCGTATTACGTAATCGCGTAGACAATAGTACGCTGAGGATTTGCGCACTATTTGTACGCTCATGCATACGTCTTCTAAGAAGTTGCGTACATTGTTTAAATGAACGTTCGTTATTAGTGAGCGAATGTTCGCTAATAGCACATAATAACGTATATTTTGTACGCAAATACAACGAATCTATTCGTCGAATATACGAATCTTAGGAAAAGTTTGGCGATTGTTCGGCGAATAATTTTTTGAATGATTCGCTCATCTCTAATTTTAAGAAATATCAGTATATTATTTTGTTTTTGTTTTTTTTTTACCATTTTTAAATGAAAAAAGGAAAGGAGTACTGTGCAAAACATTGGGAATCCAAGGAGATTTAAGCACTCAGATAACTTTAAGCAAGGTCTGAGACCGTAAATAGTTTATTAGGGTTAAGGCTTGTTCACAATCATCGTTAGGAAAGGCAAGGCGATGGAAATTTCAAAGCTTTATAAATACTCAGACTACTCTAACCTTTTCCCAAAGAAAAAGCAGCCATAGGCTCTTCTATGTGGCTGCCTTAAATGGTTGATGCCCACAAAGCAGAAGGCTATAAGAAATGCAACAGCACTCTGCGAACACAGACAATAAATTGAGTACATATAATACATTGAGTATATATAATGCATATGAGTACATATAATACATTGAGTATATATAATGCATATGAGTACATATAATACATTGAGTATATATAATGCATATATAAAGCATTATATATAAGCATTATATGGAACCTGCATTCCTTGAGCGTTATGGAGTTTTAGGTTCCCGTCTTAAAGAGATCGCCTTGATGTATGGCAGACGGGCACAGATAATTTTTGTACAAAATTATCTGCCAAGAATCTCACATTTACAATGTAGCGCTAGCATCGTGTAGATGGTGAGTATGGCAGTATTATATGTACTCAATTTATTGTCTGTGTTCGCAGAGTGCTGTTGCATTTTTTATGTTTTACCATTCTATTTTGCAGCCACACCTATGTGACGTGCACCTGCATACTTAGATGTGCTGACTGACCCCCAGTTTTTCTTGCAGTTTAGGTGGAGGCGTGGCTGACACCACTACCATTTCGGTCGTGCACTCCTAACTAACCTGTTTGCCTTACTGGCTGTTTTTAATTAGTGCTAGTATAAAGCTTTGTCCTGCTCTCCCTATATACATTGGAGATCAACTGATACCAGGAGAGGTGGAACATAGTGGGCTTAGCATTATATGGAACCTGCATTCCTTGAGCGTTATGGAGTTTTAGGTTCCCGTCTTAAAGAGATCGCCTTGATGTATGGCAGACGGGCACAGATAATTTTTGTACAAAATTATCTGCCAAGAATCTCACATTTACAATGTAGCGCTAGCATCGTGTAGATGGTGAGTATGGCAGTATTATATGTACTCAATTTATTGTCTGTGTTCGCAGAGTGCTGTTGCATTTTTTATGTTTTACCATTCTATTTTGCAGCCACACCTATGTGACGTGCACCTGCATACTTGGATGTGCTGACTGACCCCCAGTTTTTCTAGAAGGCTATAAGAAGTTAGCAAAGTGTTTTGAGGTTGCCATTTTCTCAGTTTGAAATGTAATTAAGAATTGTCAGTTAACAGGAATAGTGGAGGTCAAGAGAAGGTCTAGAAGACCAAGAAACATTTCAGAGACAGCTGCTCGTAGGATTGCTAGAAAGGCAAATCAGAATTCCCACTTGACTACAAAAGACCTTCAGAGATATTTAGCAGACTCTGGAATAGTGATACATTGTTCTACTATTCAGCAACACAAATATGGGCATCAGAAGAAAACACCTCCTGCATCCTCACCACTGTGTCAGAAGTTTGCAAAAAAACAAATAAACAAGCCTGTTGCATTTTGGAAACAAGTCCATAGAACTCTTTGGCTACAATGAGCAAAGCTATGTTTGGAGAAAAAAAGGGCACAGAATTTCATGAAAAGAACACCTCTCCAACCATTTAGCATGGAGGTGGATCAGTCATGATTTGGGGTTGTGTTTCAGCCGATGGCACGGGGAAGATTTCACGTAAAAAGCTGAAGTTGAAAATAGGATGGCTTATACAAATGTATAATGATCTTAAACACACCTCAAATTCAACAATAGACTACCTCAAAGGTGCAAGCTGAAGGTTTTACCATGGCCCTCACATTTCCCTGATGGGAACATTATTGAAAATGTGGATAGACCTCAAAAGAGCAGTCCATGCAAAACAACCCATGAATCTCACAGAACTGGAAGATTTTTGCTAGGCAGAATGGATGAAAACCCCTCAAACAATAATTGAAAGACTCTTGGTTGGCTACAAAAAGGGTTTACAAGCTGTGATACTTGCCAAAGGGGTGCTACTAGGTACTAACCATGCAGAGTGCCTAACGTTTTCTTCGGGACCTTTTTTGATATTTTGAAACCATAAAAGATAGTTTTATTTAAAATACAAAGGGAATTTGATATCTTTAGCTTTATGCCTTTTGGGGATCATTAAATCTTGAACTTGATTAATTCACAAAACAGTAATATTGACCAGGGGTGGCTAAACTTTTGCATGCCACTGTGTATATTAATCTGCTCTATAATGTGATACCTGTAGTTGCATTTTCATGGTGACAGGTTCCCCTGTCCCCAAGTCTGTGCCTCTTAACTTGGTGTATATGAAACTTTAGTCCTAATAAATTACCCCTTCATGTTTTAAAAAATGAGATTTTAGAGAATACACAGATTTAGGAAATCTTCTTTCAACTGTTTTTCTGCTATACCATGTGAAAAATATATAGGTTCACATGTAGCTGTTGAGTTGCGGTTAAAGGGGTTCAAGTGTTTATTGTACTTAGATATTTATGGTCTATCATCAATATCAGATATATGGGGTGGGGGGTCAGAAAATCTGCACCCTTGATCAGCTAATTTTGGCAGTCAGCAGCAGAAAAAACCTATACAGTCAATTTAGCAGAAAACATAAGGTCACATCGTCTGTGCAGTGGCCTTGACGGGGCACTGCAACTAAGCTCCCATTTAAATGAAAGGGAGGTGAGCAGCAGTACGCTAGCACTGACAAGTATATTGTATATGGAACCTTACATCCACTGTATAGATTCTGGTACTGCCGGCGGCTGTGTGAAACAGGTGATTGGTGAGGTTACTGGGTGTCAGACTCCCATAATCTGATATTGAAGACCTGTTCTAATGATAGGTCACTTTTAATTCTGCATCAAAATTTCAGAACACACATGAAGTTTTGCAGAGGTTTTAATATTTTTGAATCTTTTACAAGTGAAACATAATTATTTAGCATGTTTTACAGTACCTATAAAAACCACAACTGCATCAAAAATCGCAGCAAAAATGTATGCATTTTTCCTTGTGCAGTTTTAACAGTACCTCAATCTCTACTTGTGAGGATAATCTAAATTAAAAACAAAATAATAATAATAATAGTAATAACTACCAAACTCTGGCCATCATTGTACATTCTGATTCTCTAATTTCTTGTGATCAAATATTTTTAAATTTGTGTGGTGCTTTCATCCAACCCATGACTCAGCACAGCAAGACAATTTCTAAACACCATTTAACGATATAGTCCTCTTCTCCATGTAATTAAATTGTGGGACTTATTTCTAGAATATTTTCAGGTGCATTAGGAGTTTTGTCACATATATCTTTTTAGCTTGCCATTCGAGCATAAATGTCATTATCGTTCTAGGCTGGAAGTAAAATAATGTATTTGAAATGCTCTGTGCATAATCTACCAGCAATGTCTAGACATGCTTTTTAGACTAATTCATATTCTCTTAAGAGAGAAATGAGTATTTTTTTTATATGTCATCTTAGTTTAAAAACCTATTTTCAGAATTTCTTTTTCTAGAGCAAAAATATTCTTTTATGTACAAAATTCCAGATTTTAAATAGTGAATTTTAAATATTGGATTTCAGCGTTTTTTTTATTTATTAGTTTTTTTGCAAATAGCACTGGAAAATTCACATGATGATCCTTTTTACTTGAAAGGTAGTTTTTTTTTAGGTGGTTTTAAGTTACCCATCAATTTAAAAATACTGTCTCCTGGATCTCAACAAAGGTTTTTCACTCAGTTAAGTCAGTTTTCTATCCTCTACATTGATGAGGGACAATCACCCTGAAACAGCTGTCTGCTGATGAGGGACTGCCTTAGTTTTGATCCTAAGTTATGTAATAAAGCCTGTTTGAAATATAAAACATTGACTTATATTTTCCAATTGGTGACACTAGAGCACAGCTTTCTTTTCTTTTTAGAAATTGAGTTAATTTGCATACCTTTATCCTAAGGAAGCATTGGAAAAATAGTAACCCCTGGATCACTGGATAACTAGTACCCCCTAAATATCAACAAAAGCCTTTCACCCAGTTAAGCCAGTTCTCTCTCCTCTTCACTGACAAGGGGCAATTACCCCAAAAAAGATGTCTGCAGAGGTATAATTAGCTATAATTAGAGATGAACGAACATGCTCGTCCGAGCTTGGTGCTCGTTCGAGCATTAGGGTACTCGTAACTGCTCGATGCTCGGACGAGTATCTCGCCATGCTCGAGGAAATGGCAACTTCCGCATCGTGCTTTTTTGGCGCCTAAAAACACAGCCAATCACAAGCCAGGAGACTCTGCGTACCACCCAGCATCACGTGGGGCCCTTACATGTCGATAGCAGGGGTTGGCTGGCCTGATCAGGTGACCCTGGAATATACTACCGACTGGCCGCGGTGCTCGTCTCAGATGCCGTCTGAATATCGTTAGGGATAGAGCTGCTGCCTTTCAGGGACAGTGTTAGGGCCTGAATTTAGTTCTCAGTTAGGCAGGGATCACCCACAAAGAACCCAACAGCCCTTCTAAGGGCTAGAAGACATTTTATTTTTATTTTTTTTGTCACTTGGCTGGCTGGCACTAGTAGTGCAGCTATCGCCATATCTAACCCTGTTTTTTTTTTTTATTCTATCTCAGTGATACAAATCCATTGCACACAGCACTGTGGAACCATTCTGTGTGTCACAGTTCAGCACTGACTCACTCCAATCCATATATACTGTCCAGGTGACACTTTCTGTACGTCACACAATACAACCAAGTCATTTGCTACCAATATCATCTACCGCTTGAACCAGAAAATTCTCTGTGCGACATTTGTCTGGGTCACAGACTAAATAGCCACCGTTAACAGGGTGTCAGTCAGTTCTACCATATTTCCTGCACATCACGTTCCCAAAAAAACTAAATATAAAAAAAAAAATTATTATTTCAGTTGTTTTAGCTCAGTGATACAAATCCATTTTACTCAGCTGCGTGTAATCTTTCTGTGTGTCGCAGTTCAACACATTCGCTCCCATCCGTATATACTGTCCAGGTGACACTTTCTGTACGTCACACAATACAACCAAGTCATTTGCTACCAATATCATCTACCGCTGATCCAGAAA